>QLSR01000122.1:397222-457298 GCA_031780015.1 Citrullus colocynthis | reverse complement strand
ATGAGATGAATACTTTAAATTTTGAGGCTAAGTTTCATTTAGTTATTAAGGGTAGAAAATGTTTTTATACTTTTACTCTTAAATTTTGAGTTTATTTTTTTTTTTCATGATTTGGTTGTTCCTAAGTTTTAAAAAGTTTTGTTTTTACCCTTTGTATTTTGTTTCATGTTTTGTCTCTATAGTTCAAGATTTAGACTTTTAATTTTGATTTTTAACTAAATATTCATTTTAGGTTTCTAGTATAAATGTTTAGTAATTAGTTTAAATGAATTAAAAGAATTATAATTAATTTTCGTCCATTTTTCATTTTTCATGATCAGTGTCAAAATTAATTTTATACTTTTACTTTATAATCATTTTTAATTATTTAAATAAAAGTTAATGTCAATAACAAAAGTGAGTATTAGCAAAAACTTAGGGGTGAAATTTTAAAATTTTAAAATCTATAGACGAAATGAAAAATTAAAGATAAAAATGTTACATTTTGAAACGTAGGGCACAATAGAAACTAAACTTAAAACTTAGTAGTTAAAATGTATATTTTGGAACTTAGAAACAAAATCAAAATTAAATCAAAATCTAAAGATGAAAAGTGTATTTTTTTTTGCTTCTTTTTTATTCCTCATACATCTCATATATTAAATTTGAATGTTAGATAATATGGTTTACATGTTTATAATTAAGGTTAAAAAGCATTTTCGTCTATGCTTTTGTGAATTAACAATCTTATCTTTAGACTTTAAGTTTACCGAATATTATTTAGTCTTTAAAGAAATTTATTATAAATAGAAAAAAATATTAAACTATCTACAAATATAGTAAAATTAAACTGTCTACTAGTGGTAGACCACAAAATTTTACTATATTTAAAAACAACTCTACTTTTAATTCTTCACCAAATTAGTTTTCATATTTCAATTTTAACAATTTTTCCTATATTATGAAAAATATTATAAAGATTTAATGGAATTTTTTATATATGAAGATCGCTGAAGGCCAAAGTTGCTATACAAAATAAAAATTGACATCCAATTTGTAGATAAAGTTTAAATTGTTACAAACTTAGTACACAAATAAAATTGTTAAGGTACTAAATTTCAAGAACTAAGGTCTCGTTTAATAACTATTTTATTTTTTTATTTTTAATTTTTAGAAATTAAGCCTATAAAAACTTATTCCACCTCTAAATTTCTTGTTTTGTTATTAACTTTTTACCATTTTTTTCAAAATCCAAGTCAATTTTTTTACAAAAAAACAACTTTTAGTACTTTTTGTTTTTGGAGTTTGACTAAGAATTCAACTCTTGTTATTAATAAATATGTAAACCATTGTAAGAAAATGAGAGAAAATAAGCTTATTTAAAAACAAAAAAAAAAAAACCAAAAACAAAAACAGAAAAAATATAAAGCAGGCCTATACCAAAAATGACATTGTTACCAACAATATCACAGCATAACTCATAACATTAAATCAATAATAAACAACATGCCAAGAACACATAAGGTTGGTGTTGCGTTCAATATACACATGAAGATTTTAGTATTAGCCTTATGTCGTGCTTTATATGAAAAATGAGTTGAAAGAGCTATCTTATGTGTCGTGTTGTCACACCCCGCCCCGAGCCACCCCACCATAGCCTGAGACAGAGCGTGAGGACAGCAGACATCGACCCTCTTGCGATGCCTACCGTCAAACCTTTACCTTTCCCCAAACTATCATGTGCAACTTAGATAGGCAGAAATAAAACTAACTCATAAATAAAATGCATAACTTATTATTATAGTTGTTTTACAAGTTTATTTACAAAAGACATGTTTCTAGTTCCTTATTTAAACTGCCATCTACAGCTAAGTGCACACTATTTCTCGGCAGATCTTGACTTCATATAGCAATGGAAACTCGGCTGCTACCTGGAAAGAAAAACATAAGAAAATGATGAGCTTCAATGAAGCCCAGTGAGTGATCAATTAAACTAGGGTTCAACCATTATAATAATAATAATCATAATACTTGTTAAAGAAATCAAGCGCAAGTGTATCTACAATTAAATCGAGTTTTTACTCAAACCTTCCCCGTTGGGTTAATCTCAAAATCATCTTTTCCTGCTGGCACCTTCGGCACAACAAATTCTCTGTTAATCCTGCTGGCTTCCACGACACAACAATCCTAACTGGTTTTTTCTCTGCTGGCCAGTTGTCCTCTATGTTCTCCCTATGTGCACATAGTCTTACCTTCGAGGTTCAAAAGCTAGACCCATTGGCTCCTTGACCATCTCCTTGGGTACTTCTCGTAGGCTCAAGAACTAGGCTCCGGTGACCCCCTGACCATCTCACGAGGAAATCCCTACTACAGGCTTAGGTTCTTCCGACTCTCTGACCATCCTGTGCCGTAACAAATCCCAGTCCCAGTCATGACCGTAATTATCAATGCCTTCTCCCAGTACTTGAACATTGGAATATATTCAGGCTGCCCATATGCCTTCTCGATGTCCTTCGACATTAGGGACCACAATCAGTCCATCGATGCCTTCGTATAACCCTTCAGCATCGAAGTTAGAATCTAATATCCAACAAGCTCAATATTCCACAAACTACTCAACATCTCACCATAGCACGCATGAGTACATAACACCATACTATCAAGTAAAAGCTCATAAGCATGCTATTATAAATTATTCTCAAGATATAATTAAGTTCTATCGCGGAAAGAAATTGTAAGCACTAGCGTATAGTATTTAGTATTGAGACCAAGCAAGTGAAATGTGGTCATGCGTTGTTAGAGCAAAGTAGCCGAGAGCGAAAGAGTTAAGCATGGGCCAAGACTATGCGTTGGTGAAAACAAAGAGGAGTATTGTTCTTTTGAGTGACCATGCGTTGAAGGTAAAAATCATGAAGAGTTATGAGCTGAAGCAGTCACTTGCGTTGGAAGAGGAATTTATCATTGGCGGGGAAGGAAGTGTTTTGAACAGCTATGCGTTGGTGAGGTTGCATGCGTTAAGGTCTCCATGCATTGGAGACGGGCATAATTGATTGAGTTGTATGAGTTGAAGGTAGGAGGCGTTGAGAACACCATGTGTTGAGGGTGGCCGTCTGCTAAGGGCGTTGATGGTGGGTTGCATTGAATGCCTTGCCTTGAATTGAGAAGGGAAACCCCGCGCGCCAACCTGTATAAGAGAGTTAAGTCGGCAGTATATATAGGTGAGTAAATTGAATATTTTATCATTTTTAGACATTTTCGAGAGCTTAAGTCAGTTCCATTTTTCAAACGAACTACAAGTGAAGATAGAAAAAGGTGTTCTTGTGGATTTCGGGTAGAATTTTACTCGTTTTGATATCGAAATCTAAGCTGGAACAGCACGTTATTAAGGGACACACAAGCTGGACAGTATTGGATGTTTGGAGTAAAATGAATCAAGGAGATCGAGTCTAAGGCTGAAATTTAAAGGTTAGTAAGTTAACTTAATTCTGAACAACTTTTATGAAGGATGTTTGAGTTGAAAAGGAATAGAAACATGTAAACTTTTAGCTGGAAGTGACTGATAAGGAATTTCTGTGCAATCTGTAGTAGTGCGGAGGAATCTAGCAATATCTAACGAATAAGTACAAGTTAAGCTAAGAAAATTCGAGGTAAGCTAGAAAACATATTTCTCTACAAGTTTGTAGAAGGGAAGAAGTTCTAAATTTGGCTGGAAATATGATTTGTAATAGATAGAAGTGAGAATAAAAGGGAAGGCAGAAGCTGTGGAAAGATAAGTATCGCTAGATTGCAACGCTAAGAGTTTAAGCGTGAGAAGCGAGACGGGTAACGCAGGTGTTGCTAGAAGCTTTGCGTCTCACAATTCTCGCTGGGTCTCGCTGGATCTTGCTGATTAGGTGAGTATCGCTAGTCTTGCTCACCCTGGTATCACTAGTGGCGTGTAGTGTAATCCAGTCTCGCTAGTGGTCTCGCTAGTAGAGTTGAATTTCATTCATTAAGATTTATTGATCAAATATGAATGGTTAAAGTTTGTTGGTTATGGAAAGGAAGTTTAGGGAAGCTTAACCCAAGAAATGTGTATTTCCAGGCCAAGAGGAGATAGGAAAGGCGTATAATCCATTCAAGGCCTAGAAAAGAGTTGTGAGTGACACTTTTCTTTCTTTGAAAACGAAATTTATTGAAAATGTTTAGTTTGGTTTTTCTTATGAGATATGGCTTTGAGGTGAGCTGTTTTCTTGAAAAGCATGATGTTTGATGATATTATTCACAAGGCATGTTTTATTCGTTTTCTATAAGATGTTGAATGGCATGTTGTGAAATGTTTTTTATCGTGAAACATCTGATTTTTCATGAAAGACTTTCATATAAACTATTTACGTAAAATACTGGTTTCTAAAATATTTTAGAGGAGACTCAGTGCTGATGGACATGGAGAAGGCACGTGAGTTTCCCCGGGACCCAGTACTGAAGGACATGGAGAAGGTACTTGGGCAACCCACCATGTTCCTATGTGCACATAGAGGTTATATGCTGGTGCATTGAGTCTTGCTCCGCATCGAGCTCTATTGTTTCGACGTTGGGGCGTTGAGTTTTGCTCCGCCTCAACTAAGGGAAAACTGTTGTAACCGTACTGTTTTACTTACGAAATTGCTGAAAAACCATGTATGATTTGATAAGGGCATTTAAACATGATTTAATCAATGAAAATGTGATGAATTCTATGTTTTACTCATGTTATCAGAATTTGTTTATATCTTGATGATTTTCGAACTAAAGAATTTGTTTAAAATTAGTCACTCACTGAGTTGTTAGCTTATGTTTTCAAGTTTTTCTTTCCCCTCTAGGTAGCAAGGACGCTGCTGGTGCTTTGCCTACTCCAACTCGTCCTGCTTAAGCTTCGAGTTTCCAGAAAATTGTCCTGTTTTGCAAAGTTGCTTGTATGTAAAACCTTATATAGGTGGCATGTAGACCTAGTTGTACATTTACTGGGAGTTGAAACATGATTTTGTATAAGGGCTTTATGAAAGAGTTTATTCTAAATTATCGTTATGTATATAATTTCCTATACATTATGGTCGATATATATATTAAGGAGCGTTATGTATGTTGTAAACAGTATAAGACAAGTGTGTTAGTGGATAGTATGCGTCATAAAAGGCTGATGTATGCTGTCTTCACATCTCTTCTCGGGTTGGGTAGAGTAGCCTAGGAGAGGGTGTGACAGAAATCAACCACTCACAGTAAAGGTAGTCGTCCGACTTAGGGTTTTCTTCCTCTATTTTTAGTTTCGCTCCTTCTCAGCTTCTCCCGAGCCTCCAACTAAGAAAACAGCAACCTAGAAACTTCAGAAATCCTAAAATAGCTCAGTTGGACGTAGGAAATTCCTTCTTGGATGCAAGGAAGGCCAAATCTAGATGCAAAACAGTACTTTCTTACCTTAAATAGCTCTGTTGGACGCCACGTGAAGGTTCTGGATGCAAGGCAGCCTTTTGACAGCAGAAAAGTTCCTCCTTGGACGCAAGACCTAGCCCTAAAAAGCAAGGTTTGCTTCCCAACTCTCCTTAAATCTTCTTTCTCTCTTTTTTTCTTAATAGATTTTCGGATATCTTGGTGGAATGAGAGCTCCATCTCCCCCTTGGTCCTATTTATAGAGTTGGAAGACATGCATGCTCATCTCTTCTTTGCTTCCAAAGTTGACACTTAGCTTCACCATGTCACCATGCATGTAAGCTCAACATGCAACCACACACTTGTTTCCTTGCATGTTAACTTGTTATGCAACCCGACACCTATCACCAATAAATTCCAGCCATGCCTTCGACCTAGTATCGGGATAGGACCATGCGTCCAACTCCTCTCAACCATGCGTCCAAGATGATGCTTCCTAGGGTTTGGCTTCTTTTGCTCTCTTTTCCTCTTCCGACCTTCTTGTACTTGTCCAAATTTCCCTTGCCAAACCTCCTCTATGCGACCACTCTCTCTTCTATGCGTCCACTCTCTCTTTTATGCGTCAATCTCCTCCCAAGAGTCCAACACTTAGTCAAAAATCCCCTCCTATAAGAGGTATGCGTCCACCAAGTCCCAAGGTTCTCACACTTGGTCAAATTTTCAACAACGTTTCCAACTATTCATCCAACCCTACTTCACCTTCCTTATGGTTGCTTCTCAACTCTCCAAATCATCCAACACTTAGCCACTTCTTCCTAGGAAATTGGTCTATGCGTCTGACCTTAGGTAGGATGAGTTTTCTTCTTAAACTTTGTCCTATGCATTTATCCCTCTTTCTAAGACCTAGATTTCCTTCCAACATTCAACGCTTAACTAAATTTTCCTCTAAAAAGAGTAACCATGCGTCCAACTTCACCTACCATGCGTCCAATATGGTGGTTCTCCTCCCAAGTGTGTGTCCAACTTACTACTAGCTTCCAACTCTTCTTCCTTGAACACTTAGATTTCTTCTTTTTTTTTTTCTCAAACTATGTGTCCAACTATAGACTTCTCATAGCATAGTTGAGTTCTCCAAGCATAGTTGTGATACTTAGAAGATTTCCTAAGCTCATAGGTCACCTTGTCGTACAAGACTCGAAAATCGCTTAACGTGATTTTCGTCCAAACTCACCTATGGCTTATTCTTAATCCAAAACTCAAGTTGACACAAACACTTTTCTTCCTTTCTTTCATCTCAAAGCATGGTACCTTCTTTACTGGCCACGTTTTCTATCTCAAAATTTTTCTAACTCCACAGGCTTGTGATCCAAGTTTACACCTTTTACCCTAGTTTCCTTTCCTTACCTTTCTTAAGCAACTAGGTCAACGGTTTGGGTGTCACACTGCAATTAAACCCTACTTTCATTTCTAAGCATTTAACTTAAGTGTGTATTATTGTTGTGGACTTAGCCGAGAGTACTTTTGATAATCCCAATCTTAAATCCTTATGAGATATACCGAGCTTGGAATTTATTTTGACAAGCTAATTAGAATGTAAAAGACTTAAGGGGGTTGTCACCAATTGGACCAAGGTTAAATGATGCTATTAAGGATGATGATTATCATCATCATCATCATCATCATCAATCATCATCATCATCATCATTATTATTATTATTATTAATTAAATGAAATTTAGGAATTCAATTGAGTAGTGGGAAGGAAATATTTATAAAAAAAAAAAAAAACGAAAAAAAAAAAGAGAAAAGTTAGTTGGTGGTGGAGGCTAAGTTGAAGAAGGGAGTTGTGGTCATTTGGTTTTGCCGACTTCTTACCTCCTCCAAACTAAAAAAAATTTGTGGTTCTTCAGCTAGGCATCCAAAGGGAGAAGAAGGAGAAGATTTAGGTTGATTGGAGAGGAATTTTGAAGAGAAACTTGGTGGAATTCAAAGAGAAATTGAAGCTGGTTTGGAATTCACGCAATCTGAACAGGTGGTGATGTTTGAAGGATATCAAGATGTAGAGATCGAATCTGCAGCTGACATTTTGAAGTAGCAAGTTAACTCATTTCTTAATAACTTTTGTGAATGATGTTCGAGCTAAATGTGAAGGAAAACAGTTGCAATTGTAGGTAGAAGTGACTGGTTTGGTGTTTTGGGTAGTCTGGAGCACAGTGCAAGGATTTTGAGTTATTTGTCAGACGAAGAGGCGTTAGACCTTGAGACTTCGAGGTAAGCTAGTTAACGCAATTATCTATAGGTTTATAAGAGAATGTAAAATCTAATTTTGTCACACCCTGCCCCGAGCCACCCTTCCGTAGCTTGAGATGGGGCGTGAGGACAGCGACATCGGTTTTGCGATGTTTACCATCAAAGGTTTACCCTTTCCAAACTAACATGTGCAACTTAGATAGGCAAAAAGAAAACTAACTCATAATAAACATGGATAATCTTATTATTACAATTGTTTAACAAGTTTGTTTACAGAAGACATGCTTCTAGTTTTTTATTTAAACTGTTGTCTACAACTAAGTGCACATAATTCTCGGTCGACCATGACTTCGCACAGCAATGGAAACTCGACTGCTACCTAAAACATAAGAAAATGATGAGTTTCAATGAAGCCTGTGAGATCGAATAAATTAGGGTTCAACCAACCCTTTCAGCATTATAATAATAATCATAATACTCATAATACGAATCATATGCAAGTGCATCTACAACTATATCAAGCTTATATTCAAACCTCCCCCATAGGGTTATCCTCAGAATCATCTTTTTCTGTTGGCACCTCCGACACAGCAACTTCTTTATTATTACTGCTAGTTCACACGGCTTAACAATCCTGACTGGTTTTTCCCGCTAGCCAACCCAGCTCAGCTAAATTCAATGTTTTTGTCTCTATGTGCACATAGTCTTACCTTTGAGGATTAGAAGCTAGGCCTGTCGGCCTTCTGACCATCCTAATGAGATACTTCACACAGGATCAGGAACTAGGCTCCGACAACCCCCCTAGCCATCCCACGAGGAAATCTCCATTATAAAATCAGAAACTAGATCTTCCCCGATCCTCTGACCAGCTTGTGCGGTGTTAAATCCCAATCCCAGTGACGACCATAATCATCAATGCCTTCTCAAAGCCCTTTAACACTGGAATATATTTAGGCTGTCCATATGCCCTCTCTATGTCCTTCGACATTGGGGACCATCCAAAGATTTGACAAAGCTCAATATGCTACAAACTATTCTATATCTCACCATAGTACGCAAGTTAACAATACCACAACATCATGCTATCAAATAAAAGCTCATAAGCATGTTATTATCAATTATTCACAAGAAACATAGTTTAGTTCTCTTGCGAAAAGAAATCAATCACTCACAGTAAAAGTAGTTCCAAACTTTAGGTTTCTTCTTCCACCTAGGTTTCCAAACCTTCTTAACTTTTCTCGAGCTTCCAGGACTGAGATCACAGCAACTAGGAAATCTTATAAACCCTAAAACAGCTCCTTAAAATGCCTGAAACTTCCTTTATGGATGAAAATAGCTCTTTGGACGCAAGACTCCCTCTTTCTTCTTCCAACCCTTCTTTCTCTCTTCTTTCCAAGGTGAATTGTCGGTTGGTGGTGGAAGAGCTTTCTTCCCTTTGGTCCTATTTATAGGATTTGGAAAGCATGCTTGGTCATCCACCCTTTGCTTCCAAGGTTGACATCTCTAATTCCCATATGTCAATTTGCATGATAAAAACTCCATGCATCCAAATATTTGTTTCCTTGCATGATATCTTGGTCATGCATCTCAACACCTCCTCTTTATGAAGTGTAAAATTCAAATTGAAGCTACTTAGCACCAAAAAATTGGGTCAGAACGAAGGAAAAACGCATTTTGCCACTTTTTCTGTAAGGTTCTGTCAGTTCAATTTCCTCGTAAGTTCTAGTGGTCCGGTTTCCTGGTAAGTTCTGGCGGTTTGGGCAAGTTCAAGTGTTGTTTCCCAGTAAGTTCTAGCGATTTAGCTTCCAATAAGCTTCACACCCTTATTTTCCAGTAAGTTCAACCGGTTCACTCTCGGTAAATTCCACTGGTTTAACGCTAAAAGTTGCCTTCCCAGTAAGTTCAACTTCCTGGTAACTTTCGTCGATTGTTTCTCGGTAAGTTCAACTTCCTTGTAAGTTTCGTCAACTTTTTCCCGGTAAGCTTGACTTTTCCTGTAAAGTTTACCTTTTCTCATAAAGTTTACTTTTTTCGAAAAAGTTCCTGGTGACTTATGAACGGTTCAAGTGGCCCTTCCCAACCTTCCTGGCAACTTTCTAGTTTTTTTCTACCTTAAACTTTTTTTAACTTCATAGGCTTGTGTTCCAAATTTACACCCTTTTACCCTCGTTTCCAAATTTACAAATCTCGCTACTCTCGCTACTCTCACTAGTCTTGCTAGTCTCACTCGTCTTGCTGGTCTCACTCGTTTTGCTAGTCTCGCTAGTCACATTAGCCTCACAAATCTCGCTAGTCACGCAAGTCTCGCTAGTTTTGCTTGATCTCGCTAGTAAGCTAAATTTCAATACTAAAGGTCTTTTTGACATACATTGAAGGGAATCTTAAGGAATCTAACAAAAGGGAATTAAATTATTTCAGGCCAAGAAGAGCTAAGAGAAGCTTATAATCCATTAAGAGCCTGGGACAAGTTGTAAGTGATAGAATTTTATTTATGATGACTTATTCTCTTGATGTGTTTAGTATGTACAATTATTCGTAAAACATGAGTTTTCTAGCATGCATTGAGTATAATAAAGTATGAGTTTCTTAAAATTACTTTGAGCTTAAACTTACATGATTTTGATGATAAAGCATAATGTTTTATGGGGCCAAATTTATGAAAAGCATGTTGTTTGTTAAATAGTTCGAATTTCTGAGGATTTGCTAAACTTGTGTTATGAATGAATTATTAATTATCAAAGCATGCTTTATTTTTAAAAGGATATTTGATGGTCCCCAATGTCGAAGGACACGGAGAAGGCATATGGGCAGCCTTAATAATGTAGTATAGGTACCCGGTACTAAAAGACTCGTAAAGGTACTCAGGTAGTCTAGGTTATGATTCCTATGTGCACATCGAGGTATATTCGATGTTGTTGTGTTGAGACTACTCCACACAGCTAAGGTTATTTGATGTTGGGGGTGTCGAGATTTTTCCACCCCAACTAAGGTTGTTTTCGACGTTGAGTAGCGTTAAGCTTCGCTCCGCCTCAACTAAGGAAAATCTTTCAAGCATATGCAAAAGTTTATAATTTTCGATGATGAAATGTTTACTGTCTTATTACTATTTATCGAGCATATTTTTACTGGGTTTAAAGCTAAGCATAGTTTTCTAAACTTGTCACTCACTAGGCAACTTAGCTCATGTTTTCCGTTGTTTTTCAGTTTTTTAGGTAGCAAGCAAAATCAAGGTGCTTAGCCTACACAACAACATTTTTTTTGTTTTTCTGTTTTCTAGGCCTGCTACTAGTTTCTACACATTGTAAATATTTGTACATAAGACACACATTGTACATATAGAGGTATAAGGAGTGGAAGTCTGTAATCATATGTTGCTTTTAAGCTGATGAACGAAAGTTTGTAAATGTATGCTACCTTATCTTGAGTCTTGAGATTGATATTTGACTAAGAATTATAAACTGTTTATTAGGTACTTGGTATTGATTTGAGGATTGTACAGGTTGGCAGTAGATGTCGTAAGAGAGTCGATGTCTGTTGTCCTCACACCTTTTCCTAGGTTAAGAGGGTAACTTGGTAGGAGGTGTGACAGCAAAGCATTCCAGGGTTAGCATAAGAGAAATTTTTATAAAAGCTCAAACTTGGGTGGTAATGGGAGGGCAAATTTTGTGAATTCTGAGTGTGGTGCCTATGTTGGGCATGATTATAGTGCACATAGTTAGTTTGTTGCACCTCAGGATCCTCCAACATCAGACAAGCATTAGTCATCGCCATCGATGCTATTGATTGTTGGTTACTTTGAAACAATAAGTTTACTAAGAGTGTTAGTCAGGGTGGCCATTTGTGCCTTTAATTCAACTACCTCATCAAGTCTGTGTAAACCAGCGACTCTAGTTGACAAAATGTTCGAGCCTCATCTGCAATTTTGAAAAAAAAATGTCATGGCCATGTCTTCCAGCAATGTACGGGCATCATCTGCAGTTTGGAAAATTTGATCCTCCTACAGCTACATCCAAGATGAATTTCATTATACTAGACAGACCATTGTAAACCAATTGGATATGGAACGAGTCTGGATATCCATGTTGTGGATATCTCCGTAGGAGATCTTTATATCTCTCCCAAGCTTCAAATAATTCTTCACCTTCATTTTGCTTGAAGGTGCCTATCTCAGATCTGAGCCTTGTTGTCTTTGCTGGTGGTAAAAATTTATTCAGAAATGCCTAAGCTAGCCCATCCCAGGTGGTGATGCTACTCGACATAAGAGACTGATAGCTCTTAAAAAAAAAGCTATCTCTCCTGATTTTATTCAGGCTCATTTTATCATTTTATCGTTTTATTTCTTGAATTTATAGGTTATGAGAGTTTAGGCGGTGGGATGGACCATCGGGGTCGATTTGGTGCAGAAACGAGTCAAAACAGAGCTCCAGAAGCATAAACCAAAAAAATGGGTCAAAATGACCATAATGCCCCTAGACAGCGCAACTATACTGAGCTTTACGCTGAAGACTTGTGGGCAAAAACGGTTAAAGCGTCGTGACGCTCAAAAGTTTGACGAAAAACGGGACGCGCACATGCATAGCATCCCTATGCTCAAGACTGATACTCGACTTCTCTGCCGAGCATAGCAAGCTGCTGAAGAGCACAATGATGCTTCGACATTTTCTATATAAACTCGTATTTTTTAGGTCGTTTGGAGGATAACCCGACCTTGAGCCACCATTTTAGATCACTTTTGCTGTCATTCTTCATCTTCTCTTCCCTTTTTCTTCTTCATTTCCATTTGTGATCATCCCAAGACTTGTAGATTGTGCTTAATGAGGATGATTGGCTAAGGTAAGTGTACTTGGGGATAGGATTTTAGGCTTGACAACTCTTGATAATTTCCTCTTTAATTACAAAATTCATATGGCAAGCATGGTTACGAATTAGGTTGCATGATTCATTAGTAGAGGCTTTAATTGGGAACTTTTCCATCAATTGAGTTTTTATAAGTTAATTGAATCCAATCTATAACTGAATGTTAGCCTAGGCTTTCCGACCTTTCATTCATAACAATTAATCTCCGTTTTACTTAATGCAAGGTTTGTTATTGAAAGCCCTATTGTTGTAGATAATTGAATTAAGTTTTGTTCAAATTTTGCTTACTTGATTTGATGATTAGGAGCATCAAGTGACATTTGATGTCATTTAATTGTGCATATTGATAATTTGTCTAGATGTTAGTATTCGATGATAGAGATTAAGCCATACCCGTTCTTACCCCCGAGTATTCATTTAATGTGATTCCTCTACTATTCGTCTGCTCTTTAGCTCACTTGCATCGATTTCTTTACTTATTTTACTTTTACGCTCTTCAATTTTGCATGATCACCAATCCCCTCCCCCACCCCTACCCCCACAAACCTAAAAGAATTCAAAATTTGATTTAGGCAAGTCACAAGTTCCCTATGGATTGACCTATGCTTACCATTATTTCTACGCTTTGTGGAGATATAGTACGTTCAACGTTATAGATTTTAGAGACTCTAGTCATAGGGATCCTCAACTGGACTCCCTCTAAATGCACAATCTCGAGCCATCTGAATAAGACCAGGCTTAAGCTTGAAGTTATCGACGTCTAGCAGTGCCTGCACAATCCCAGGCTTAGCAGTAAGGATAGTTGGTTGAGAGTAGTCCCTAATCGTTTTGCTTTATGATTTACTGAGCAATGGAATCAAACATAGGTCTTAAATTTCTCCTTATGTTTTGGTTGAAAGTACGTTCAATCTCTGGATCGATAGGTAGGAGTTTAGCCTAGCAACTACGTCACATGCATTGTAAAAATAAAAATGAAAATTATTCAAAAAATAGAAATTAAAAATAACTAAGTTAAAATAAATCTATTGCCTTAATATTAGCCAAATTAAATAAAAATGATTTCCCGACAAAGGCGCCAAAAATTTGATAACGCGAAAGTGCATGCTTTCGAAGTAATAAAAATAATCCCAACAATTAGGTATCATCCTCAGGAAATTATTTATTCAATTAAACTAGTTATTAGGCAATTCTCTTAACTTTATTTAGGTATTTAGGCCGGGTGATTTGCAAACAATAAAAACAAAAAGAAAGCAAATAAATGTTCAAACTAAAGACTCATTCGACTAAGATGTCCTAGGGTATTGATTTCATTCAATGTTGTTATGAATTCAATATATTTTCTTTTAATTAAACTGAAGGAATCGAATTTCGCAGCGGAAGCGCATGAACGTGTCTACTTTTAATATACGTTATGAATTTATAGAAAAATACAGAGAAATTTAAACCTGTTTTAATTAAGCATGATCCTCTGTGAAGAAATTAAAGGAGAAAAAAATACCTTTGAAGAAAACTCTTCAACCTTCTCCAATTCTTCACTGCATCCATGATTTCTTCAATCTTCTTAGATCTCGAACAAGACATCACCACCAAGTCTTCCCCACTATTCTCCAACAAGGAAAAAGTTTGTGAAAAGATTAGGAAGAGATTTTGCAAAGAAACATTTTCTTTGTAACTTTGGAGTGTTGAGAGATTGAGAGAGAATTTTTTTAGAGAGATAGCTCATGCATCATCCACAAAAAGTTTTTATGAATGAGTAATCAAATGATGGAGAAGGGGGAAGTTAATTATGATTGATTTCCCTTTAACCATCCTTTAACTCCCTTGGGAGTTAAAATTTAACTAAAGTTAAACTAAACCAAATTTAATTAAATATTAATTAATCTAATTAATTCATAAAAATTAATTAAATCTCATATATTTAATTAATATTACATTTGAATCATATGTAAATGTATTTCTTTCTGATAACCTATAGTTTAAATATGAATCTTATTCAAACATTAATAATATCATAATATATAGTTTAATTTTAAATTTAACTCAATAATAAACTTTATATTGTAATGTATCTTTATACATTATATTAATTGTATCTCATAGAATTAATGCAATTCCCTAATAATTTGAACAATTCAAATTCTTTCAAAACTAAATATTCCTTGTTTTACTCTTAATGAGCTAACAGAGGTACTTAATGGACCTACATATTAGAAGCTCCAATGGTACGAGATTAATTAATTAAACTCTTTAATTAAATTAATCAAAATTCATTAATTGTGAGTCACCACACTAAAGACCCACAACTGCACTCTTCACACTGTAGACATATTTCTGTGTCCATGGATACAACCAATCAACAGTAAGTGGGCCCTTCACGAATTGCTCATAATTTATAACTAGGTCAAATTACCGTTTTACTCCTGTAATTACATCTAATAACTTAAGTCCCACTGATCATCTAATGAACAATCTGTTTATGGTCGTACCACAAAAAAAAACCCTCTCGAGCTAGTGAGAAGGAGGGGCCCCATTGTTCAAGACCCGGAGTCAGCACTTAAGGGAGAAATTCATCTACTTACCCTAAAAACGGGAAGGAGTGAACTTCATCTTATACAGTTATGTTTCCAGCTCCCTACTTGAACAAATCCCCAAAATAGTAGGCATATTGAGCCAACGAATCTGGCCACTCTCACCCATACAGATCAAAAGACTGCCCTCATAGACAGGAGTTCATAACTCACTTAAAATTAAGGTCAAGTCACCTATGGTCATCCTATGAAATGTTAATCTCTCTAGTCAACGGTGTTATAAATAGAGATTAATCATTTCGCGGTCCGGACTTATACAAACTCTTTGTATAGGGTACCCCCATTCACATGTCTCCACATGAATGATTTGGATCAAATCATTTGTAACATTTACAACTCTTGTAACATTTATAAGGTGAGCCGTATCCATAGTGTCACTAGGATAAGGCACCCAACTTTATCCTTATACTACAGATGTGACAACCCAACTTTTAGCAACCAATGCGTTGAAAAGTCTGAGGGAAAGGAATAAAAGACCATGTTGGACGCATGGTCAAGACTGAAGTAACGCATAGTAAAAGTGGACGTATAGAAAGTACTCAAGCACTTAAAGGGAAAGAAGTAAGACGCATAAACTTCTATTATAAGATATTTCTAAGTGTTGGAAAGTAGAAGGTTGTGAGGTAGACATAAAAACTAGAACATGTGTTGGACGCATGCCAATTTATCTAAAAGGAAATAGTTAATATAAGGAAAAGTTTAAAAGAATAACCTTGGAAATAATCAAGGAATGACTAAGGATAGGAAGATGGTCATGGACGCAGGATGGAAGTGAACACAACGGGACCAACGCATAAAGGAAGAGCTTGAGAAGAATTTGTTGTCGTTGACGCTTAGCGGTATTGTGTAAACACTGGATTGTAATAACGCGACTATATGTTGAATGTGATCACTAGTGGTTGTTGTAAGCTGAAGTAGTCGCCGCGTCGACGGGAGAAGAAACGTGTTTGGCTTACCATGCGTTGGTGAGGTTGTTATGCACTGAGGTCTCTATACGTTGAGACAGTTATCTCTACGCGTCAAAGACGATGGTGTAGTTAGTTAAGAGTTAGACAAGTGAGTGGGGAAGCTCAAACCTTAAAGGAAACTCAATGAACGCATGAGGGCGCTGTATGGATTGAATAGCTATCTATTTGAAAATATTGACGAATAAGATAAGTTATAAAGGCCAGGTGGCTCCATATAAACTTGACACCTTAAAATAAGGATGTGTTAAAAAGGCATGATAAGTGTTTCATGCAAGGTAACACTTGGACAAATGCATGGTTAGTCAGACATGCAGAGCGACATATGGCAATCAAGTGGTAAAAGAGGAGTAGGATGGCAAGATCTCTTTAAATAGGACCCTGGGGGAAGGGTAACGACCAATGATTCTGAAGTAAAAATCCTTGAGAGAAGAAGGAGAACGAAGACAGAAAGAAGGAACCCCCTTGCGTTGTAAAAGGAGGTCTGCGGCCAAGAAAGAAGACATTTTGACAACTTAATCATCTGGTGTTAAAGAAGTTATCTTGCGTTGAAGAGGGGTTGACCTTGCGTTGGAAACGAATCCAACATTTAAGGAGAACGCTGTGTTTGAAAATAGACGATGCGTTCAAGTTGACCTTGCGTTCAAGAGAAGTCGACACATCTCAAAGAAATAAGAGGAGTTAGACTGCACTTTACAATAGCCATCAACCTTGCGTTGAAAGGCAGGATTGTGACCAGCCAAACTGATAGAGGGAGGCCAGTCTTGCGTTCCAGAGTTAGAACGCTTTGACCAACTACGAGTGAAAATAGCTAACTTGTTACACCCTTTTTCTAAGACTTACGTGAAAGAGTCTATGAAAAGGAGAAATAGGACAAGAGTAGTTGTGCACAAGGGTTGGATTACACAAGCCATAAAAGAAACTTGAAGTAAAAGGATTTGATAAAAAGGTTGCATTGAGTAAATTTTGAATCTTGGAATTAGAGTAAGTTTTAAAGTTAAGAATTCTAATGTAGGATAAACGGGTTAAGAGAACGCAACCATGATTTTAAGCTTAGAAGTAAGCGAAGTTGGATGTATACTAAGCTGGAAATACCATGTTGGACGCATGGTAGAGACGAAGGAACAAACGCATAGAAGTAAACATTTGAGACTATAATGCCGAGTAGTATGTGGTAGAGAAATGCTGTAAGCTTCTACCCGACATTTGGGAGTTGGCAAGTTAAGAATGAAATATGAAATGTGCAGTGATTAAGTTGGCTGAATATTATGGGAGCAGAAGTGGCTAAGAATTGACCATGCGTTAATGGGGTTACGCGTTGAGAATATGTTGGAAGCCACGATGCGTTGGAAGTCACCATGCGTAGAAGGTAACCATGTGCTGAAGTTACACTGCGTCCAAGACAAAACGGTCTTGACGCGATGAAGGTGATGGTGTGAAAGATTATGTTGTATGCATAGGAAATAGGAGGCACGGAGGACACCATGCGCTGAGCGTGGTTGGTTGCTGAAGGCGCTGAAGGGAATTCGGACATAAGTACCCTGCGTCGAGGAGAAGATCAGCACCAGCCCATAGATGAGTAAGTTAACATTATCATCTCGGTACTTGTGAGGGATAAGTCGGCAGTATATATATAGGTGAGTTTGATCATTTTCAGACATTTCGAGAGCTTAAGTCGGTTCCATCTTTCAGAGGAAACACAAGAGAAGATAGAGGAAGGAGTTCTTATAGTTTTTAGACGAAATTTCACTCGTTTTGGTGCTGAAATCAGAGCTGGAACAGACGATTGATTTGCAGATGCACAGATTAAACAGTGATCGATGTTTGGAATAGAACGACTTGAGGAAGCCGAGTTTAAAGCTGAAATTTGGAGGTTAGTAAGTTAACACAATTTCTAACAAGTCTTATGAAGGATGGTTAAGCTGAAAGTGAAGTTAATCATATGAATCTTTAGGTAAAAGCAGCAGCTACAGAACTGCTAAGCAATCTGGAGCAACGCGGAGTAATTTTGGCATAACTGAAGAACGATAAGGAGTTAAGCTTTGAAACTTTAAGGTAAGCTGAGAAACTTAATTCTTTACAAGTTTGTAGAAGGGAAGAAATCTTAGTTTAGGCTGGAAATGCGTTTTTAGCAGAGACTAAGCAGAGACATCAAAGCTGTAGCAGTTAGCTCTGTTAAGGAAAAATTAAGGCTCCAACGTGAGTATAGCAGCAGAAACAAGTTACACACAAAGTATCTTTAAAATCAAGGTACAACAGAAGGATAAGGAACATCTAATAATTGTAGCTTTAGTGTTGAGACTTGAGAGTAAACCGATGAAAGCTTAACTGCATGATGAACAATTAATATTAAGCATGTGATGAGTTGTTGCTTCTGATTTAATGAATGAAAAAGGAAGCATAACAAGAGAAAGTGTCTATTTCAGGTCAAGAGGAGCTAAGGAAAGCATATAACCCGCTTTGCGTCTGAAAGAAGTTGTGAGTGACTTTATGGTTTAGTATAAGTTAACTTGAATGTTAATATCTCCTATATGCTTAATGATACTTCTGAATTAGGAGATGAGATGTGTTACTATGTATGAAACTAGCATATTTCTTAAACGTGAGATAGAGATTGATAATGTATAAAATAATGTGCTAAATCTCATCAAGCTAGTTGCTACATAATGTTCTGGGAAGCTAAGATATCATGATTATAATTAATGCGAAGAAACGTATTATGTATGTTTGTGTATTAGAATTATTTGAATGGGACCCAATGCTGAAGGACATGAGAAGGCATATGGGCAGCCCTAGCATCTCTTTTAAGCTCTCACCTAAGGATATAAAGACGGTGATTGAGTACTTTCCCTGGGACCCTAGTACCAAAGGACATGAGAAGGTACACGGGCAGCCCGAGAACAGACAGATTTATAAGCAGAATAACAGAGCATTTGATCCTGTTGTGTTGAGTTTACTCCACACAGCTAAGGCTTATTGACGTTAGGTGCATTGAGTTTGCTCCGCCCTAACAAAGGTTCAATAGGAAGATATCTATTTATGTAATGCTAATACCTTTCAATCATGGTTAATTACAAGTTTATGAATGGAATGTGAAGCATGGTTAAGCAGGTTATAAAAATGATTGTAGTTCATAACGTTTCTCTGTTGATTTCTTTCCAGGTAGCAAGCGTGATCGCGGTACCTAGCCTATCCTCCAGATTTGTCTGAGATAAATTAGAATTTTGTTTAGGTGGAACTTGTAAACTCTATTCCTATGTAAAAGTTGTTTATATTTGAAGGGGGTTTGAGTAGGTCACCTGGCACACCTGTAAACTTTTCACAGAGTTTCTTAACTTTTACTTTTAATGCTATCTTATTAGGAAAATTTGCATAACTATTGTAAAGGTTAAACATTTTGTTAGCTAGTTATGATATAGAATGTATATGAATAGCGATGTTTAGCAGAATACAGATTAGGTAACACTCACTCCTAGAAAAGAATATAGAGATAAATAAAAATCTAGGTTGAGGGTGTTACATAACTAGTGGACTAGAAGCTGAAGCCTTGCGTTAAGGGCTCGGGAAACAGAAATTTGAAAGGAAAAAGGGGGAAATTCCTTAAGAGATTTGTGAGTGACTCTTTCCTTTTTCGAAAATGAATTTTGTTAAAAATATTGTTATGTGATATGGTTTTGAGATAACTATTCTGTGAAAAGCGTAATGCTTGAATTTATGGTTTAAAAGGCATGATTTACTTGAATGCTTTATGGTAACGAAAGGCATGTTGCAAAATATGTTTATCGAGAAACACCCTATTTCCTAAAAAGTCTTTGATGAACTATTTATGTAAATTGATGGAGAAAATGTTTAAGAGGAGGATCAATGCTAATAAGCATGTGAACTTCCCCGAGACCCAGCACTTGGGCAACCCGCCTATAAATGTTTAAGAGGAGGATCAATGCTAATAACGCATGTGAACTTCCCCGGGACCGAGTACTCAAGGACATGAGAAGGTACATGGGCAACCCGCCATATTCCTATGTGCACATAGAGGTTATATGCCGGTGCGTTGAGTCTTGCTCCGCATCGAGCCTTATATGTTTTCGACGTTGGGGTGTTGAGTTTTGCTCCACTTCAACTAAGGGAAAAGATTGAAATGCCAAAAGATTTTTTTGAATTATTTATTTGATAACGATTCTATATGTTTTAGAATGGATTCCTAAGATTTACAAGGTTTTGCGGAAGAGCTATTTTGCTTAATCCTTGTTTTATGAATATTGTTTTGACATGCCTCTGTTCGAACTAAAGATAGTTTTTACAAAGCCAGTCACTCACGGAGCTTGTAGCTCACGTTTTCCTATTTTATTTTATTTTCCAGGTAGCAAGCGAGTTCGGGATGCTTTGCCTACACAGAAACCTCGTTTGGGCTGTTCTTGACGGAAATGGTTGGACAGTGAACCTTACAGAAGAGTCAAGGTTGCTGTCTTCACACCTCTTCTCGGGTTGAGAAAGGATAATCCGGGAGGGGGTGTGACAACAGACCATTTACGTTATTACTTAAACATAATCCACTTGTATACATGTTTAAGTTACATAAAATAACCTTAGACTTTTCTCTAATGGATAATTGCATGTATAAAATAATCAACAATTATTTCAAATTATTTATTAACTACGAGGCTTTAGGGCATACATCCCAACGAAAACAATGTGTTAACTTAGGCCTCAAAGATCTATGATCTGGGTTTTCTCTTACGAGCTCCACCCTTTCTTATGTCTAAAAGCCACTTCTATGTTCATGCAATTGAAACTAGTAAATATAGCATTAAGCCTCTTCGTTATTAGCCTCTAATGTTTTCCTATCATTCACATGCATAATCCAACATTAGTTTATCATGATAGTTCCGGTTAATAAATCACTTTCTCAGGCAGAATTTAAAACCCTAAGACAATCAAATGGTGATCAAGCATTCAATTGGAAAAATGCAAACATGATAAAAAGCCAATGAATTCTTTTAATCAAAATAATTAAGAACCATCCATAAACAATATTGAAATCAATCAAACCCTAGAACTACAAAATAAGCCACTCATGTTCAGAATATAAACCCTATGTTAGGACTAATGTGTTCTAAATCTCTTGGGATCTCGTAGTTTTGTAAATTGTAAATACATTTTATTTATTCAATAAAATAAGAAGTTATTTTATTTATCTTTCAAACTAAGATTTTATGGTTATTTTATGTAAACTTAAACATGTATGTGGTTGACATACGAGGTTGGATCCTGTTTAAGTAATAATCAAAAGCTCTGTAGTATAGGAATAAGATTGAGTGTCTTATTTTGGTAACACTATGGATACGACCCACTTTGTAATTGTTACAAAGAGTTGTAAAGTGTTACAAATGATTGATCCTAATCGTTCATGTGGAGACATGTGAGTGGGGGTATCCTATGCAAAGAATTTGTATAAGACCGGACCACAAAATGTTTAATTTCTCTTTGTAACGTCGTTAATTGAAGAAGTTAACATTTCGTAGGATGACTATAGGTAACTCAATCTTAATCCTGAGTGAGTTATGAACTCCTGTTTATGAGGACAATCCTTTGATTTGTATGGGTGAGAGTGGCTAGATCGCCAACTCAATATCCCTACCATTTTCGAGATTTGTCTAAATAGGGAGCTGGAAACATATCTTCACAAGATGGAATTCACTCCTTCTCATGTTTAGGGTAAGTAGATAAATTACTCCCTTAAGGGTTGAATGTCGGGTCTTGAACAAAGAGGTCTCATCCTCTCACTGGCTGGAGAGGGGTTAGTTTATAGTTGAACTATAAATAGTTTGTTCATTAGAGGGATCAGTGGTACTTAAGGAGTTAAATATAACTATAGGGGTAAAACGGTAATTTGACCCAACTATAGTTATGNCAAAGGTAAGTTCTTCAAAGAATCCAACCACCATAACCCTCAATAGCTTTTGAATGAGAATGTTCTTCTTGAGGACAATTTCTCAACTTTTAGGTGAAAATTACCAATTTGGTTCCATTTACCATCAAAATTCAAATGATTAAAATCATCACTCAATTTCAATAAGGCATAAATGGGTGAATGGAAACCTTGGATTGAAAATAAACCTCTAAAAGTATCTTGTATGTCCTACCATGAGTTATGATTTTTTTTCTTTTTTCTTGGGGGGGGGGGGGGGGGGGGGGGGGGGGGGGGGAACAAATACCAAAAATAGGTTGTGGAATACCCTGACTATTGGCTAGAGTTATCATTTACGGAAGTACATCTTAATGCAAACTTATTAAGGGAGCATAGTAGACCCAAAACTTCGCGAATTCATAATGAGATGGATTGATGCAAGGCAGGCACAAAAGTTCGATGTTGGATATGCAAGGGATCAGGGCATAACAAGCGTACTTGCCCACTCCGTAATTTAGGTGTTTCATCTTCAAGTCATTCATAGTTTAGCAAGATACCTGGTTTTGTGTAATGTAATATTAACATTGTAATGTAATAGTTCTTATAATGTAACAATGTAATGTAATGGTTCGTACAATGCAACAATGTAATGTATTTGGTTTATTTAACATTATAATGTATTTGGTTTATTTAACATTGTAATGTATTTGGTTTATTTTAACAGTGTTGAATATGGATCCTGGTCCATCTCCCTGTTCAGCTATATCTTCAAAATACTCACCAATCACAGACAGTATGGGATAATGCATCCATCGTGGTGCTATGTTGTCGGAGAAGAGAAGCAGTTTCTCAGCATACTATACCATTTGATGGACGTATAGTGCCCTACAACAGGTCGGTTTTATTGGGGTTGCACAAATTGGATTCATACAGTTAGACTAGCACCTCATTACTTCTTTAGTAGAGCGCTAGAGACCGGAGAGCCACACATTTCATATGCCTGGTGGGGAATGCACCATTACGATGTAGGACATTGCAGTACAATTTGGACTACCAGTGGACAAAGAACCTGTTACTGGATCGTTGCAACATGATTGGAAACAGATTTGTGAAGTTTTTTAGGCGTTCGACCACTTGACTTAAAAGGCTCAAGGTTGAGTCTCCTGTGGTTGGCCTCTCAGTTTACAGAATTGTCTCTTGATGCCGATGACGTCAATATACAGAGATATGCACAAGCATATATCATGCAGCTTACCGGAGGCTTTCTGTTTGCAGACAAGTGTTCCTCCCAATACTGGCCAGTTTTGAGCAAGCTGGTAATTATTTGTGGGGTGGTGCTTGTCTTGCATGGCTGTACAGAGAATTATATCGAGCCAGTCATGCACAAGCATTAAATATAGCAGGTCCACTGATACTACTTCAAGTATGGGCCTATGATCGATTTAACATTGTTGCACCACAAGTCCAATTACAACCTCCAGAACATTTTATGGGACGTCCACTCAGCGCCAGCTATTATTTTCTGTAATATATTAATTTTTTTGTCAATACAATTAGTAAAGTATTTTAATTGTTTTATATCCATGTGATAGATGGAGCGGTGTATTAGTTGCATCTGAACAATCAGCAAACATGTTGTTGGTATATCATTCAATATTTGACCGTTTGATGCAAAATCAGGTAATAATATATATGTTGCATATACAACTTAATATTATATATATTTTTAGGCTCTAACTATTCTTGTACATGGTTTCAGATCAACTGGACGCCCTATACACCACATATTATGTCGTTGTTGCCTGATTATTGTCATGATGGACAAGACATTTGGTTGACAATTAGCCCACTTATATGCTTTCATATCGTAGAGTGGCATCAACCAGATCGAGTGTTGAGACAATTCGGTATGCGGCAAACGTAACCGACGTTGTGTAATACACTCCCTTAACTACACCAATCGATTTAAGAGGTAAACACGACCAAAACTGGCGTCAAATTCATGTAGAGTATATATCATTTTGGTGTGCACGTCATGGCCGCTGTGCACAAGAAAAAATAATAAATGAGTCGGATGTGTCTAATGATTACTTATCCTGGTACGACTCCATCACAAGAAGATTTATCACACCTGATGGTGCCTACTATTACTGCATGGTAAACATCTTATTATGTAGTGTTTTTCAATTACATGCTAAGAATATTCTTTTATATACTATATATATTTTTTATTGTATAGAATAATTTTGTCAACGATGTGCACAATTACTCCTTAGAACACAATTTACCAGAGCTGAGTTCAATGTGTGAGCAAAACATGGTAAATGTTGAAAATATCATTCAACATACAAGGAGGCTCAATGTTGCTGACACTGATTGAAAATGTATTCGTCGTAGACGACAGAGACAACATGACGAAGGTGTTCTAGAGCAACTCGATGACTAGGAACCTCGCATGTTACAACCAGACATTTTATCCAGTTCTGGCCATCAACAGGAATATTATGCACACGATGAATTTCCATCTGTCGTCACCCAACAGGATATCGACAATGTAATTCACCATCAGCAACATTTTGAAGTGCCTGTGTCTCATCGTGGACAGCGTGCGCAAAGAAGATCACCATGTGGCACTTGATTTGTACTTTAAAATTTCTGATTTGTATTAACTTTTATCTTTAATTAAATGAATTAATGATTTTCCATTACATTTTCAAAATTAAGAATCAATGAAATGAATACAATAATTGAATAAGAACACAAGTAAGAAGCAATTTTTCATTCAAGTGGGTAATTAATTAATTAAGTTATTTATAAACAAAAAAAAGGAAAAAAAATCGGACGAGTTTGGACCTTTCACCACGAGTTTTGTCTCTATTAGCTGCCCAGTCTCACTATCGCTCTCGCTCTCCCTCTCGCAAGTTCGACGTAAGTCGTGGACCGGGTCCACGAGTTTGGTCAAAACTCATGGATGAGGTCCACGACTTACCTCCCTGTCAGCTGCGTAGTCAGCAACTTAACTGAAATCGTATACCCGGTACACGATTTCACTACCCCATTTTGCAAATATGTTTCTAAACCACCCTATTTTTGTTATTAATTTCTAAACCACCCTATTTTTCTCATTATTTTTTAAAATTACATTATTCTTTAAATTGCTCCAAAAATATATCTATATTGCAAAGAGTGCAGATGTAAATCTTTAGTGGAGTGGACTACAATTAATGAATATTGATTAATTTAATTAAAGAGATTAATTGATTAATCTTATATCAATGAAGCTTTCAACTATAGGTCCATAAGGTTCCTTTGCTAGCTCATTAAGACTTTGTATAAGAATCAAACATTTTGGTTTAATTTGCAATGTTCAAATTAACAAGGGAGTTAATTGTATGTGATACAATTACTACAATGTATAAATATACATTATAATATAAAGTTTATTTTGAATGGGATCGAAAATTTATACTTTATGTTAAAAGAGAGATGAATATTTAAATAAGATTTAAATATTAATTATATGAATGAGATTCATATTATAACTGTAGATTGTGTGATAGAAGGTTATTTGAATATGATTCAAATCCAAATTAAATATGAGATATTTAATTAATTGATTAATTGTTAATTAATTAATTTTATTTTATTATATTTATTAAATATGATTTAATATATTATAATTAAATTAATTTTAATTTTAATTAATAATAATATTATTCTATTTTTAATTAACTCCCACATAGTGGGGAGTTATTTTGCCCTCTTTCTCACACTGGTTTCACATAAAAGAAAAGGAGGAAAGGGAGAGGGAGAAGTTACCACAAAAGAGTTCTGTATTTTCTCCTCTCAAGTTCTTCTCCTATAAAAAACTCTCTTTTCCTCTCACAATCACTCTCCTTACCAAAATCAAAGCGAGCCCATCACTCCTCTATTGATTCTTTCTTGAGAATAGCAAGGAAGATTTATTGTTGGTGTCCCAAGAAGAGCTACTGCTTTGGATGGAGAAGTTTTCCTTGGTTCGTGAATTGGTGAAAAGAACACATCCTACATTGAGGACAGTCTTTAAAGGTAGAAAACTTCTAATCTCTTAATCTTTCTCAAATAGCATGCTAATTATTAGTTGTTTATCAAAAGGTTTGTTCTCTGTAATTTAAGTTTTTCAAAAGAAATTTAATGACACATAGCGATCACTGGTTTCCACTAAGGATTCAATTCCTTCAATCGGTATCAGAGGCAAATTGTGCTTTTAAATTTCGTTTTGAAAATAAAATTTAGAGAAAATGAGGGTGTTAATGAAGGAGTTAACAACGTAAACACAAAAGCAATTAGGATCTAAAGCACTCTAATTACATCAATTTTGAAGATTTACATGCTTGTTCTAAAATCAAAAAATGGAGACAAGAACTTGTTGTAGCTTAAAATTGATCTGAAATCCTTCAACCTTTTGATCACGAATACTTTGTAGACCACCACAAGAGTCTTTCTTGTTAATCTCTAGCTTTAAAACAAATTGTGGGATCCAAATTGTGATGAATTTGGAGTAAGAATGAGAAAAACAACTAGTTTTTGAGAGTTTTGAGCAAGTGGGACTTTTTAGTAAAATTCTCTAAGATGATCAACCCCATTCCTCAATTTCTTTCTTTTATTTAAAGAAGAAACCATGCACAACATCTTTACATGTAGACACCAAACACGAAGAATAAGGTGGTGAATTTGAAAGTGGAAGAAGGTTAAAGATGCGGTCAACACCTCCTACTTCAACATGCAAAGTGAGAAATTCCAAAATCCAATTTTAATTTCTCAAATTAAATTGAATTTTCTATTTCTTTTAAAATTAATTCTAATAATCAACTTTAAATAACATTAATTTAATATAACATTGATTTAAATAATAATCAATTATATTAAGTTAATATTTATTATTAAATTAGTAATTTTTCACTTTTTCCGACAATTTCAAATTTGATGAATCTCTATTCATCCAAAAAAAATATTTAAATCATATTTAAATATTCTTAATTCTCCAAATTCGTTTAATGCATTATTAAAATGAACAAATCGTAAATTTTACTCCTTAACCGAATTTGAACGATTTTAAATTCTTTCAACACACTATTCTAAGATTTAGAAAATGAGCTAATAAGAGGACCTAATGGACCTACAGATCATGAGCTCCAACGATTCGAAATTCACTTGCTAAACTCTTCAACCTAGTTAATTAACATTTATTAACTACCAAGATACTGCACTAAAACCTAGTAGCTGCACTCTCCTCACTGGAGATATATTTCTGTCTACTTGATATAACCATGATAAGTATGGTGATCATGCACAAGTTGTTCATAATTACAGCTAGGTCAAAATTATTGTTTTACCCATGTAATTACATCTTGTTTCTTAAGTCCCACTGATCCTCTAATGAACAATTGGTTTGTGGTCCAACCAATAAACCGAGTCTCTCTCGGGCCAATGAGAGGGTGGGGCCTTTGTTCAAGACCCTGAGTCAGCACTTAAGGAAACACCTTCTCTACTAACCTTAAATAAGGGAGGAGTGAATTTCATATTGCAGAACTATGTCCCCAGTTATTTACCTAGTCTTATCCCTAAAATGGAAAGCTTATTGAGTCGGCGAACTCGGGCCACTCTCGCAGGTAAATTAAAGGATAATCTCAAATAAACAAGAGTTCATAGTTAGCTCAGGATTCAGATCGAGCTACCTAGTTCATAATATTGAAATAATCAATCTTAATAGTAAATGACATTATAAAGTAAAAGTGATTATTTCATGGTCCAGCCTTATGCAAACTCATTGCATAGAATGCCCACACTCACACATCTCTACATGAATGATATAGAATCACATCGTTTGTATCAAATACAAAATGGGCCGCATCCATAGTGTCCCGAAGATAAAGTACCTAGCCTTATCCCTATACTATAGACTGTTTTGGCTATTACTTAAACTTGATCCACTTTTATGTCTACCCATAAAGCCTAAGTATTCAAACTATAGCTAAGGGTTCTTAGTTTATTAGATTTAATAAATGCAATTCACATATTCAATAGTACATTTATTGAATAAACCTTGATAACATCTTTGTTGAGAATAAGTTCCAAAAATTACAAACTACAAGTTTTAGGACATTAAACCCAACAGCTAATTCTGCATTGTGAATGTGGGTTTTCAAAATAGATGTTTTTAATTTTGGCACCTTAGATTTACAGTTTTTTGATGTGATCAAATTGAAGGGAATTGAATTCCTATAAAGGCGTGTGATCGTGTTCTTTGATTTCTTGAAAGAACTAAAAAAGATAAAGAAAAAGGTTAAGCATCATACCTTTGCTAATCTATAATTATCGAACCTATAGTCTTCTCCTTATAGTCTTCCTTTTCTAAGAGATCTTCCTCGCTATGACTCTGGCAAGGATTCGGTTTGTGGAAACCGCTTCTTTGAAAGAATGCGAAAAAGAATTTTCTTAGAATGTTTCTAAGAAAATTGGGAGAAGTAGTAGAGGAAGATTTTTAGAGTAATCGTAGAGATTATTCTCTGAGAGAGAGTGTTCTATGAAGGCTCCCAAGGGCCCTATTTATAGAACTCTTTGGGTTACTCTTAATCCTATTAGGATAACCCATCTGCAGAGATTTTAAATCAAATATTTAATAGTATCCAATATTAATAAATATCTACCTAAATAATATCTCATATTAAATGGTTTAAAATATTTAGATCTTATTTAATATTTTTTTTCAGAATCTTTAATTTGGATCTCATCCAAATTAAATAATTAATTATTTGAATCCAATTGAAATCAATTAATTAATTCTCCCTCTATCTATTTTCTGCATAATCTTTAATTTGGATCTCATCCAAATTAAATAATTAATTATTTGAATCCAATTCTAATTAATTAATTAATTCTCTCTCTATTTATTTATATGGATTTTATCCAAATAAATAATTAATTATTTGAATCATATTCAAATAAATTAATTCTCCATATTATAAAGTTATAATTTGCATCACATTCAAATAAAATTTATAATAAATCATGCAATTAATTGAATCCAATACAATTAATATTTTTCCTCATAAGTTTGAACGTTTCAAATTTTTCTTTCAACCTAGTTGATCATTGTTGGTTCGTAGTGAGCTAGCAATGGGATCTTATAGACCTACAGATCAGAAGCTCCAACGATATGAGATTAATCGGCTAAACTCATTAACCACATTAATCAATATTTGTTAACTTTGGGTACACTCTACTGAAGACCCATAGTTGCACTCTTCTCACTACAGATATAATTATGTGTCCATGGATATAGACTAACAATAGCAAATTAGTCATTCACAAGTGTTCGTACACCAAAAAAAGCTGGGTCAAATTACTACATTTACAATCTACGAGTTTTAGGGCATAAAACCCAACACAAAATGTGTAAGGGCCTGTTATTTTGGTATTTTAATTCTGCTATTGAGTCTATAAGTCCGTGTCGTTCGAAGGGCAACGTTGCTAAGAAAGAAGGTAAAAAACGGACAAAAAACGTAGTAGAAAAAAGCATGATGTGCTTTAGCGTAGAGCACAATGCTCGCCTTAAGCGCCGTTATGCTACAACTTCAAAAGTCAGAGCGCACGACGCTTTCCAATAGCGTCACAACACTCCGATGGTTGAATGAGTGTTCGGAATTCCGCCAAATCGTGGGTTCAAGCTGGCAGTTGCAGTCTTACCGTTTTTTGTAAAAACATGTTGTACAGAGATTAGAGAGGAAAGAATTAGTCGTCAATCAATCTATTATCGATAATGCACCAACATCTTCTTCTTGATCCAACTTCAATCAACTCTTGATTAGACTCTGAAAATCTCTTTAAACGGTAGAATCAACGCAGAGTCACGACGGTCGCTTATAGCGCAACGTTCTTTAATAAAAACACATGTGAAAAAGTTAGAGCATTGACGTTACTCTTCATTGAAGCCTCGGGTTTTTGCGCTGAGCACAACGTCGCTGTGTGCCATGTTGCTATCGCAATTGTTGAATGAGAAATTTTGAACCAATCATAACTTGTCACGTCATCATTTTTCAAATTAATGATGAAATTACAAAAGATTGAATTTTGGACTAATTATAGGTTGACATGTGTCCCAAATTAAAATTGAAGACATAAATTGGCAAATTCCTATAACGCCACGTGTTTTCATTTTGATCGTTAAATTATATAAAATAATTTGGTCTAGTTTGATATTAATATATGAGCTAAAGTTCAACAGAGTCCCAATATAGGCTTAATTTGATCTAAAGGCCAATTAAGGCCCAAATCTAATTTGTTGGACCCAAGGCCCAAGTCCATGGACCAATCAAGCCCAAGCTCATAAAGCCTACCTAAGAATTCTATAAATAGAGATGTTCTCTTCATTTGTGGGGTTAAAAAATTCTACACTCCAAATAGCCAAGAGAGAATTCTCTCTACAATCAAAAAATTTTCTAACTCCTGAAGTTGAACCACATTTGAAGGCTAAAGTTTCTCAGAATACATACTTACTTCCAAAGCTCTAACTTCAAGAACATACATGCGTTCTACTTCCGTACACCAAGCACACTCATTCAACTAAGAGAAAATCAAAGGATCAAGTATTAGAAATCAAACCGCATTCACATCAAATCAACATAAATTTGAGTTCAATACCATGAATCACGTTTCTCAAAAACCTCGCGCGAACACAATAATTTTTGGATTCCATTCAAAGTAAGTTGTTTTTTTAATTATTTTTTTTCCAAATTTCATATCAGTTTTGTTACTTATATGTTCTTTTTTACAATATCTTATATCATATTTTTGGTTCTTTTCCAGTTTAATTTATTAATATTATGGTAAACATTCTAGATATGTTTTTCTCAATGATTGTTTTAATTTTTTTTGCCATATTTTCAATATACCAAAGGCTTCTTTAAATATTAAATCTTAGTCAATTTAGATTTTGTTCCTCAATTTTGCGACAACCGGGACATTTCAACAAATACACGATTCGGTTTAATTTTGAATGTAATTTTTAATTCTAAAACGGAACGGAACCGAAAATTTTGAATTTCTTATTATTCTAAACTGAGTCGAACCAAAATTTTAATAAAAACCCAATTTTTGATTAGATTCTGTTTTGTCAATTGGTTCGGTTGGGTCGGTTTTTGTGTTCACCTCTACTTAAGATACATGTTTGACTAAGTTTTAATATGAGCACAAGATCGTTGGGATTGGTCAGATTTGAATATACACCAAACCCCTATAACAGCAATGGAATAACTCCAACAATAACAACTTGTAATGGAAGATGGCAATTATCATTCTTCTTAAATTACATTAATATGTTGCAACAGTATTAAATTGTCCAAAACATAACGTTCGAGTTTGGAAAAGAAAAAGTCATTATATACTTATCGATTTGTGAGATGTGCCACAAAATCATCAATGTTCTTATTAGAGGTTCCATTTTCATTCACAGCTTCCTTCGCCAACTTCATCCACCTTCTTCCATTTTGTCTCAACTTACGGCCTTTCTCTCCTTCCATCACTTTTCTAACACAAAACTCTATTTCTTTTCTTCGAACAATCCCTCCATCCTTTCGACTAACTCTCACACCAACCTTCCACACATCTTCCACAAACTTAGCATTAGTCATTTGGTCTGCCCACTGAGGCATTGCTACCATGGGAACCCCACGCGTAAGAGCTTCTAAAACCGAGTTCCAACCACAATGAGTAACGAAACACCCGACTGATTTGTGAGCCAAAACTTGGACTTGGGAGCACCACTTCACCGCCATCCCCATCTTATTCAACTCTTCAAAAAAGTTGTGTGGAAGCTTTGGGATTTCGGACTCCTTAATGACCCAAAGGAATTCTTTGTTGCTTGCTTTGAGCCCCCATGCAAGCTCCTTCATTTGATCCTCTCCAATCTTTGGTGTAGTTCCGAATGACACGTAAATGACCGATCTGCGAGCTTTAGAGTCTAACCACTCTATGATTTTTTTATTGTCTTCTTCGGTTGAATTGATTAGATTCATTCCATAATCGTGGTCGTCCTTCAACTCCTTATCTATGAGTATGGATGGAACTGTTGGCCCAACTGTCTTCAGTGGCGTGTGCTCTTGCATCCATTCTATTACCTGTGAATTCATATTCGGAAAACGCGTTAAACAATAAAACTAATAGTTAAAAGTTACTGTTTGGAAATCATTTTGTTTCTGTTTTTTCTCATCTTATTACATATTCTTTCTCATCTTATTACATATTGTTTCAAACATTTTAAAAAATAAAGTTAAATTTTGCATTCTAAAAATTTTAAGCTTCATTTTGTAACCCTTTCATTTTTATTTTTTATTTTTTATTTTTTAAATTAAGTCTATAAATGCTATTTTGACCTTCAAAATTATTTTTTTAATTTAAAAAACCATGTCAAAAATTTGAAAAAAAATAACTTTCAAAATTTGAGTCTTTTGTTAGAAGACTTTTGGAGAGATTTTTACTTTATGCTCGGTAAGTTATGCAACGATTTAGATTATTGTTTACAATCACAAATCTTCTTTTATATAGTGCCTTTCTTCAGTTAATCTCAATAATTGGAAAGGTTGAACGGTGATTCTTTAAGAACTTGTAATCAGCATGGTTTAATGGGTTTGGTTGAAGGATGTTTCCTAAAAGAAAATGGATAGGAGAAATCTAAAATGAATTATGGGGGTTTTGCTTCAAGGAAAATTTGTATGATTTGTTAGGGTTTTCAAATTAAGCAAGAAAAAAAAAAAAAGAAAGAAAAAAAAAGAACCCATCGGCCATGGTTGTTACATAATGAAGAAGTGAGGAAGGAAGAGGTAGGAAGAAGCTGCTACGGTGGGATAGAGAGATAATAGTGGAGAAATTAGGATGGTTAGTACAAATGAACTAAAGAAGAATAAAAAAACTAATTATGACTTGTGAGAGAATTTTTGGAAATTTTTGAAAAATTTAAAAATAAATGTATTATGTCCTAGAAATTATAATATTTAATTAGGAAAGAAAAAATTTGTTTAAATGTAAATGAAAACAGCACTGCAATAATAGAAATAAAAGGAAATAAGATTGTTAGATTATTTCATGTCTTAATTTAGCTAAGGGTTGAATTGGATTATTATTTAACTGTTAAATCGAATTAATATCCAAGGACAAACTGAAAATCAGACCAGCTTACAATCCAAATTTATATTCCATAACTTCGGTAAGTGGTTTATTTTATAAAACTATTTACTGTTTAACTAGAAATTTTGTGAAAAATTATTATTATGTATGATTTCAAGCGTCATGTGTTTGTGTTTGTGTTTTTGTTAATTATACTATAACTATTATGGGATTTTTATAATTCTAAATATAAGTTTGATTTCATATATGTTTGATATATTTTATGTTTATTATGAAATCATGTCTGATTTTAAGTGTTAAAAAATGGTGTGTATGTTTCAAGATTTGGATTTTCAGTTCACTAAAGTATGGTGATCACCCATTGCACTTATGTGAATGTGTTTCCATAGTGTGGTCATGATATACATGAGGTCTTTGAAATCCACTTCGGCACACACATAGACTTTGGGTCGTGTGTCGAGCTGTTTTGCCTTTTGGAAGCTACTTTGTGTGTATGCATGACCATGTTTCTTTGCTATACTTTGGGATTACTTGGTGAGTAGTATGACTACGTTTGATCTGCTATGCGTCTTAAGCTTGCTCAGTGTACAGTATGACCATATTTCTCTGTTATGTACGTTGAGTTTCTCCATACTTAGTATGACCATGTTTGAGTACTAATTTTGGTGGCAACTTTTGTTATTCATGATTATGTTTTTAACAATAATTACTCATGTTATCAAATTGCACATATTTTATCTCTAATAATTGTAGTTTTCAATCATTGATTCTTGAATTTTATATTTCTGTTAAAGTATGTTTTTAATAAAACCACCACTCACTGAGTTTGATAGCTCAACCTTTCTTCCTATATTTTTTCTATTAAGTCGTAGTTCCTAAGTTCCCAGCTGATTAGGTGACGTTTGCCACATGTTCTATATAGTTTTGCACGTTTTCTTTTGTAATGTACTCATGTTCACGTTAAAAATAAAAATATTGTAAATAACTGGGGTTTTGAAGTGTTGTTTATATTTGTTAGTAGTTTAATGTGCTATACAAGGTTATAATAGAGACATCTTTTAAAGTTCAAATCAAAACCCACATAATATGTTATATTTCAAGCATTTAGTTTGACGGTAGACTCCATTGCACATTTAGGATCTATTGTTATCACATCTCGTCTTAGGTTTAGGTATGGTGATTTGGGGTGAGGTGTGAACTAAACACTATTTCCACATGACTTTTTTTTTTTTTTTTTTTTTTGTTATTCAATTTTCTACCAATGTTTTTAACCAAGTAAAGTTTTGAAAACTAAGAAAAGTATAGTTTTAAAAAATTTTATGAGGGCATATGAGGCACTGAGTTTGTTATTATAACCAATGAGTTATAATAGTTTGTGTTTGAGGTGTAGATACACTATTTTAGAATGAGTTATAATAGTTTATGTTTGGATGATGCATATTATTTTTGTTTGATTAGTTTTTTATGTTTGGGGTGCAAACTATTTCAGTCTAGTAAAAAACAATAAACACTGTACAGTTAAGAAGAAGAGATAGAATGAGTGAAAAATGGTAAATAATGTGGAAAATAGTAAAATCCAAAGCAAAAAGGGTTTAGAAATAGTATTTACTCTACTTAATTATGGATTATAAATAGTTGTAAACACCAATATTATATTTAGAACTCCAAAACATGGAGCGGGCTATAATAACCCACTCTACTAAATTCGATGGGTGTCCTAAACACTCCCTATTATATTAAGATCTTATGTGAAATTCAAATCTTTCTAAAAATAGGAAGAAAATAAGTATAAATTATTATCAAATAGCATATATTCAAATGTGTAAAAGAAAGGTAAGAAAACTTAAAATAAAAAACAAGATTGTTTGTAATAAAAAAAACGTTATTTTTAAAGAATAAAAAATATTTCTGAATAAACAAAAATTAATTAGAAAGTATCATTTATAATAATTTCCTAATTAAAAAAATAAAATAATTCATGACTATACATTAGAAAGCCAGCATCTTTACATTGTTTTTTTCACATTAATCATTAGCTANATATAATATCAAATGTATGTTTGGAATATATTTTTAAATATTTAATTTTAAAAATGTCATTTTTATAATATATCACTCCATAAAAAATAAAAATAAAAGTTATATGTTCAGTGTTTCTCTTCATTTAAAATTATTTATTATTATAAAAAACTACAATTAATATGTCAAGTCATTGTATAATTTTTTTTCGGTTCTCATTTCATGATATTTATTAAATATTAAAAATATTTATTTTTATTTTTAAGATATAATTTTAGGTTTTCTTTTCATTTAAAATACATTATTTTTATTCAAATTTATTTTTTCATAAAAAAAAGAAGAAAAACAAAACTTCAGTTATTGGTAGTTTGTACTAAAAATAATAATAATTGTTTTTGTATTTAAATTATAACCGAACTATTATAATACTGATTAAAACCTAAAATGACTTGAAAGACATTTACTGAATATGTTATTTTCTTTACAAATATTTCCTATTTATTTTTAACAATCTTTTATAAAATTTTAAAAAAGACTATATTTCCAAGTCTTTGTTAAATCACTAAGTAACTCAAAAGTTTAACATAATGGATGAAGGTAAATTTTGACATAGGAAAAAAATGTTTTTAAAAAAATTCATTTTTATTTAAATATATTTTTATAAAAAAAATTTATTAAAATATATATGTAAGACTATTTTGAGCGGTTATCAAACATTCTAATATCTATAAAAATGACATTTTTAAAATTAAATATTTAAAAATATATTCCAAACATACATTTGATATTATATAAATACTTTAACAAAAGTTTGGAAAACAAAATTTGATCCTTGGAGGGGAGCTTGCAACTTGCATTGAGTTAAAAAATGAAGGAAAAAACCTAGAGATGGAGAGGGAGGAGAGAGAACAAGAAAGAGGAGGCGGGAGAAAGAGGAGAGAAATAAGAAAATATTCAAAATATATTTTTTTACACGTGTCATCTTTCCACGTCATTCATCTATTCAATTTTATTTTAAAATTTAATAGTGCTATGATTAGTGGGAGACTAAAATAACTAGTTTATAACATTGGGGACCAAACACTGGTTAAAAACTGAGACTAAAATAGTATATTTTCCATTTTTTTTAACAGAAGAAATAAAAACAAAAGAAAAAGGCCTAACATTGTTGATTATAAGAGATAGGAAAAAAGAGGTAGTTCTCGTAATCTTATTTGTTTACATCCAAGTAAAGCAAAAGATTCATTCTATAAAATGTTGAAAGTGTGTGATGGACACTCACAAATAAATATTCAATAGAGTATTCGAGAGAAAACAAAACACTTTTATTTTAAAAAAAAGCTTTTCTAACTTGATTCTCACTTTTATTTGAATTCTTTTGTGTATTCTTCTCTACACACTTGGTTGTATAAACATTACAAATGTCAATTTTATTTATAAGATTTTTCATGGCAAATCTAGATCCATAACTCTCACCTTAATTAAATACATAAAACATTTAAAGTCTTATACTTAATTTATTAACCTATCTAATTTTCTCCAATACATGACTTTATCAACTCTCATTATTTTCTCAAATGGCTTAACTCATGTGATCCTTGAAATTAAAAGTTGATTTAACTTTCGACATAAACATGGTCAAGAAAAGAAAAAAGAAAAAAACCATTCCATAAACATTTTATCCAATTTTAAGAAAATAAAAACGAAAACCACAAATAACACTCGAAAAATGAAATACAAATACATGCAGTTTGTTTTCCAGACAAGGAAATTTTATATATAACTGGGACAGATGATTGTACCAAAAAAGATTTTGTTTTTATTTTTTTTGGTTAAAATAACTTTTGAATTTCAAAGGTCTAAAATTTAATCTTGTTAGTTTAATTTATTGTTAAAATACTAAACAAAATAATAAATTTTAAAACTAAAAAAGTATGATAAACAATTTAAGGGTTGTCTTGAGCAAAGTTAATGGGTAAGATGATAAAAGGAAAAAAAAAAAAAAAAAAAGAAAAAAAGAGTGAAAGAAAAAAAAAAAATAATTATAAAAAAAACACAAGAAAAAAGAAAAAAAAAAAAAAAAAAGGCTAGTATGATGAGAAGAGTTAGAAGAATTACTTGTGATTCCAAGCCATGGAAGGAGTTGATGAACGTCCAATAGGGCAGGTCATGTAACTGGTCAATCATCAACTTGAGAAAAAGTGGGTTCTCTTGGAAATTAGGTATTAAGAGAGAAGGAAGATCGGAGGCGTGAAGAAGCGGCAACCCTGGCAACAACACACATGTCTCAGCGATGGGAATCTTGATGGAGCCACAATTGATGTGGTAGAAAATGGCATTTGCAGCGCATGATTGAGTGAAGAAAGGAGCCCCATGAAGCCCAAATGCTCTTGCAAGATCTAGAATCCAAGGCATGACGGAATCGTACACAATACACGCAAATGGAGAATTTGAGTTCTGGTGCTGTGTGACGAGGTTTGTTAAATGGAAGCAAATGGAGGTCTTGAGACGGTGCATATAGGACTCTATCGACTCTGGCTCTCTGCCATTGTAGGGCGCTCGTGGTCTCTCCTCCACGTTAATAATGGAGTTCGAACTTCGTTCGCCACTACTGCCACTGCCAATAAGCTGGTATGTTAGATTGTTTTCATGGAGAACGTTTAGGACACTTACCTTAAGGCCTTTGAAAGCCAAGCGTTTGGAGAATTGGAGGATGGGGTTTATGTGCCCTTGTCCATCTGGGAAAGGAATCACCAGAATATGAACTTTGCCTTCTTCTCCCACATCCTCCATTACTCTTTTTTCTTCTTTTGACAAACTCTTCTCTTTCCAACTACTATCCCTTATAAATCAAATACATGAAGCCGCCATAATGTAAGCGCTGTTTCTTTCACTATCAAAAGTATGAGTTAGAAAGAAGTATTTCGAATCATTTATGAGGTAATAAATTATCGTAGTGGTCAATTCTCATTGTTTTTCTTTTTTTCTTTTGGATCTAAAGACACCATTTCTGTCTACATTCTAAATAAAATGTTGACATACATCGCCCTTCTTTCCAATTTGGTCGAGGTTCAATTTCATTTTTATAAATTGAATTTTACTTCAATAATTTTTTTTTTTTTATGGTTATAAAAGCTTCCGATTTAAGGTTTTATCGCAATTTAGTCAAACCCTACAATTTGTTTTTTCTCAATTATTTTGTTACTTTTTCTTTAATGTGACTATGAGTTAATGTTTTTTCTAATATTCTTCTTAGTTTACTATATTGGGGTTTAGGGCAACGTAAGAAAATGGAAAAAAAAAAAGTGTAAGTTAAATTTAAAACAATAACAAAGAAAACAATTTTAACATTATCTCATGAGTTTATCTTTTTTGAGTGGTTTAGGGACTTTTGAGAAACGATTTTATGAGGTTAAAAAAAAATCATAGAGAGAAAAGTGAAATTTTAAAAACTACTAGTTGAAACTAGATAACCACATTAAAACCCATATTGTTAATTAACCTGTAACATTTTTCAGGTAACATTTTTCAGGTATAGTTGCTGCATGCAAAATTGGCTGATACTATATGAAATTTGGTAAAGATATTAGGCTAATTAGAACAGCAATAAACCAAAATTGACAATAAAAACAGCGATAAATCAAAATTTTGTTCAATTTCTTTAAAAAAATGGAGGAGAAATATAAATATCTTCCTCTTTTAGTTGACTTAATTTTGTAAGCTAAATTTGTTTAATGTCATGTCATATAAATTTATTAGGAAAATTATTAAAATGTACAAGATTAAATTCAAAATTAAAACATTCTAAACTAAGGGGTGAGAAATTCAAATCTCTGCCTACAATATGGAATTTCTAGTAGCTGAATGCTAAATTTAAAAATTAAAACATATATTTAACATTAAGGGCTCTTTTCAAAATATAACAAAAGGAATCAAAATATTTACAAATATAGACTACTATTTGTGTCTATTATCTATGTCATAATAGATATAAATAGTAGTCTACCACGATCTATTGCGGTCTCTCGCAGATAGATTGTGTATTTTGTTATTAGTCGTAAATATTTTCAATAATTTTGTCATTTAAGATAATTTTTCTAACATTAAGGGTATACAAAATAATAAATAGCTTGACAAAGACCAGATTTGTTTTCTTCCTATGAATATTATTATAATATTATTTATAATTTATATATATATATATATATATTTGGAGTTGGAACAATTAAAGAGTGGATGTTTCTATTTGTTCATTATGGACCACGTTTTTCACATGGTTTGAGGAATATTTACAATAACTTTACACGTAAAAAATGACAGACTAACCTATAGCACCCTACTATTTAATTAAAAGTGAACATTATTATTCGATATTTTCTTCATATTAATATTACTATTTATTATTTATTATTATATCTTTGGAGTTTAACAAAGAATGGATATTTCTAGTTGTTTGTTCGTTTTGAACCACGTTTTTCACATGGTTTGAGGAATAATTACAGAAAATTTGCACGTAATTTAATGCAAACAATGACTCACTAGTTACTATAGTATCCTACCATTTAATTTTTTTTTTTTTTTTGGCCTTTTGTAATGTTTTGTGTTATAATATCTTGAATTATAAATCTAATCAGAATTGATATTTAATATATTTAATTACTTAAATATTTTTTTTCTCCATTTAGGATTTAGAGAAGAGAAGTTGACCAACACATTATAAAATAAATTACGTAAATTTGTGTCTCAATTTATTTATATTCTTACGTTCTTTTGAGTTCTTTAACTGTCGATTTCGTAACAAACTGGTATTAGAGCCTAATCGTTAGGGTTTCGAAATCCGCATTTGTTCGACAATTAAGTAATCATTGGTGTCAATGTAAAAATCGAAAAATTCACCAAGAAGAACAATTTTAGTTTGTTATTAATGAGATTGTTAGGTTTTTGTCTCATTAAACTCTACCTGCCAAACCCTTTTCAGTTCTTGGCCTCTGTCGATTGGTTGACGGAGGCAAACCTGTTGCCTGCATAAGGGTTTTCTATCCTTGCAGTCGCCACTATTTGAAGGTTTGTTGCCATTGTAGTTCATTCTTGAAACTCTTGGAATCTTTGTTTTTCGTGGAACCTATGTTTTCTGTCCTGAGTGTTCGTCAGCGTCGTTTATGGCTCCTAATCATTGTTCATTTTGCTAGTTGTTCATGGTTTGCGGTTGCCATTTGTGAATTGTGTTGTTTGTGATTCATCTGTTGTTCCACACAAATATGAAAATCAAATATGTACAACGTTTGTGTTTGCTGGCCTCGTTCGTGGTTCAACGCCTCAGGTTCGTTGTGGAAGCCGCCATCCGTCGTCCTTGTCCGACCTTTGTATTGATGCCTTCGTGGTTTGTCTTCATTTCGTTCGCCATTTAGTTCCTTCATTAATGTGGGGTTTAGCATAGTACATCCAATCGGTTTGGTTCAACTCCTTCAGTTTGGTTCACTTCAGCATTTGGTTGGGTTCAGTGATACCAGTTTGGTTCGGTTTAGCGATACTAGTTTGGTTTGGTTTAATCCTATCAAACCAGTTTAGTTTTGGTTTGGCTTGACTTGATTTTGTTCAGTTCAATTTGTTTTTGGTTCACTCAACTTGGTTTGGTTCAAGTTGCTCCAATTTGGTTTATTTGAAATTATGGCAAAGCTTCATTGCAAAAACTTTTTGTAGGTTTTTTGTTTCGTTTTCAAATCAGTTGTTCGTGGGTTTTGTTTTAGATCTCTTTATGAGAATCTTTGTTTCCAATCTAGAAGTTTTTGTTTCGTTCTTCATAGGTTTTGTTGTAGATCTCTTTATGAGGATCTTTGTCTTTAACCTAGAAGTTCTTGTTTTTGTTCTTCGTGGGTCTCTGTCTCCAACCTAGAAGATCTTGTTTCATTCTTTATAGCTTTCATTTTAGACATCTTTATGAGGATCTTTGTTTTTGGCCCATAAGCTCTTATTTTCGTTCTTCGTGGGTTTTTGTTTCCATCCCAAATCTGCTGGTTTGATTTGGAAGTTTCAAACTCAAAATGGTAAGGACACTTGATTACATCCATCCAGATTGTTGGGGACCTTCCAAGGTTAATTCTCTTGGAGGTAGTAGGTGCTTTATGTCTATAATTGATGTTTACTCAATAATGACTTGGGTAGTTATGATGAAACATAAAAGTGAAGCCTTCAAGAATTTCAAGTAGTGGAAGGTTTTTTTTTTTTTTAATTTTTTTTTTAAAATTGAAAATCAAACTAGGAAGAAGATCAAAAGGTTGCAAACTGATAATGGTCTAGAATTATGTGGGTCTAAGTTCAATGGGTTCTGTAAAGTTGAGGGAATTGTTCGTCATATTGTCAAGGATACTCCGTAGCAGAATGAGGTTGCATAACGTATGAAATCAGACATTGTTGGAGAGAGTGAGGTGCATGCTTTCTAATATTGGGTTGGCTAGATGGTTTTGGACAGAGGTAGTAAATACAACATGTTATCTGATCAACTATGGACCTCACAAAAGGTATTGATTGTAAAACACCTTATGAGGTGTGGTCTGGTGAGCCTGCAAATTATTCTTTATTAAAAGTTTTTAGTTGTACTGTCTACTATCATTTAATGAGGGTAAATTTAGAACCGAGAGCTAAAAAGAATATATTTGTAGGTTCCAGGGTGAAGTTAAGGGATATGGAGTTTGGCCGCCTTCTAAGAGTAAAGTTATACTTAGCAGGAATGTGATCTTTAATGAGAATTCCATACTTAACTCAAATGTAAAGTTTGTTGTGATGCCTATTAGTGTGGAAGAGAGTAGTAGTGTTGGTAAATAGGTGAAAATGCAATTCATTTAAGTTGTGAATGAATTACAACACCAAGGTAGAGAAGATCAACACATTACTACAGAAACTATTGTGCTGCTAGAAACTGAGGTGATTGAAGTTTCAGAAAATGTTGTGCCTAAGAATTCTAGTCAACAAACAGATTAACCAAGTGTAGCTCGTGATAGAGCTATATGAGTTGGTGTTGGCCTCCAAAGAGGTATGGTTTTGAAGATATGGTGAATCATGCATTATGGGTTGCTAAAGAGGTGGATCCTCTTGATAAGCCACCCACGCATAAAGAAAACTGTTTCGTATAGTGAGTCTACTTAGTGGTTTGTTGCTATAGGGGATGAAATAATCCTGCTACTATGTTCACCAAACCAGTTCCATGTGGCAAGTTCCAACATTGCTTGAACTTGCAGACTGTTTTGACTATTTTCCCTCTATTCCTTGAACATAACTAATACATTGTTAGTGAACCACGTAAATTTGTGTGTTGATCTATTTCTATTTTTACGTTCTTTTTGGTTCTTTAATTGTCGATTTCGTAACATTTTGGTATTCATATTTCTGTTTAACGGGCTATTTCACTAACCAATATGAATTGGGTTCAGTTCGTAAAAGTTTTAAAAATTATGAATATGTAAATGTGACTTCAATAAATCCATGATAATGAAAAATACCCAAATTTTGGCTCCTTGCTAGAATGCTTAACAAATTTTTAGAGAGGAGGGTGAAGAAATTTATGTTCACTTATATCCTTGGTATATATTTTTATTGTTACCAAACTATCTCAACTTATTTTTTTAAAGAAGATTTTGAGTGGATTTTCAAAAAGGACAATATGGTCTAGATTCACATAGGGGGTGTAAAGTGATTTTGTTCGGGGTCTAGTGAATGCATGACCCAAAAATGGGGGAGAAAATGAAAATTGCCCCACCTTTTGAATTTGAGGTTTTTTGACCATTTGTTGACGTCACATTCAGGTGAAATTACAAATTGGAATCTCACGCACATGGATTGGCCTTTGCTCTCGCTCTTTGCTTGTCGCTCGCCTCATTCTCTTAACCTCCTCTTTCTGTTGAATTCCTCTCTTTCTTGCACTCTCGCACTCACGCTCTCCGCACTCTCCCTATCTAGTTCTCGCTTAGTCTTATTTTGCATCACAAATTGAAATGATGGAGCGAAGAAGAAGTCAACCAAAGTTGCTTACATGAACATCAAAGAAGAAGGAGGAGAAAAAATAGAAAGAAGAAAAATGCAAAAAATGAAAGAAGAGAGAAAAAAAAAGTGGGGATAATTTTAATTGCTTAAAAATGATGTAAGCAAGAGGTCAAAAATCTTAAGTTTTAAAAAGTATGGGAAAACTCATTTTAAGCTTAAAAAATTGGTACTTTAATAAATTATCTCTTTTGTAGTACTTATAACTGTGAAAACCCAAAAATTTGACGTAGTAACTCAAGGCTATCAAAAAAACGAGACTAAGGAAAATAAGAAAGAACTGGAATACAAGCCTATGGAGTTAGGAAAATTTTGAGGTAGGAAATCTGGGCTTGTGAAGTTAGTCAAATTTTGGCTAACAAAAAGAACACTATGCGTTGAGGGTAAGGTAATGAGGAAAATGTTTGGGCAAACTTGAGTTTTGGCAAGAGAATAAGTCTTAGGTGAGCTTGGGAGAAAACCACGATAGACAATTTTTGAATCTTGGACTACAAAGAGGAAAATAAGCTAAGAAATTTTCTAAGTACCACAACTATGCTTGGAAAACCTGGACATGGATGCATAGACCTAGGGAAAGAAGGAAATTTCACTAAGTGTTAAAATGATGAAGTTGGTCGCATAGTTGGGAGTTAGGGGTGAGTTAAGCCACCTTTTGGGAAGAACCACCATGCACCTCAGCAAACCATCTCAATGCATGGTGGACATACTTGAGAAAATTTTGGCTAAGTGATGAGGTGTTGGAAGGAATCCTAAGACATAGAAAGGAAGGTTGAACACATGTTACAAGATTTGAAAAGGAATCTCACTCATACTAAGAGTTGAACACATTGGACCTACTCAGGGGAAGCTTTAGCTAAGTGTTGGGTGACTTTGGTGGTTGAGAAGCAACCCTAAGGAACAAAGAAGGGGTTGGGCGCATACCTTGAAGATTTGAGAGAAAATGGTAAAGTGTTGAGGGATTCAAGTTGAGAGCAAAGTAACCGTATGTAAAAAAAGGAAGTATGGAACGCATAGGAGGGAAAAAGTTGGAAACATAGGCTTGAAAAAGACACCATGGACACATAAGAAGAGTTAACAAGGAGTCTATGGAGGTGTGTGGAAGACTTGGATACATGACCCAAGAAAACTAGCCAAGTTATACGCAGACCTAAGGAAGAAGGAGTTCAATGCATGGGAAGGCTTTATAAGTAGAATTTTGACTAAGTGTAGGAGTCATGGAGATAGGTTGGATGCATACCTCATAAAAGGAGGGAATTCTGGCGAAGAATGGGACTATTGGAAGCATGTTGGTTGGGTTTGGTGAATGAAAATTGGCTTAGTGTAGGAAGGTTGGAAGAAGAAAAGAGAGCAAAAGAGATCATACCCTAAAAACTACAAGGTGGACGTATAAGGAAGAGGTAGTTGGACGTATGGCTCATCTTTCGGGCCTAGGTTGGACATATAGTTGGGAGATATTGGGATAAGTGGCTTCATTGGAGTTTAACACATCACAAGTAGAAGGTGTCGGGATACATGACTAAGTTACCATGCAAAGAAACAAATGTATGGATGCATATTGAGTTTGCATGCATGAAGCCAAGTGTGAGCTCAAGTGTCAATCTAAGGAGAAAAAAGTGGATGACAAAGCTTGTCATCCAACTTCTATAAATAAGACCAAGGAGATTGTTTGTCTCAATTGTGAGAAGTTAAAAGTCTTTCTTTGAGGTCCAGGCATCCAAAACTTGTGATTAGAAGGAACCTTGCGTCCAATAAAGAGCACTATGCGTCCAGGTAGTCTGCCCTGTGTCCAACTGAGTAGAGTGAGGAGTTATAGTGTTGTCTTGCGTCCAACATAGTCTACCTTGCATCCAGAAGAGCTGTTTTGAATCCAGAAAGGCTGTCTTGCGTCTAGAAAGTGGATCCTGCATCCAAACATTGAACTCTGCGTCCAGAAGGAAGTTTTTAGGCTTTCCAAAAGAAATTCCAGGGTTCCAAAGGGTTCTCTACTACTATTTTGTTTCAGTCTCAGAAGTTAAGAAAGAACTGGGAAGTAGGTTATCCAGCAGAAGAAGAAGCTTTAAGTGCTACATCAACTTTTCTTGTGAGTGGTTATTAATGGCATGTTTACAGTTGTGTACTATTGGTGCTATTATGATTTTGTGATATTAAGCCAATATACATGCTATTGTGAGATTTCGATTATTATCTATTACATATTAGCTATGATGAATCTTTGAGTTATGATGTGTGTTAAAAATATTTGAGAACTGCATAGGATGGTCAAAAGACCTGAGGATCTAGTTCTGAGTCTGTGCTAGATTTGAAACCTCACGGAATAGTCAAGGGTGCCAAAACCTAGTTCCTAAGCCTGTAAGAAGTATCTCTTGTGGGATGGTCAGAAGATCGACGGGTCTAGCTTCTGATCTGTGAGTGCCAACTTAGTATTCAAAAGAATTGTTGTGCCAAAGTGTGCCAACTGAATAGTTCGGTATCAAGGTTAAACTGAAATGGGATGTTTGAGGTTACCTTCATTATAGTTGTGATTATTGTTGAATCATACAATGTATGTTATGCTTGAGGGTCGTGTAAACTTTAGTTATATGTTGACCACTCACTAGGCTTTGTGAGGCTCACCCTTTTCTTATGTATTCTTTTTAGGTAACAGTCGAGTTCCCATTACTGTGCGAAGTTGAGGTCTACCGAGATATAATGTTGTCATTTGAAATAGGTAGAAACTTGTATCGACCTAGCGTTATGTCACATGTACACAAACTCTATAAACGGTTGTGTAAATAAAATTATGCATGTTTAAATGATTTAGTATTACATTTTGTACATGGTAAGCCATAAAAGGAGTATAGGTTGACAGTAGATGTTGTAAAAGGGTCGATGTCTGCTGTCCTTAAGCCTCCTTTCGGGTTAGAACGGTAACTTGGGAAGGGGTGTGACAATTACCCTAATGTATCCATTTATTCTTTGCTAATTTTTAGATGGGCGCTCACACTATAGTAGGGATATGGGGTAAGTTCAACTTCATACTTTACAAAAGATTATTTCCATCAACACTCACAGAGAAAGAGCAAGACAGATGGACAGATGATTGTGAGAATTCTAACATTCTAATATGGTTGTGTTCACTGCAACCAAGCCATTCTCATATAGGTTTTTGCTAAGCTGCAATGAATAGCTAGTGGGTAGCAATAATTATTGGTATATCAAAGGGCAAGGGGTGTTTTCAAATTGAATGAACAATGCAAAAGAGTGATCAAAATAGAGAGGGTTTCAAACCGGTGGTTTTTCAGGTTTGAGGATTTAAAATGTGTGTGGCTTCAAAAACAAAAATTTTTCGTATGTGGGAGATTCAATATGAGAGCTTTTTCCATTGCAAGGGTCTTAAATCGTGGAATGATCCAAAAGCTTAAACTAATGAGTGAAGGCAAATTTAATAGAAAAATTGGTGTATATAGCAAAATTAGGATTAATTTGGAGATTTAGCAAAAATGAAATTGAATTAGAATTTTAGCAAAACATGTGCCTTACACTTGATGAGTCTTTTCAATGTTCCCAATTTTCCCTTGGTGGTGTGTGGAATGTACTTGATCTACATTTACACATAAATTGTACTTATAATATGAGGTTATGAGATTTAACTAATCTATATTTGCACATACATTGTAATTGTGATGTGAAGTTATGAGGTTTTTTATCCATCATTTTTTACGAGTCTTGGTTATAACAAGATATTGCATCTTCATAAATTTTTCTCCACAAATTTTTGTCTGTTCTAGTAATTATTAACTAATATACATTTGCACATAAAGTGTAATAGTAATATGAAGTTATAACGATTTAACTAATCTACATTTATTTATACAATGTAATTGTTATGTGAAGTTATGAAGATTTAGGTAATGATCAACTTTTTAGAAAATAATTATTTTCTATCCGTTCAAGTTAATTAGGAAGTTTGTCCTTGTAATTTCTTTTAGGAATAAGTTTTGGGTTGGATGAAATCAAATTTTGGATTATTTTGTTAAAGCTATGGAGATTCTTTTAGATTTTTCTCCACCATTATTTATTTGAATCTGTCTTTTGCTAACAGATAATCTAACAATATATCATTGTTACATAAAACAAATTTATATAATTGTTAATCCTGTTGATATGATTTTTCTTCGCAAATATTTATTTTGATCTATCCCCTTTTTATTTAGTTTTTTCTTCCCAAATATTTGTTTTCAATCTACTTATAAGATTATATTTCATTATCTTTATGTTTTTCCTATATTTGTTTGTTTATAATATTATTGTTTACACAATTTATACTTTCTAAAAGTTTACATATATAATATAATTTCTTCTTGTGTTAGAAGTATTGTATCAACTATTACCATAGTTAAACCAATTTCTAACTCTTGTTTGAAATTCTTAACATTTTTCGCAAATAAGCTTTTTTGCACTATTTACACATAAAGTGTAATAATAATATGAAATTAACAAATTTGCCTAATCTACATTTACACATACATTATAAGGTGAATTTAAATTAATTATTTCAAATTATTGAATTTTGTTTCCCTTTAATTTTGTTATTTTCAACCAAAATTGGTATAATTGAAAAGATAATTAATTAAAATTTATTTAATAAGAGATTTGAATTACAGAGGTAAAATGGTAATTTTGACCTGCTGTAATTACAAACAACTTGTGAAGAATCGATGTACTAATCACGGTTATATCAAGTAGATAGAAATATATCTACAGTGAGGAGAGTGCAGCTACTAGACTATAGTAGAGTGTCCCAGTAGTTAGCGAATGTTAATTAACTATGTTAAAAGTTTAGCCGGTTAATTTTTGATCGTTGGAACTCATGATTTGTAGGTCCATTAGGTCCCCTTGTTAGCTCATGGACCAATCCTTAGAATAGTGTGACGAAAAAATCTGAAAACGTTCAAATTCATTTGAGGAGTAAGATTTACAGTTTGTTCATTTTAATCATGAATTAAATGAAATTGGAGAGTTAGAAATATTTAAATGTAATTTAAATATTATTTGGATGAATAGAGATTCATCGGGTTGAAATAACGGAAAAAGTGGAAAAATTATTAATATAATATAATTAATTTGAAAATTGGAAAATTGTTTTTAATGGAAATTAAATATGAAGTTATGAAATTCATATTTAATGCCTTGGAATTTTCCACTTTGCATGTTGAAGGAGAAGGTGTTTGCTTCTTCTTTTATCTTCTTCCACTGTCAAATTCATCCTCATAATCACTATGTTTGGTGTCAATTTGCATGTAAAGTTGTTGTGCATGGTTTCTTAAATAAAAGAAGGAAATTGAAGAGATGGATTAATGATCTTGGTTAATTTTGCTGAAAATATCTACCTACTCAAAACTCTTCAAAACTGTGTGTTCTTCACAAATTTACTCAAATTCACCACAATTTGGATCCCATAATCCATTCTAAGGCCAAAGACTAACGAGAAAGTTGCTTGTGGTGGTCCATGAAGTATTCATTATAAAAACGTGGAAAAAGTCACCTAATTTGAACTACAACAAGTATGTATAATTCCTCTATTTTTCGATTTTGAAAATAAGCATGTTTAATCTTCAAAATTGATGTAATTAGAGTGTTTTAGATCCTAATTGCTTCCTTATTTAAGTTGCTAACTTCTTCATATTTCTCACTGATTTTTCACTCTAATTATTTTCTCACTTGATTTACTTTCACAAGTTTGTTACAAGTGATGAATTAAGATAAATGTTGGTTTCACCCCGAATTAGTTATTGTCTTTACAATCTCCACTTTGGAATCAACTTTTTTTTGTTGATTAAGAAAAACCTCTCCTTCTTTAATCACTTTTCTTCCAACCTTTTTCAAGTAGCTCAAACCTGATGATGTCAAGGCATTTTTGGAGTTTGAGTTGAGTTCTTATTTTTGTCAGTATATCTGAGGCATCATCGGAGGTATGAACTTTTAGTACTTCGATCTTTCCACTTTCAATTTGCTCTTTAATGAAGTGATATTTTACATCTATGTGTTTTATAGGATCGTGATATTGATTTTTTTTTTTTTTTTTTTTTTATAGACGTATGGTATTTTGATTATCGCAGTAGATCTTCACAGTTGGTAATGCGAAAATATTGTAAGAAACCTCTTAGCCGTAGGCCTTCTTTCACAACCTCAGATAGAGCAATGAATTCTTCTCCAATGGTAGAAAGGGCTACCACTGATTGCAATGAAACATTCCAACTTAGTTGACAACTTCCAAATAGGAAAATGTATCCTGGTAGTGACCTTCTCTTATCGAGATCCCCTGCATAGTCTAAGTCAACAAAGTAAAAAAGTTTTGGATCTGAGTTAGTGCTTTGTTGGTATAGAAATCTTGCATGTTTAGTACCCTTTAAGTATCTAAGAATCCACTTGGTAGCCTCCTAGTGCCTCTTTCTAGGTTTGGCCATGTATCTACTGACCAAGCTGGTTGCATAAGCTATATTTGGTCGTTTAGTGATCATCAAATGCATGAGGCTTCCAATTGCTTGGGAGTAGGGCACTGTAAACATTAATCTTTTATGTTCAATATTTGTTTCTTTGGGTGAATTTTCTACTGATAACTTGAAATGTTGAGCAATAGGAGTAATTACTAATTTAGCTTCTTTTATGTGAAAGTTCTGAATTAGTTTATAATAGTAATTGACTTAACTAATGTATAATTTGTGCTCTCTCTCATGTTTCTTTCTATGTCTATGGAAGTATTCTCTTAGCACTTCCCATGTCTTTCATTTCAATTGTTGATTTTAGGAGGTCTTTAACTTGTTTCAACTTTTCCTTAGAGCTTTCGGATAGAATCATGACATCCATATATAATAACAAATAGAAAGAATTCTTAAAAGACTTAGGATTTATATAAACACCGGTGTCATATGAGCCTTTTTGGAACCAGTCTTTAGAATAAATTCATCAAATCTTTTATTCCAACACCTTTAGGATTGCTTTAGTCCATAGATGAATTTTTTAAGTATGCAATAGTGGTCTTCTTTCCCCTTAGCTTGGTAGCCTTTAGGTTGATTCATATAGATGGTCTCAGTCAAGTATGCATGAAGCAAAGTTGTTTTAACATCAACTTGTTCTAGCTCTAGGTTCTGCTGTGCAATCGATGATAGAAGCATTCTAATTGAGGTTTGTTTTACCACCGGTGAGAAGATCTCATTGTAATCCACCCTTTGTGTTTGAATGAATCCTTTAGCAACTAGTCTAGCTTTAAATCTCGACTTTTGAACATTAGGAATGCATTTTTTATATTTGTAAACACATTTAGATGCAATAGGTTTACATCTCTTAGGTAGAGGGACTATGGTCCATGTTTTGTTTTTTTGTAGGGATTCAATTTCTTCCTTCATTGTTCCTATCCAACTTCTGGCATTAACATAGCTTACTGCCTCTTCAAATGTGGATGGTTCTAGGTCACTCATTCCTTCCAAAGTTTCAAAGCTATATTGATATAGTTAGCTTCATACCTTGTAGGTGGTTTTATTGTTCTCCTTGGCTAGAGTTTTTAAGGTTTGTACGCTCTTGCTCAATTTCAGAGGTTGTCTCTTCTTCTTCTTCAATTTCAGAGGTTGTCTCTTCTTCTTCTTCTTCTTCTTCTTCTTCTTCTTCTTCTTCTTCTTCTTCTTCTTCTTCATCATCATCATCATCATCATCATCATCATCATCATCATCATCATCATCATCATCATCATCATCATCATCATCATCATCATCATCTTGAGATATTATGTCATTAGTATTTCTAGAGTTTGAGCTTGAAGATGTTGAGTTAGGAATAAGTGAATACTCCACCTCAATTTTTTCAGTCAACTTTTGAGGCTTTTGCTCAGGGACACTATTTTTCTGCATAAACATTTCATTTTCCGTGAAAATAACATCTCTTCTGGTTATACACTTCCTTTCTGTTGGATGCCACAATCCCCCTTCAGTAAACCCCACAAACATGCATTTAATAGCTCGGGCATTATGTTTACCCTTATTCTAATGAACAAAACCAATGCACGCAAAAAAACTTAGGTTGTTAAGGTTAGGAGGGTGCTTGGTCCACTTCTCTTCAAGAGTAAGTTATTCAAGAGATGCATGAGTGCATCTATCTAGTGTGTAGATTGCATAGAAGACTGCTTCAGCCCAAAATTTCTTTGGTAGGATAGCATCTGATAAATAACTTCTTACTCTTTCAAGTATAGTTTTATTCAACCTCTGGCACCCCATTCTGTTGAGGTGTATACTTGACTATTCTGTGCCTAAGAATTACATGTTCTTTACAAAATTGTTGAACTCTTTCGTACAAAACTCAAGCCCATTATTTGTTCTAAGACATTTAATTTCATTGCTTATATAGTTTTCAACTATTGTTTCCATTCTTTAAATTTCTCAAAAGCTAGATCTTTAGTTTTAAAAATGCATATCCAGCTTTTTGTAGAAAAATCATCAATGAAGAAAGTACTTGGGACCACTTAGAGATGAAATTGGTGAGGGACCTCATAGGTTTGAGTGGATATAGTCAAGGATTCCTTTAGTTGTATGTTGAGCTTTAGCAAAACTATGTTTTTTAGCTTTCCCAACCACGCAATGCTCACATAAAGATAGGTCTTGATGAACTCCTTTAGGAAGAATTCCTTGATTAGGAAGAGCTTGAAGACCTTTAGCACTAATATGAGCAAGTCTCTTGTGTCATAGATCTCCATCAATAGGTTGTTTGTGTGTTACAACTAAAGTTGATTGCAATTTTTGAACACCTTTGACCACATACACACAATTTATCTTAACTCCCTTTAGCATTAGCTTGGAATCTTTCCAAACTTCACTATAGCCTTCTTTTCCTGTATATTCACAACCTATTGTGTCAAGCATGCCCAATGATATCTGATTTCTTTTTAGCTTGGGCGCATGTGCCTAACATTTATGATTCATCTTCTAGTTTAGAAGAATTGAGCCAATGCCAATCACAAGCATGAGTTATTGTTAACCATGTAGATTGATCCTCCATCCATTTCCTTGTAGGTACTAAACCAATGTCTATTAGATGTCATATGAAAAGAACACTCTAAGTCTAGAACCTAATCAAGACTCTTTGCTAGATTTTTGAGTTATGCCCTTTGGTTTGAGGTAGCTAAAGCATTGGACTACAAAAACGAGTGCTCCTCCTGTGAAGCTTCATCTGTTTGTGCTGACTGTGCCTTCTGACTTTTATTATTTTGCTCACTTTTCCACTATAAAGTTCTACTGTCCTTGATTAAATGAAGGACTCGTAGAAGGTACTTGGGCAACCCGCGATATTCCTATGTGCACATAGAGGTTGGTATTGCTGGTGCGTTGAGTTTTGCTCCGCATCGAGCCATTATTTCGATGATGCTGGTGTGTTAGGTTTTGCTCCACATCGAGCCATAGTTTTTGACGTTGGGTGCGTTGAGTCTTGCCCCGCCTCAACTAAGGGAAAATTTTTAAGAACAAACTGATTTCATGTATGACCATTCTGGCGTGAACATATGTGATTTGATCACATTGTTGGAAATTATGATTTTACAGAAATGATGATTTGAATCATGTTTTACGTATATTGTGTTATAATGATTGTAACATGCCTGTTTTCGAACAAAAGATAGTTTTACAAAATTAGTCACTCACTGGGCTTTTAGCTCACGTTTTCCATGTTTTCTTTCCCATCTAGGTAGTGAGGACGTTCCCGGTGCTTAGCCTACTCCAGCTCGCCTTGCCTAAGCTTTAAGATATCGGGAAATAGACACATTTGAGTTGTTTTACGTGTATATAACCTTGTATAAGTGACATGTTGACCTAGTTACATATTAGTTGGGATGTGATATGGGTTATTGTACAAAAATATTGTGGATATGTTGAAAGTTTAATTGTAATAACATAGGTCTTTATGGTTCTGACTTTGTAAGTGAATATGTATGTTATAGACTCACATGTTATTTAGGTACAAACAGACAGTGAACGTCATAAGGGGGGGTGATGTTTGCTGTCTTCATATCTCCTCTCAAGTTGCGTAGGGTAACCTAGGAGGGGGTGTGACATTAAGCACCTAGGTTCTGAGATAGGGTATTACAACTCTTCTCCCGGTTGTCAGCCGCTATGCGTTATATGTCTATACCGCATAGGAAAATGTTAAGTACCAAGGTTATTCCTATGTCTAGGTAACACTTCTTAGCCTTGTCAATTGAGTTCCACAATCACTTACTCTCTCGAGTAGTCTGATTATTACTACTTATATCGATTAGCTAGATGGACATAAGCATGAGATTAAGATTACAATTGACAAGATGCAATAGTTACACTATGGTTCTTATTTAGATGCTAATGCAACCCGTGACCTTGAAAGATTAGTTACTCATGGATTCAAAGTAATAAACGGAAGGTCTAGAGAAATGGATAGACATGGGAGAAATATAGATTAATGAATGAAATACAATTTTAGACGGTACAATGTCTTGATAACAAATCTAAAATCAAAGCTAGAAAAAAATATAGAAAGCAGGAAGACGTTTCAATGTCTTAAGTAGCTGGAATGGAAGCATGAAGTTTTGCTGTGAAGTGGTTAGGCGGAGAGAAGACTCTTCTCTCTCGAGCTGTTCATCTCTGGTTGTCTTCTGGAGAGAACTCTGCTGTCACTTAGGAATTCTTCCGAGAATCAACAACACTTTTTCAGCTTGCAGGTCTGCCCTTTTATAGAGGTTGCTTTTGTAATCAGTGGCAAATCTGCGTGATTGGAGGCGTAATTGATGTCGTGCGTCTATCTCGCCTAATTGCTTAATTCTCGGTTCAATTTAGATCCACCACTTTAGCCACAAATCATGCATGTCAATCTTTCCGACAATCTTTCAAGATTCTGATCTGATTTTCCGCTGCCTTGCGTTTCTGGTCGTTATGCGTCCATGGAGAACTTGGGTTCATGCGTTCCTTATATCGACGCATCCATATGTTACTAACGCATCATCTTACGTTGAGCGGTTGTCAGCACATCCACAGGTTGCTGACGCATAGTCCTGCGTTAAGAAGTTGCCAACGCATCCACGGGTTGCTTGCGTTCCTGCGTCAAAGCATGTGTTTTAGGCTCAAAAAGCTACAAAATAATTATCTTCATCAATTTACAAGAGTAGAACGCATAGGAAGATTTATCAATAGAATTCAACACAAACTACCGTATGATTCTCTATTTAATCTCTATTTTTCTAAGAGAAAGGTTGTAATAACTTGTATTTCTATAAGTTATCAGCCTTCTTTCGTGGACACTCCCTTGTCCAATGTGGGCCATCGCAAAGGAAGCAAGGACGTTTGAAGGGCTTACCTCTATTTTTTTCAGCAGCCTTTCCATTCTTTCTCTCGTTCTTGTGGCTCTCCTCAGCTTTATGCCCATCAAATTCCTTGGACTCGGACATTTCTCCTTCATTCTTGGTGGTCTTCTTCCTTTTGGCCAAGAAGTCAGTGAGCATCTTAGTAGTGGCTATGGCATCGTCGAGGTGCACACTCCACCTATCAAGCTCTATCCTTGCCCAATCCTTGAGACCATCGCAAAATTAAAGGAGTGCGCCTTTGCCAGATAGGCCTCCGATTTCCAGCATGAGGGTCGTAAACTCTTTGATGTACTCGGGTATGCTACCGATCTACCTTAATCACCTTAGTTCCTCGAGCTTCCATATCGACATTGTGGGGAATAAGGTGCTTTCGGAGTTCTGCTTTGAATTGCCCCCATGTTCGGATGTTGCATCCGTCCCGCTCATGCTTAGCATGCTTCCTACACCACCATAATTGTGCTGCCTCACGTAGGAACTTGGGCACATTCGCAATCTTAGCACCATCATGGACGACGCCTAGGGCCTCAAAGTATTGCTTTAGACCGAACAAGAAGTTCTCAATCACCGTGGCACTCCTTGTACCATCGTAAGTATCAGGCTTCAACACCTTCACCCCATGGGTGCCATGCACAGCAGATGAGGTGTTGGTGGATGCGCCACCGTTAATACTATGTCGCACCCGACACTCCTTCCTCGTGTCGTCGACTTCCCTGTAAAGGTCGTGGAGTTCCCCCTCCACAAACTTCCTAAGGTTGGCTTCTTCATCAAAGAGGGTACTTACCTCTTTACCCATGTCTGTCCCATCTCCTTGATCATCTCCTTTGCAACTGCCGTGATCTTCGAGCTTTCTTGGACAAGCTCTTTAATACATTCACTAAGCCAACCCAAGACAAGTTCTGCCTTTTCAAACCTTTCTTCCAAGCTGGTGAGACTGGCATCCGTAGGGAGCCTGCACTGATGATATGAACGGATGAACCTCAATCATGCAATATGAACTATAAGAAGGAGCCATCTATGTTGTCCAAAGTTTACACTAACCAAAGAAAAAAATTATGTGAAGTCAAGTGAAATTTATAAAGAATCAAACTTCATTTATGGAAAAAAGAGTTCAAGTGGGGTTCATAACTCAAAGATGGTTACAAAATGATGGGTTGCTGATTAAAAAGAAATATTTTCGGATTTATTGTATTGATTAAATGTAATTTTAGTCTTTAAGTCATTTTATGTATTTTTATGTTACATTTAGATCATGACTTATAATGGTCATTAACTATGAGGGTTATAACTCTTTAAATGACTCATAGAATGTCTAAAGTCAGATTTTGATGGCTATATAATGGCACGTAATTGTTCACAAAAAGAGACATGGAAGAGACTTGGAAAATGTTGTAAAAGAGCCATTGAGCTTTCTTTTAGCCTTGTGCTATGTTTATTTTGCAATTCTATGGTTTTTAGATTACATATTCAGAATCATTCAAGCTTGACTTGATCGATCTTGCGTGTGGAGTGGTTCGAAGATCAAGGATCGATGGGAGCATGAAGTTTTGTCCGATCCGTGGTTTTTGTCGATCGTCTAAGTAATCCGTTGTCTAGCCATTCTTAGGGGCTGAGATCATCTTGATTTAGGGTTCTTGAGTTTGAGATTTAAAGGTCTAGTTCATCAACAAGATTGTTTGATCCAAGTTCTCAACGGTTTCTTATCAACGGGACTTCCACCAGGCGTGCACCTTAGTTGTGCGTATGACATGCACGACGGGCATCCAGAACGTGCAGGCTAGCGCGCAATGTTGCCTATCCTGGCAGATGCGCGCTCATGCTGCACACTCGTGGTTGGTTGCACAGCCACTCCGCCATATGCATGCGCACATGGCCATCCGTTTGGGTAGTCATTGGGGTGTCGGGTTGTGGCTAAGGCACACACCTGAGGCATGGGCGTGGCCTGACGACTTGAGCAGCCTTGTGTGTGGTGCCTTGGCACATGCGTGTGCCAGGCTTACAGCATGTTGGCCCTTCCTCCTCGACCCATCCTTGGCTATGCTAGACGAGTCATGGGCGTTTGTGGCGCAATTTGTTAGGCCGTTATTCTCATACGTAACATTAGGCTCTAGAATGAATATATGTTTCTGTTGTTGTTTTCTTGTTTTTTCTATTCATCTTGTCACATTCTATCTATTTGATGTAACTTGAAGGAAAAGTCTCATATCCAGTCATGTTTTCATGTTTTCAAAAACTACAAGGTTTTAGATCAATCTTATAAGACCCTAACTCAGAATTCTTAAGATGGCTAGCAAGAGAAGAAGTAAGAAAAGAAGTAAGATTAGTTGAATGCCTAAATTTTAGGAAAACAATGGATATTCTACTAAGAGTGGGAATGAAGAATTGAAAGCATAGTTTGGAGATTATTTAAAAATTTAGATGTAATCTTGAGCATAGTTCGGTTAATACATAGATGGTAAGCATTAAAGCGTGGTACCTTAATTTGGAGGAAATTTGATACTGAATTTTGAAAAGGGAAACAAGAATTAGGAAAAAGAGGAAACGCATGGCTCACACTTAGTCTTAGGAATTTACAAGTTATGGGATTGGTTTTTGAGGGTGAGTTAGAAAGAAAAGAGAAGTCAAAGAACCTTAGGACATGAACAGCATGCGTTGAAGGTTTATTATGAGTTAGTAAGGATTTTGGGGTTGATGAAGAAGTTTATGCTCAAAGACAAGGAGATTTAGTGTTTAAGGTAACCAAGGGTTGTTAAGGCTATGCGTTCAGGAGCTCAATTCCATGGTAAATGGAAATATAATTTTGATTTTAGGTAAACGCATAGGTTGAAATTCAAGAGTTTAAGGGTAGGAAGTTGGACGCATGGTACGATGCGGTAAGGTACAAACGCATAGTAGTATGTGTGTGAGACATTGACGCCTAGTAATGTATGGTGAAGAAACGAGTTCAAAGGTATTATGGCCACGAGTAAAGAAAGTAAATAATGAAGCTACAATCGTAGAGGAAATTCAGTGGACGCACAAGGGCAATATGATTGAATGAATAGTTGTATATTAGAATATGTTGGGCATATGAGATAAGCTTATAAAAGCTAGCTGGCTTCATATAAACCTGACACCTTATAAGCAGGAGGTGTTAAAAGGCATGTTAAGTATTGCATGCAAAGTGACACTTGGATAAATACATGGTTGGTTAAATTGCAACGTGATATAGGAAAACAAGTGGCAGAAAGGGATGAGAAGTAGTATGATCAGCCCTCTACTCCAAAGCTATAAATAGGACCTCGAGAGAAATGGAGTGACTCATGATGCTGAAGTAAGAATTTTTTAGAGAAAGGAGGAAATCCTTGTGTCCATAATAAAAGTCTAGGGCCAAGGAAGATGATATTCTTGACAGCTTAGCTATATCTTGTGTTAAAGAATCGTCTTGCGTCAAAAAGGGTCAACCTTCCATCTAAGTTTCAAGGTGAACGATGCGTCCAGGTGGGACCTTGCACGGTCGACGCATCCAAAAAGAGAAGTAAGGAAGAGTTGGGATGCACCTCGTGTTAGCTATCCACCTTGCGTTTAAGGGCAGGGTTGCAACCAACCGAGCTGCCAGAGGAATACAAGACCTTGTGTTCCAGGATTAGAATGCTGCATCCAAGAAGCTCGGAAAAAGGGAAATAGCGGGATAGAGGAGAAACTATCTTTAAAGTGTTCTGTGAGTGACACCTTTCTTTCTTTAAAAATGTTTATTTTGAAATGTTATTCTAATTTCATTATGAGCTATGATTTGATGAAAAATGATTATTTGAAAAGCATGGTACTTGAATATATTTAATTCACAAGGCATGTCTTATTGTTTTCTATAAGTTGTTAAGAAGTATATTGTGAAATGTAGTTTACCGAGGAATATCTTATCTTTTCATGAAAGATTTCATATGAACTAGTAATGTAGAATGTTGGCTTCTAAAATGTTTTAGAGGAGGCTCAATGCTGAAGGACATGAGAAGGCATGTGAGTTTCCTCGAGACCCAGTACTGAGGGACATGAGAAGGTACATGGGGATCTCGCCATATTCCTATGTGCACATAGAGGCTGATATTGCTGGTGCGTCGAGTTTTGCTCCGCATCGAGCTAGGAATGATTTCACCGTTGGGTGTGATGAGTTTTGCTCCACCTCGACTAAGGATGTTTTCGACGTTGAGAGCATTGAGTCTTACTCCGCCTCAACTAAGGGAAATTGTTGAGAACAATCTGATTTTATGTACAACTACTCTGGAATGTATTTATGTGATTTAATTAAAAGTTGAAAGTATGATTTTATAGAAATGTGTTTTGAATTAAGTATTTTGTCATATAATGATGAAAACATGCCTGCTTTTGAACTAAAGATAGTTTTCACAAAATCTGTCACTCACTGGGCGTTTAGCTCATCTTTCATATGTTTTCCATTTTCTAGGTAGCATGACAGTTCCCGTTGCCGATCGAAGTCGAGGTTTCTCAAAAGTTAATGGCATTCCTGTCCTAGGAAGGGTAGTTACACAGGCATATGGGAAGTTGCGCAGCGGAAGTCGATAATAGGGTCGATGACTGCTGTCCTCACGCTCTGTCTCGGGCTACAGGAGGGTAGTTCGGGAAGGGGTGTGACAAATCTTGTCTAATATTGTCTTCTTTAAGATCTTCAAAGTCAGCTTCCTTCAATGTAAAAAATTTGTGTTTTTAAAATCAGCCAGGAGAAGAAAAATTGCTTTCCCTAAGAGCATTTGTTCTTCAGTTGTTCTTTCTTTCTCAAAAGCAATGCAAATCTAAATTCTTACAATTTGATCCCATTTTTTCCATTAATTTCATCATTTGGCAATTTCATAGGTTACACTTTGGAAATTTGAAAAAGTGTGTTGTTAAACATTAAATATGGCAGTTGCAACTTTTATGTACATTGAATTTTCTAGCCATTAGTTCAGAATATTACTCCAAAGTTTCTAATTCCAACCTATAGATTAATTCTTAAGAGTGTAAATGTCTACAACAGTACTTTGATGTTCCTTCCAAGCAATATTTGTAGGTTCAAAGACGAATCTTCTTGAAGAAGGGGAGAATGATATGAATGGAGAAACCTCAATCATGCAATGTGAACATCAAGAATGAGTCCTACATGTTGTCCAAGTTTACATTAACCAAAGAAGAGAAATTATGTGAAGTTAAGTGGAGTTTATGAAGAATCAAGTTTTATTCAATGAACAAAGTCTTCAAGCTACTTCAAATGGGGTTTCATTTACTCTTGGATGGTTACAAATGCATGGAGTATGGATGGAAAAAATACAATCTCGGGTTTATTGTATTTGCTAAATGTATTTTTCAGTTTTGATTCATTTTATGTGATTTTATGTTATAATTTGATCATGACTGATAGTGGTTATTAATTATGAGTGTCACACCATTTTAAATGTCTCATAGACTATCTAGGGTTACATTTTGAAGCCTATATAATATCATGTAATTGTTCAAACAAGGAGTTGTGGAAGAAATTTGGAGGAGACGTAGAAAATGTAGTACAAAGAGGCTTGAGTTTTTTTTTTTTTTTTTTTTTTTTTTTTGCTTT
>QLSR01000122.1:355497-396345 GCA_031780015.1 Citrullus colocynthis | reverse complement strand
AAAAAAAATTACATCCTTTTGATAGCCTACAAGTGGTTGTGGATGAGCCGATGGCTATGGCTTTAGTTGAGGCCAGCCTATCACCATTAATGATGATACATGTTTTGGGAGGTTAGGGTAGTCATATGGGGGAGTTTGAGGTGGCCTGTAGAGGTAGTCATCTCCATGATTAATTGTTGCTCGTGGAATGTACTGGATCTAAATGACCTTACAAAGAGTAGGCAGGTGGGTGAGTTTTTCGTTCTGCTTCAGTTGAGTTCTATTGTCTGCTGGAAACGATAGTGACACAGGAAAATCTAGAATATGTCTTGGCTAGGTTTGGGGCTTAATGGAAGTGTGTTAGTAGCTTCAATGATCAGGGTACTGAGCGTATTTGGGTGTTGTGGAATTCTTCTCTGTATGATTTTAGTCTTGTGGTTATGGATGGTTAGGTGGTGATGGGGACTCTAACTGATCGAGTGACTAAGCATTGTGTTAATATAGCTTTTTATGCTGCTAACTGTTAGAGGGAAAGGCGTATTCTATGGATCCGCCTCCTTTCAATTTGCTCGGGTTGGCAGGGTACTGGTTTGGTGATGGGTGACTTTAATGCGATCAAGAATGCGACTGAGGCATTTGGGGGATGTCCCAACCACAGTGAGATGGAGGAGTTTGATAGGGCTATTTTGGATGCTGATCTGTATGAAATGAGAGTGATAGTTAACTAGTTTACATGGACTAGTAAGATCCATGGCTTGGCCCTAGGTGTTGTCTTGGAGGTGGTTCGGGTGTCCCCTTGGGGGATTTCTGATCATAATGCTCTCTTATTCTCTCCTGGTGATATTATTCATCGTAGAGCCCCTTTCCACCATGGGAAGAAAAAGAGTCTTTTTATAGCCATTCCCTAAACATAATTGGCAAAAAGAAAAACCAAAAGACACAAAATTAAATGACTGATTTATGAAGAAGATGGTAACCTACATGAGTTTCAATTCTCTATAACCCCCTATTAAAAACAAGGCTTAAATAAAAATAAAAAAGTTGGAATTATAATTAAATACAAAAAACAAAAGTGCTGTCTTTTTATCATTCCATTGATTAGCTTCAACTTGACTTTCATTAATTTAAGTAAGACTTCATTAAATGCAAGTTAGAATGCATTTAATGCATCTTCATCTTGAAGCTAAACTTTGCATAGCATGTATAGAAAAACTCCCAACATCTTCTGCAATCTCCTTTGTTGAGGTCACATAGCTTGGATATGAATGATTAAAACTTGTTGTAGCTTATTGGCTCCTTACCTCATAATAGGATCTTAAGGCATGATAATTGATGTTGCTTGGTTCACACCATCGTCCCCCTCTTGAGAAGGATTCGTCCTCGAATCATAGTCATCACCTACATCACAGGGACTCAAATCAGCAACATTGAAGGTAGCACTAACACCATACCCGGTAAATCAATTTTATAAGCATTGTCATTTGTGCGCTCCAGAACTTAGAAAGGTCCATCTTCACGTGCCAAAAGTTTGGATTTTTGTTGAGTTGGAAATCTTTCCTTTCGAAAATGCACCCAAACCCAATCTCCCGGTTTGAGGACTAAAATCTTATGTCCTTTCTTTATTTTTTAAGCAACTTTTGAATTTTGCTTCTCAATTTGCTCTTTGGCTTGCTTATGCAGCTTATGAATAAACTCAACCTTTGCATTCACGTCAAAATTCACAAACTCATTAGGAGGCATAGGTAATAAATCCATAGAAGTTACAAGATTACAACCATAAATGATTTCAAAAAGGAGGGCATTTAGTATTCTTGCAAGACATGATTCATTAACCTTTGCATTCACCTCATGGATGTACTAGGTGCATTGGTCAATCCAAAAGGCATAACTAACCATTCATAAAGACCATACTTAGTTTTGAAAGCGGTTTTCCATTCATCACCAATATGCATGCGAATTTGATGATAACCGACTACAACCATGAAACTCATCAAGCACATCATCTAACCTAGAAATTGGATGCCTACATTTAATAGTTATCTTGTTGATAACCCTACAATCAACAAACATATGCCCCAAACCATCTTTCTTAGGCACCAGAATAATAGGAACAGAACATGGACTCAAACTCTCACATACATACCCTTTAGCAAGGAGTTCACTAACTTGTCTTTGTATCTCTTTGGCTTCCTTTGGGTAAGTCCTATATGCTGGACGGTTTGGAATGGCTGCCCCCGAAATGAAATCAATCTTATGCTCAATCCCCATAAGTAGTGGTAACCCACACGGAATCTCCTCGGGAAATAAGTCTTCAAATTCCTTCTAAAGCACAAGAAAAACACTAGGCAAAGAAGAGTTAATCTCATTAGTTAAAAGCCAAGACCCTTTGCACATAAGTACAAGAATGATCTTGTTTGAGAGTAAAACATTCCTAGCCTCACTAGATCTAGTATACAAACTCATAGTTTTGGTTTTTCTCTCATTTTGTCCTCTAAGCTGATTGCTAGTCTCTTTTTCACTGATACTCTTTTTTTTTTTTTTCTCAATTCTTTTTCTGTCATTTATTTTTCACTTTTTGCTTTTGCATCAGCCTCTTGCCTTTTCTTTTCAAGTTTGCATTGATCAATCAACACATCTTTTGAAGACAAAGGAATAAGAGTTGCTTTCCTACCATTAGGAGTAAATAAGTGACGATTTGTATACCCATCATACACAACCCGTCAAATTGCCAAGGTCTCCCAAACAATAAATCCCCAGCATGTGTCACAATCTAACTTGAGATAGTAGATTGTGACCCCACTTGTGCAGACAGTGTAGTGGTGACACCAGGGTGTCGACACATCTGGCAATGACAGAGGGTCGTGTGAAGTGCCGTAATATGACCGAATGCATCATTCAACACACCAAGATAAGTGAGCAAGCATATCAAGCTAAACAACAAGCAAGAAGACGAGCGTTGGTGCCATTGGCAGTGTCAATGACAAACCCGGTGAGGGCCACGTGGGGCCCCGGGCCATGACCTCAGAAGTAGGGGTCTCGTCGCGAATTTGGACGAGCGGCTCTAGAGTTAGTTCCATATTGATGGAAGATGGAAGCACGTCGAATTCCATGTCAATCGAAATTCAAACGAGTGCTCTACGCTTGTGAGTGACCACTTGCCACTTTGCATATGTATGGGTGCCAAAGAGGAAATTGTTCAGAATATACTATAGGGGGTGGCATGGTGTCAGCTCTCTACCACCCCTGGGCCTGCAGCCTAAGTGAGCTACCCTATGGCACACGAGTGTGTCATGGCATGGGCGAGCGTTACAAGATGAGTGCCTTGGGAGTCTTCCATTGGGAATGGGATCTCGATGGACAGTGTTAGACGGCACAGGTGTGCTGGCATTGCACCCCTTCCTGTGGGTTGGAGGTTCGATATAGTACCCGGTATGCCATCTTGACTCGGCATTGACCTGGCATGGACACGGAAAGCTCCATTCCTAGGGATGTCGGGATGGATGGATGTTCGAAAGATCTCAAGTTGGAAAAATACCCGTGGGGAAATCACGTTGGTTCTCGATAAGCTGACCCGAGCAGGAGAGAGAAAGTTTATGTTGTCTCGATACTCGGGATGACATCCAAAAGTGTCGATGGGACTCGATAGCCCCGTTGACACGGTATTTGCCTGAGTGGTCCCAATAAGTAGTCTAATGTCTCTGCAAGCCCCGGTAGAGCATCACAAGCCTGTTTGGCTCGATGAAGGGTCTAAACTCGTCCCGGCAAAGTTTCGAACCGATATAGAATTACGGGGATTGGGTTGTTGAGAATCATGGTGAAGAAAGAAGGGAAGTCGCACGTACAAGCAACGTGTAGACCGAATGAAGTCAGTTCTGCATGAGTTCAGTTCGGTTGAGGACGAAAGAGTCTCGCTTAAGATCCGACGAAGCTTAAAAAAAAGAATGGACAAAATGTAGATTGGGTTGCGTTTCCCCTTAAGGCTGACGATGATCAAGCATGGATCATGGTGCCGCATGGTTGAAAAAGTACGACTGTGATAGTTAGTATCAGAGCCACTCTTTTTTTGAGGGGAGTCGAGCGAGACAGACAGATAGAAGCTTGAGAACGAATTGAAGACGTCACAAATGCGTCAAGAGTGCCAGTTTGGCAGGGCAGTTGTGAGTCAATATCAGAAACTAGAAGTGTGTTGAAGCTGAACTTTCTAGTTCTCAAGGGTATCATGGTGACACGCCGTTGGGGGAAGTTCGTCCTGTCAGTAAGAAAGAACTAAGCTTGTTTTCCAAGAGTTTGGGTGTTCCATGTACAAGAGATGAACAGAAGGTGTACCAGGTAGGGTGCCTTCGAGAGAGCCGTTACTACCAGAGGGATAGTATTAATGGTTGTAAGCAGAAGATTGGGGGTCAGGGAGACTTTCGCCGACCGAGTGCAAAGTGTTCCTCAAGAGTCTGGATGAGCAGACGTCATGGCTAGTAGAGCCAGGTGTGTGAATGGGGGAGTAACTCTTAAGGTGGTTGTGATCCCGAGGAAATGCTTCCTTTTGTGTTGAGCAAGTGTGTCCCTTGAGTCATTCCACATTCCTAAGTGGATGACTTCACAGTTGGTGGGCCAGGGTGCGTTGGAGATAACCAGTAGTCTGGCAGTTCGAGGAAAGAGGAGAGAAGCTGCGTCAAGAGCAAGGGAAGCATCTTAGCAGCGTCGCCACATGAGGTGGCCAACGAGTCGGCTGAAGGGTAGTGTCGTCAAGAGAAGGGTTGAGCTTTGTTCTTCAGACTTCGCACCGAGCAAGGTGCCACGATGATGAGTTCCGTGGTAGGCTCGCGAGCCTCACCCCAAGGGGTGCACCATAATGTGTTGCTCAGAGAATATGTTGTTATGGCCGTTGTGTAGGCCAAGTTGATGGGTGAAATAGTCCCTTTACGGAGGCTAGAGTATGCCGAAGCGTTGCCATGCCTATGTTGCGAGTCTCGGGGCCAAGTCCTAAAATTGGGCGCGGGAAGGTCCGTGGGTGGGATAGCTCATACGTAGTGTGCAAGTTGCATATTTGGTCTGACATACATTATTTAGCGGAGTTCTTCAACAGCCAACTCGAGTTCGGATAGTCATCGGGACGATGCCGAGTTAACTGGGGGAGAGTGTCGCAATCTCACGTGAATCAAAGTGGATTGCACCGCAAGTGTGTCATCGAGGACGATGACAGTTTAAGTGGGGGAGAGTGTCACAATCTAACTTGAGATAGTAGATTATGACCCCACTTGTGCAGGCAGTGTAGTGGCGACACCAGGGTGTTGACACCAGGGTGTTGACACATTTGGCAATGACAGAGGGCCGAGTGAAGTGCCGTAATGCGACCGAGGAGGATGGTGCATCATTCAACACACCAAGATAAGTGAGCAAGCATGTCAAGCTGAACAACAAGCAAGAAGACGAGCATTGGTGCCATTGGCAGTGTCAATGACAAGCCTGGTGAGGGCCACGTGGGGCCCCGGGCCATGACCTCAGAAGTAGGGGTCACGTCGCAAGTTTGGACAAGCGGCTCTGGAATTAGTTTCATATTGATGGAAGATGGAAGCACGTCGAATTCCATGTCAATCAGAATTCAGACGAGCGCTCTACGCTTGTGAGTGACCACTCGCCACTTTGCATATGCATGGGTGCCAAAGAGGAAATTGTTCAGAATGTACTATAGGGGGAGGCATGGTGTCAGCTCTCCACCACCCCTAGGCCCTGCGGTCTAAGTGAGCTACCCTGTGTGCACAAGTGTGTCATGGCATGGGCAAGCGTTACAAGATGAGTGTCTTGGGTGTCTTCCATTGGGAATGGGATCTCGATGGACAGTGTCGGACGGCACGGGTGTGCCGGCATTGACCTGGCATGGACACGGAAAGCTCCATTCCTAGGGATGTTTGGATGGATGGATGTCCAGAAGATCTCAAGTTGGAAAAATACCCGTGGGGTGATCACGTTGGTTCTTGATAAGCTGACCCGAGTAGGAGAGAGAAAGCTGATGTTGTCTCGATACTCGAGATGACATCCAAAAGCGTCGGTGGAACTCGATAGCTCCGTTGACACGGTATTTGCCTGAGTGGTCCCGATAAGTAGTCTAATGTCTCAGCAAGCCCCGGTAGAGCATCACAAGCCTGTTTGGCTCGATGAAGGGTCTAAACTCGTCCCAGCAAGGTTCTGAACCGATATAGAATTACAGGGATTGGGTTGTTGACAATCATGGTGAAGAAAGAAGGGAAGTCGCATGTACTAGCGATGTGTAGACCGCATGAAGTCAGTTCTGCATGAGTTCAGTTCGGTTGAGGACGAAAGAGTCTCGCTTAAGATCCGACGAAGCTTAAAAAAAAAGAATGGACAAAATGTAGATTGGGACTTGCGTTTCCCCTTAAGGCTGACCATGATCAAGCATGGATCATGGTGTCGCACGATTGAAAAAATACGACTGTGACAGCATGCATGGCTACAACCTCACACAATACATCATTAGAATACTTTCCAATGGTAAACGAAACAAGAGCTTGCTTAGTCACCTTAACTTCCCCACAATCATTCAACCATTAAAGCTTGTTTGGTCTAGGATGTGGTTTAGTCTTTAAATTAAGTCTCTTGACTAGAATAGAACTCACAACATTAATGCAACTACCGCTATTGATAACTACACTACAAGGTATAGATTGAAGAAGGCATCTAGTGTGAAACAAGTTCTCTCGTTGGTCTAAACTATCCTCCTTAATTTGGGTGTTCAAGGCTCTCCTAGAGACTAAGGACATATGTGTAGGATCCTCTTCACTAAAACTCCTCACTCTCACTCTCATCATTTTCTTCCTTTATAACCTCATTTTCCTCTTCATCTTTTGGCATAATTTCTCCTTCTCTAATGGTCATAATTTTCCTATTAGGGCAATCTCTACTAAAGTGATCTACCCCTTGACATTTCCAGCATTTTAAATCCCTATTTTGCACATTAGAGTGATCAACCTTTTCTTTTCCTTTCTTAGAATTCTCCCCATTCTCAAGCTTCATTTTAGGTTTCTCATTCACCTCTTGGTTTCTAGGCTTATAATCAATACTGTTACTATCCTTTTTGCATGTAGTACTAGAGTTGGAAAAATGTTTAGAAGAATACCGTTGTGACTTTTGTTGGAGTTGCCTCTCAATCTGATTGCAATATGCAAGAACTCATCCATGTCAAAGTACGGTTGTAGATCAACTTGGTCCGCAATCTTCGTGTTTAGCTTATTAAGAAACCGTGCCATGAGACTCTCCATGTCCTAATCTAGATCAAGTCGATCCTTCAATTTATCCATCTCCTTGTTATCCTCCATGAACTTGCTTCCTTGTCTCAATGCTTGTAGCTTTTGCGCCATATCCCTTTGGAAATGTTTAGGAACAAATTGTTTTCTCATCGACTCCTTGAACTCATGCCACGAATCGATTGGTGCTTCAAGATTCCTCCTCCTACTAACATCAATGATAACTTGTAGAAATACAAGTTATTATAGCCTTTTTCTTAGAAAAATAGAGACAAAATAGAGAAGCATGCGGTAGTTTAAGCTAAATTCTACTAATAAATCTTCCTATGTGTTCTACTCTTGTATTTTTATGAAGATAATAATTTTACCATTTTTTTAGCCTAAAATGAATGTTTTAACATAGGATTATAGAACACAAGCAACCTGTAGATTTTTAACACAGGACTATGCGTTAGCAACCCATGACGCGTTGACATCCGCTAAACTTCTCCATGAACGCATAATTACCAAAAACGCAAGCAGCGGAAAATCAAATCAGAATCTTGAGAGATTGTCGGAAGATTGACATACATAATTTATGGCTAAAGTGGTGGATCTAAATTGACCCGAGAATTATGCAATTAGGCGAGATGGACACATGATATCAATTTCACCACCAATCAAGCAGATTTGTCATTAATTGCGAACGCAACATCTATAAAAGGGCAGTTCTGCAAGATGAGAAAAGGTTATTCATTCTCGGAAGAATTCCTAAGTGACAGCAGAGTTCTCTCCAGAACACAACTGGAGACGAATAGCTCGAGAGAGAAGAGTCTTCCCTCCGCCTGACCACTTCACAGCAGAACGATTCCCAGACGAGCACATCATGAACGCAGAGAGTCTGGAACCGTGGTACGCAGACATAGTAAACTACTTGTTCTGCAACCAATGGCCTGAAGATTTCAACGCTCAACAAAGGAAAAAGCTCTAACACGAAAGTAAGTTTTACTGCTGGGATGAGCCATATCTGTCACACCCCGTTCTGAACTACCCTCCCGCAGCCTGAGACTGAGCGTGAGGACAAGGGTCATCAACCCTGTTGTCGACTCCTACTATTGAACTTACTTTAGTCTTCTTCTTAACCACACTTTTTAGGGAAAAGAATCCATTAATTTGACAAACCTCGATTTCGACTGGCAACGGGAACTGGCATGCTACCTGGAAAATGGAAAACATATAAAAGGATGAGCTAAAAGCCTAGTGAGTGACAAATTTTGTAAAACTATCTTTAGTTCAAAAGCAGACATGTTATCATCATTATATCACAAAATACGTAAAACATATCATCATTTCTATAAAATCATACTTTTCAACTTCTTAATCAAATCACATAAATACATTCCAGAATAGTTGTACATGAAATTAGTTTGTTTTTAACGATTTCCCTTAGTTGAGGCAGAGCAAGACTCAATGCTCTCAATGTCGAAAACATCCTTAGTTGGGGTGGAGCAAGACTCAACACACCCAACGTCGAAATCGTTCCTGGCTCAATGTGGAGTAGAACTCGACGCACCAGCAATATTAACCTCTATGTGCACGTAGGAATGTGGCGGGTTGCCCAAGTACCTTCTCTATGTCCCTCAGTACTGGGTTCCGGGGAAACTCGCATGCCTTCTCATGTCCCTCAGCATTGAGCCTCCTCTAAAACATTTTAGAAATCAACATTTCACATAATTAGTTCATATGAAACCTTTTAGGAAATATAAGATATTTCTCGATAAACTACATTTCACAAAATGCTTTTCAGCATCTTAAAGAAAACAGATATAACTTGCCTTGTGAACAATATATTCAAGCATCATGTTTTTCAAATAAACACTTTTTCATCAAATCACAGCTCATAATAACATCAGAATAACATTTCCAATAAACCATTTTCAAAGAAAGAAAGGTGCCACTCACAAAACACTTTAAGGATAGTTTCTCCTCTTTCCCGCTATTTCCTCTTTTCCAAGCTTCTTGGACGCAGCGTTCTAACTCTGGAACGTAAGGCTTTATATTCCTCTAGCAGCTCGATTGATCGTAACCCTGCCCTTGGATGCAAGGTTGATAGCTAACATGAGGTGCAGCCCAACTTTTCCTTACTTCTCTTTTTGGATGCGTCGACCTCTCTTGGACACATTGTTCACCTTGAACGCATCATTCGTCTTAAACGCAAGGCTGACCCCTTAGACGCAAGACAACTTCTTTAACAAAAGATATAGCTGAGATGTCTAAAATATCTTCTCTCTTAGCCGCAGACTTCTACTACGGATGCAAGTATTCCTCCTTTCTACCTTCCCTCTCCCCTTTTTCTTCTCTTAAGAATTATCACTTCAGCATCATCCCTCACTCCTTTCCCTCAAGATCCTATTTATAGCTTTGGAGTAGAGGGCTGGTCATACTACTTCTCCTCCCTTTTGCCACATGTCACGCTGCATGCTTAACCAATCATGCATTTATCCAAGCGTCACCTTGCATGAAATACTTAACATGCCTTCTAACACCTCTGCTTATAAGGTGTCAAGTCTATATGAAGCCACCTAGCCTTTATAAGCTTATCTTATATGTCCAACATATTCCAATATACAAACTATTCATTCAATCATACTGCCCCTGTGCGTCCACTGAATTTCCTTTAAGGTTTTAGCTTCATTACTTACTTTCTTTACTCTTCGCCATATTACCTTTGAACCCGTTCTCCACCGTATACTACTAGGCGTCAATGTCCCAAACACACACTACTATGCATTTGTACCTTACCGCATCGTACCATGCGTCCAACTTTCTTCCCTTTAAGCTCTTGGGTTACATCCTATGCGTTTACCCAAAATCAAAGTTATATGTCGATTTACCATGGAATGAAGCTCCTCAACGCATAGCTGGTAGCCACCTCCTCAACGCACAACAACCCTTCGATCATAGCTACCTTCAACCATAAATGTCCTTATCTATCCTTGCTATGATACACTCCAAGACTCCTTTATAAATACCAAAATCCTTACTAACGCATACTAAACCTTCAACGCATGCTGCTTATGCCTTAAGGTTCCTCGACTTCTCTTTTCTTTCTAACTTAACACCCTCCAAAGCTAATCCCATAACTTGTTAATTTTCAAGACTAAGTGCGAGCCGTACGTTTCCTCTTCTTCCTAATTCTCGTTTTTTTTTTAAATATCAAATTCCTTCCAAATTAAAGTACCACGTGTTAACGCTTCACCATCTATGCGTCAACCGGATTATGCTCCACAAGTACATCTAATTTTTAACTAATTTCCCAACTATGCCTTCAATCCTTCACTCTCACTCTTAGTAAAATATCCATTATTTTCCTAATATTATGCGTTCAACTAGTCTTACTTCTTTTCTTACTTCTTTTTTTACTAGCCCTCTTAAGAATTCTGAGTTAGGGTCTTACAATATCTATAGAAACTTGGCCCGGACCACATCCTGCGTCGATGCGTTCCAGAATATGAAATGCTTAGCATTCTGAGAAGCTGTCATGAAGCACCTTACGGAGGACACTTTGTGGGGCAGAGAACAGCTGCGAAGGTGTTACAAAGTGGGTATTTTGGCCCACATTATTCAAAGACGCAAGGGCATATGCGGTGGCTTGCAATCGTTGTCAAAGAACAGGCAACATTTCCAACCGAAATGAGATGCCTCTGAACTTAATGCTGGAAGTTGAGTTGTTGGACGTATGGGGAATCGATTTTATGGGACTATTTCCTCATTCTTGCAGTAATCAATACATCCTAGCAGCGGCCGACTATGTATCAAAATGGGTAGAAGCAGCGACTTGTGTAAAGAACAATGCAAACATGGTGTCTGATGCGCACTTTGAGTGTTAACCGCAAGTGTACGGGTCAAGTTATAATATAAGACAGTTAAGTCCGAATATTGTTCCACTGGAGATCCAATTGTGAAGGTTTAAGTTACTTAGCTATTCTAGAGTTGAATCAATTTTATTTGAGGAGTGAATTTGAAAATTATGAGTTATGGAAAATATGAACCAAATAAGGAAAGTATTAGAGTGAGAAACACAAGAGTCAAAGAGAGTTCTAGGGTAATGAATCCTTGTTTATTTCATCATGCAATATTATAGATTTCATGGATTTTATTGTCATTCATATGCCTAAGTCTAGAAACTTAATTCCAAGTTATTTTCTCTAAAAAACAACCATTTCTCATGCAACTCGATTGATTATTAATCTCTTAAAACCAATACAAAATTACATGGCATTAAAAATATTGATAAATTAACAACAATTCATTGTCAACCTAACTACTCTCGTGATAAATTAACAACAATTCATTGTTATGGATCAAGTTAAACATACAATCTCTCAATCATACATCTAACCTAACATGTGAAGATGGCCAATCCACAAGAATTAAACACAATAACAATGAAAAGCATAATCATTCCAACAAAACCATGAAAGTCTACAAGATCAACATAATTTCATAAACAAATCATCAAAACCCTAAAACTAAAGAGTTTAGCCACTCATAGCTTGAAGCAACATGTTTGAGCAAAATAAACAAAGAAAGAGTGTAAAGAAAGGGAAACTCTACTGAAAAGAGGCTCTTGATTGAGGTAGCACCGTCACGATCTCCTTGGCTCTCACGTCGGAATTCGAAGGGCACCACGACTATTTCAAACTCTTTTCCTCTTCCTTGCAACTAACTCACTCTTTGAACTCTCACTCAATTCTCTCCTTTTTGTGCCTCTTTAGGTCTGCACTTCCTTGATTTGATTTTGATGCTTAGGGCTGCTGGAAACCCCCAAATTTATAGAGTTTGGCCGCCCAAAAATTTACCAAAAATAACAATTTTTCATTTAAGGAAAACTACCGCCCGCTAGGGCTGCGATCTGAGTGTTAGCTCTCGGGTTTTAGCGCCGCGGCAGCGCCGTTCAAGCGCCGCGGCGTTGCCCCAATTTCTACCATTTTGGGTTTTTCAGCTCTTTTTCACGGTATTCTTGCTCGGTTTTGATCTTTTAGTCTTTTCTTCTAATTTTCCTCATTTTAACCTGAAAACCACTAGCAAACAAGTGAAATCTAATATAAACTCCCTTAATTTGAGAGAATAGAAGCACTTTTCAAGTGCTTATCAGTGTCTAAATTCCTAAAGAAATAAATCTTTTCTCGATTTGGGACACCAAGGGCGATAATTAGTAATGAAGGTACACATTTTATAAATCGCATAATCACTAATTTACTGACAAAATTTAATGTCTTGCACAGGGTAGCAACTGCCTATCACCCACAGACAAACGACCAAGCTGAAATAACAAACAGGGAGATCAAGTCCATACTTGAAAAAGTTGTGAGCACATCAAGGAAATATTAGACGGAGAGATTAGATGAAGCTCTCTGGGCATACAGAACGACATTTAAAACATCTATAGGCATGTCACCTTATGCGTTGGTGTTTGGAAAAGCGTGCCGCCTCCCGCTTGAGCTAGAACACAAGGCCATCTCGGCTATGAAGAAGCTCAATCTAGACCAGAACGCAAGTGGCGAAGCAAGAAAGCTTCAATTAAAAGAACTCATGGAGTGGAGACATTTAGCTTACGGAAACGCAAAGCTGTATAAAGAAAGGACCAAGAAATGGCACGACAAAAATATTAGTAAGAAAACTCTATGCGTCGGCCAGAAGGTCCTATTATTTAACTCAAAGTTGCGTTTATTTCTGGGTAAGCTGAAGTCTCGTTGGTCTAGACCATTCATAATCAAGGAAGTGTTCTCGCATGATGCTGTCAAGCTAACAAAGGAAGACAGAACCACCTCCTTCAAGGTCAATGGTCAAAGGGTAAAGCCCTACCACATTGGAGAGCTTGAAATCGACAAAACCTCCATTGACCTACGCGAGTGTAATGACTGAGCTTGCATTGAAAGGTCCCTACGTTGTTGAACGCCTAATTTTCTAGGGACGCTTTCTTTTACTCTTACCTATTTTCTTTTTACTTTGTTTTTTTTAGTATTTATTTTTCATTCTTTAAATTCAGTTTTAGGAGTAGTGTAAATTAGATGAGCATGAAATTATGCGTTGAGTTTTAATGTAAACTGTGATTTCACCGCATACTCTGCATTCATGCCTGCGTCCAACACATAATTAAACTATGCGTTCATCGATAAACGACTTCTGTGTTTATCAAGTTAAGTTTAGAAGTATGGTTAGAGCTCTAATTTTTCAAACGCATAATACTTAAAACTTCCAACGAATACTTTGAACTAAAAACCATGCGTTCATCTGTATATTATATGTATGCGTTAATTGTATGTGTTCACCATTTCTTCACCGCATTGAATTTCTAATTACCTCTTTGCACTGTTCCTTGTTGTAAATTCATTCTAAGTACATATATAATTATTCCCAACTTTTATCCTTGCGTTGAAGAGTTAGTCACATGATGATAATCATGCTTACACTTTTTGTACACTCTTAAGCTAGATTACTTTCAATGCATCTGCATACTATTCCTTAGAAACGCAAACCTACTTTGCATGTATGCAAGCGGCCAATTCAAATCTCTTTTACAAAATTTTGGAACATCATCTTTGTTTACAATTTAAGCAATGAGAACCTTGCTACTCTCAAGTTTGGGGGTGGAAGAGGTGTCACACCCCCTCCCAAGTTTACCTGCACAACCTGAAAGGAGATGTGAGGACAGTATACATCACCCCTCTTGTGACGCATACCATCCGTTCTTTCACACACATTCTGAACTGTTCACAATGTAATCTCCACATTCTAAGACATTTTAAACATCACATATAGAAAAGTATATATAAGCCAAAAACGAAATTTCTCAACTCTTTTACATGTCCTTACACAACCCATAGTTTAATCCCCTGGTAATTGTACATACATATCTACATGTCACCTAATTAAGGTTTAACATACAACTAACACTTCAACAAGTCAAATTATTCAGAGTCTCGAAGCTTAAGCAGGGTGAGTGGGAGTAGGCAAATCACCAGAAACGTCCTTGCTACCTGGAGGGGAAAGAAAACATTGAAAACATGAGCTAAAGGCCCAGTGAGTGACAATTTTAACAAACCATTTTAGTTCGGAAATCATCAGTAGTAAAACTATGTTCAACATCAAACATAAAACATGTAATCACTTCAAATACATTAGTTAAAACAAACTTAATTACCCTTATCACTTTATACATGATTTCAGCAAATCATAAGAAAACAGTTTAAGTGCAGTACTTTTCCCTTAGTTGAAGTGGAGCAAAACTCAACACCCCAACGTCGAAAGCATATAAGGCTCGATGCGGAGCAAGACTCAACGCACCAGCATATAACCTCTATGTGCACATAGAAATATGGCGGGTTACCCAAGTACCTTCTCATGTCCTTGAGTACTGGGTCCCGGGGAAACTCACATGCCTTGCTAGCATTGAACCTCCTCTAAAACATTTTATAGGCAGGTTGCCCAAGTACTGGGTCCCGGGGAAACTCACATGCCTTACTAGCATTGAGCCTCCTCTAAACATTTTCCTCTTTAGAAGCAACATTTTATACAACCCGTTCTTATACAAATCGTTCATAAGAATACAGGGCAATTATTATATCAATAACATTTCATGAACATACTTTTCAATAGCCTTAAGAACATAAATATGCTTCATAAATCATTTAATCACAAATTCACATTTCGTTGGAAAATCGAACTATCATGTTCAACAAAATCGTTTTAAAGTAAAAGGAATGTCACTCACAATTCTTCCTAGGCCTTGAGTGGATTATACGCCTTTCCTATTTCCTCTTGGCCTGAAATAGATATTTTCCCTTGTTATACTTCTTTTCCATTCACAAGAACATAAACAACAACTTATCATATGCTCAGTGTTTATAGCACATCATGCGGTTAAGCTTTCATTAGTTTATTCTCAAGCCTTAACTCAAAAGCTATAACTACGAGTTGTCCCTTACCCTTTTGCTATACTTTGATTTCCAAGAACACTTTACGTGCAGCTCACTTGCTGTTATATCAACATTTGAGCCTTAGTTTCTCCTTAACAAAGCTGACTGTTACAGCTTTGATTTCTCTACTTAATCCCTGCTAAAAACGCATTTATAGCCCATATTAAGGCTTCTTCTCTTCTACAAACTTGCAAAGAATTAAGTCCCACAGCTTACCTCAAAATTTCAAGGCTTAACTCTTTTTCGTTCTCCAGTTATGCCAAAATTACTCCATATTGCTCCGAATTGCATAGCAGTTCTGTAGTTGTTGCTTTTACCTAAAGATTCATGTGATAAACTTCAGTTTCAGCTCAACCATCCTTCATAAGACTTGTTAGGAATTATGTTAACTTACTAACCTCAAAATTTCAGCCCCAAACTCGGCTTGCTTGAGTCGTTCTACTCTAAACATCAACCACTGTTTAGTCTGTGCGTCTACGATCAATCCTCCGTTCCAGCTCGGATTTGAGCACCAAAACAGGTAGAATTTCGCCCAAAAACTATAAGAACACCTTCCTCTTCCTTCTCTGGTGGTTTCTCTGAAAGATGGAACTGACTTAAGTTCTCAAAATGTCTGAAAATAATTAAACTCACCTATATATATACTGCCGACTTATCCCTCACAAGTACCAAGATGATAATGCCGACTTACCCCTCACCGTAGGTTGGCGCTGGTCTTTCCTTCGATGCAAGGCACTCATGTCTATGTTCTCCTCTAGTGTCTTCAGCAACTAACCATTCTCAGCGCATAGTGTTCTCGGCGCCTTCTACCTCCGACGTATACAACATATTCATTCACATCACTAGCTTCATCGCATCAAGACCGTTCTGTCTTGGACGCAATGTGACTTCAGTGCATGGCTATCTTCGACGCATGGTAACTTCAACGCATGGCTGTCTTCGGCGCATGGTGACTTCAACGCATGGTTCAAGCATATTTCTTTCCCCGCCAATGGTCACTTATCCTTCGATGTGACGACTACTTCATCCCACAACCCTTCGTGATTCAATCAACAACGCATGGTTCCTCAAATAATTCAACTTCCCGCTACCTTCACCAACGCATGGTCTTGGCCAACACTTAACTAAAATTTTGCTCCACTTCTTGGCTACTTCTCAACTATTTTTCTTCTAGTAACGCATAACCTCAATCGCATTGTTCTCCTCAACACTTGGTTTTACAAGTCAGTGCTAACAAGAGGTTTGAACTATCAAAGATAAAAATATAAGGAACTTATTTCCATGTCTAAAAAAAAAAAAAAATTTAAATGCAAAACTCCGCTGACAAGACTAATATATTCATCTTGTTAAGAGTTTAGCTGAAAACGACACCTGCCCGTAGTTGGCCGCCTTCATGTGGGTAAACGTAATCAGCAACGCATAGAAAAAATAACAAATAACAATGCCTAGTGAGGAAACTGAACTTAGATAAGAGTTTAGTCGAGAAGGGCACTTGCTTGTAGTTGGCTGCCTCGATGCACCCCATAGTTGGTATGTTAGAACGAAAGTGTGTAACCCTACTCGACACATGGTTACTTATAAACAAATGAAAAGAAAACGAACTTTATATCTTCGTCTTTTCAGACTCAATGTTAAAAGAAACAAAAATTTTGTGAATAATGAGTAAAGAATTTTGAAAAGAAAGCTTGTCGCATACAAATTAGACCCGTTCTAAAGAAAAGAATATAGAGGTAGAGAAGTAATATAACTGACGGGTAGACAATTGAGTATAGCATTCTGAGAGACTAGCCAATGCGTTGATAAAACTTTAGGGATGATTGAAGTCTCTTAGATAGAAGTTATGCTTGAGGACAAGCATTTATCTAAGTTTGGGGTTGTTATAACTTGTAGAAATACAAGTTATTATAACCTTCTTCTTAGAAAAATAGAGATTAAATAGAGAAGCATGCGGTAGTTTAAACTAAATTCTACTAATAAATCTTCCTATGCGTTTTGCTCTTGTATTTTTATGAAGATAATAATTTGACCAGTTTTTTAGCCTAAAACACATGTTTTAACGCAGGATTATAGAAGGTGAGCAACCAGTAGATTCTTAACGAAGGACTATGCGTTAGCAACCCATGACGCATTGACATCCGCCAAACTTCTCCATGAATACACAATTACCAATAACGCAAGGAGCGGAAAATCAGATCAGAATCTTGAAAGATTGTTGGAAGATTGACATACATAATCTGTGGCTAAAGTGGTGGATCTAAATTGACCCGAGAATTACGCAATTAGGCGAGATGGACGCATGATATCAATTTCGCCGCCAATCAAGCAGATTTGCCATTGATTGCGAACGCAACATCTATAAAAGGGTGGTCCTACAAGATGAGAAAGGGTTATTCATTCTCGGAAGAATTCCTAAGTGACAGCAGAGTTCTCTTCAGAACACAACCGGAGACGAATAGCTCGAGAGAGAAGAGTCTTCCCTCTGCCTGACCACTTCACAGTAGAACCTCACACTTCCATCTCGGCGACTCAAGACATTTACGCCTTTTTCCTACTTTCTATCTTGTTTTTCTAGCTTGATTTTAGATTTGTGTCAAGACATTGAGCTATCTATAGTTGTATTTCGTTCATCAATCTAAGTTTCTTCCATGTCTACTCATTTCTCTACACTTTCCCCTTTTTACTTTGAATCCATGAGTAACTAATCTACCACGGGTTAAGGGTAGTGTTAGCATCTAAATAAGAACCATAGTGTAACTATTGGATCTTGTCAATTGTAATCTTAATCCGATGCTTATGCCCATCTAGCTAATCGATATAAGTAGTAATAATCAGACTGCTCGAGAGGGTAAGTGATTGTGGAACTCGATTGACAAGGCTAAGTAGTGTTGCCTAGATATAGAAACAACCTTGGCACTTAACACTCTCCTATGCATTATAGACATATAACCATAGCGGTTGACAACTGGGAGAAGAGTCCCAAGTATGAATAGACTATCACCATGCGTTTCTGATGTTAGATGTTAACCAACCCTAACCTTGTTTTTACCCATTCATTAAATTCACCTAGCTGACTTTGCTGCGTCGCATGCCTTTTCATCTTTCACATTTTAGTTTAGTGTACATGTTATTGCTTTCTTTAGATTAGAAACAAACATCTTTCCTTAAATATTTATGGTTACCCTTGCAACGCATATAATCCACTTAAATAAAGAATCAACATAATCCTTGTGTTCGACCTCGGACTCACTGAGAAAATCTACTCCTTTGCTTATACTTGGGTAAAGGATAAGAAAACTTGACAGATCACTAACATATAGCATTAAGCATAAGTAAGACGCATAGTGTATTTAGCGCATAGTATGTTAAACAAATAGGAAGCTTAATAATAATAGATAGACGCAGTAACAAGTTTTGCACTTCAGATCTGCATTGCAACAATCAACTTATCCCCCCATGTTTGAGCATATTGTTTAAATTGAGCAACACAAAATCGTACCTTCTACTCATTGCTGAAATTATGGAAGTAAAATACCAACTCCATTTTTTCCCATTCAAGGTACTCTTCCGGATTGGTTTTACCATAAAACTTTGGAAGTTTTAGTTTGATGTAAGCCCCGTACTTGTTATTGAGAAAAGGTAAGTAAAAAGAAATTATGGGGCAGGTAAGTAAAGGAAATTGGGTAAGTTGGGGGAGAGTGAAAATAGGTAAGTGTTGGCCATGCGATAAGTGACCATGCGTTGAAGGATGTTTAAGCTTGACAAGAGTTGCTGCTGATAAGCATGTGTTGAAGAGGGCAGCTCGACGGGAAATAGATGTGAAGGGAGAAGGGTGCAATATGCGTTAATAGAAGTATGCGTTGAAGGCTACTATGTGCTAGAAGTTGGCATTTGTCACACCCCCTCTCTGATTACCTACTTAACCTGAAAGAAGATGTGAAGACGATATATATCACCCCTCTTGTGACGCATAATGCCCTATCTTACATAACTTCCTGCACAAACATTTCCATACGTATACATTCATAGGATTCAGCCATATTAACGCATGGTCATAACATAATAATCCATTCCTGTACACAGTACACTTTTATAACATACTCTCTCATAACCCACTTATAAACAACTAAATCTACATGCCACTAGTGTTAAGTTATTTACACGTACAACAACGAGAAATTTAATTGTCTTTGGAAACTCGACGCTTAAGCAGGGCGAGTTGGAGTAGGCAATGCACCAGGAACGTCCTTGCTACCTGGGAGGAAAAGAAAACATGGAAAATGTGAGCTAAAAGCCCCATGAGTGACTAATTTTGTAAAACTATCTTTTGTTCGAAAACAGGCATGTTAAAATCATAATAACGCCATAAACGTAAACATGATTCAAATAATCATTTTTGTAAAATCATAATTTCAACAACATACAAATCACATATGTTCATACCAAAATGATCATATATGAAAAACAGTTCGTTCTCAAAACTTTCCCTTAGTCAGGGCGGAGCAAGACTCAACGCGCCTGACGTCGAAAACAAGTAAGGCTCGATGCGGAGCAAAACTCAACGCACCAGCATATAACCTCTATGTGCACATAGAAATATGGCGGGTTGCCCAAGTACCTTCTACGAGTCCTTCCGTACTGCATCCCGGGGAAATTTACATGCCTTCTCATGTCCTTCAGCATTGAGCCTCCTCTAAAACATTTTAGAAACCAATATTATACGTAAACAGTTCACATGAAAATCTTTCATAAAAATCAGATATATCACGATAAACAACATTTCAAGACATGTCATTTAACATCTTATAGAAAACGAATAAAACATGCCTTGTGAACAATATCATCAAACATCATGCTTTCCAAGAAAATAGTTCATCTCAAAGCCATATCTCATAAGAAAAACTAAACTAAACATTTTCAATAAATTTCGTTTTTAAAGGAAGAAAAGTGTCACTCACAACTTATCCTTAGGCCCTAAGTGGGTTATACGCCTTTCCGAGCTCTTCTTGGCCTGTAAATACACATTCCTCACGTTACGTTTTTCTTAAACTTCTTGTACATGATAATTCAACGTGCATACTTAAACTCTAATCATGATTCACTACTGAGACTCCCTTTCTTTCCTAAAATACACATAATAAGCGAGATTCTATGTCACTAGCGAGATTACCAACGAGATTTCACCTTACTAGCGAGTTTACAAATGAAATTACACAACAGGTCACGACACTAGCGAACCAGCATGAGTGATACCAGCGAGACTACCTGATGAGCTATACTAAGCGAGAGCCAGCGAGATTTGTGAGAGAAAATCCTCCTTTACACGACCAGCGACACCAGTGTTGCTACTCACGCTCCAATTCTCAGCGTTACCTGCTTCCGAATGGCACCCGACAGCAGAGTTTCCTCCTTTCCTGTTTGTTCTCACTTCTGTCAATTCAAAGTGATATTTTCAGCTAGATTTAGAACTTCTTTCCTTCTACAAACGTATAGAGAAATATGTTTTCTAGCTTACCTCAAAATTTCGTGGTTTAACTCGTCCTGGTTCGTGAGATATTGCAAGTTTTCTCCGTGCTGCTCCAGATTGCACAGAAATTTCGTATCAGTAACTTCCAGCTAAACGTTTACATGTTTCTAATCCATTTCAACTCAAGCTTCCTTCATAAACGTTGTTTAAAATTGAGTTAACTTACTAACCTTAAAATTTCAGCCCAAAATTCAATCTCTTCAGCTCGATATTCACCAAACACCAGACCTGGTTTGAGCTGTGCGACAGCAGATGAAGCTTCTGTTTCAGCTTCAGTTTTACCATGAAATCTTCCAAAACCTTGCATGAAATTGCCCTAGAACTCTTCTTCAACCTCTCCACGATGTGCAGCTAAAAAATAGCATAGAATTTCGTTTGGAAATGAGTAGAATGAAGTTGGCAAGATTCTCTGTCCAATGAAAGGTTAAAAACCGACTTCTCATCCTTATCATCTCTTTTTCTTTTTTTACTTCCTTTTTTTTTTCTTTTTTTTTTTTTTTTTTTTTTTTTTTCTTCTTCCCTTTTTTTTTTTTTTTTTTTTTTTTTTTCTTCTTCCCTTTTTTTTTTTTTTTTTTTTTTTTTTTCTTCTTCCCTTTTTTTTTTTTTTTTTTTTTTTTTTTCTTCTTCCCTTTTTTTTTTTTTTTTTTTTTTTTTTTCTTCTTCCCTTTTTTTTTTTTTTTTTTTTTTTTTTTCTTCTTCCCTTTTTTTTTTTTTTTTTTTTTTTTTTTCTTCTTCCCTTTTTTTTTTTTTTTTTTTTTTTTTTTCTTCTTCCCTTTTTTTTTTTTTTTTTTTTTTTTTTTGTCATCTTCCCTTTTTAGTTTTCATCTTCCTTCTTTTTTTTTTTTTTATTAACAATATGAGATTATTAATACTAGTTCGCTTAAAGCTTTTGAATGTTCTTACCAATTAGGTGCTTACAAAGTTATGTAAGATGGGGCAATATGCGTCACAAGAGGGGTGATGTATATTGTCTTCACATCTTCTTTCAGGTTAAGTAGGTAATCAGAGAGGGGTGTGATACCCTATGTGAAGGCCTATGGAAATATGATATATGATACATAATGCTGAGGGACCATGAGTGAAGGCACTAGTGAGATTGATTGAGATAGTTTCCAATGCCGAAGGACCTTGTGAGAAGGCATATGAAAATCAGTACATGAAGGCTCAGTGCTGAAGGACCATGAATGAAGGCACTTGAGCAGTGAATTTATAATGAAACTCAGTGCTGAAGGACATTATGAGAAGGCATTTGAGTGTTGAAACGCCGAAGGACGAAATGTGAAGGCATATGAATGTATGAATATATGAATCTATGAATATTAGGAACTGAATACTTGAGATAAGGTTAATAGCGTTGAGCTTTGCTCTGCTGCTTCTTAGAAAGGTATCTATGCTATCTTGTTAAATGGTATGAGAAATTCAGCAATCTGTACTAACAAGATATATATTAGTGTTATAATCAGCATTAACTCAAGGATTAGTTTGTAATTTATATTTTAGTCATTCACTGCGCTTTAAGCTCACGCCTTTTTGTTTGTTGTTGTTCGTTTCAGGTAGCGAGCGTGTCCGGAACGCCTAGCCTACAAAAGATCCTCGTCTGGGCTTACTTGGTTTTATCTCTGGGATAGTTGTAAATACTCAGTCTAAGTACATATTTTGTCATATATGATTTTTGTGGCATAACGAGCGTGGGTTTTGTACTGTATGCTGAACAAATACACTCGTATGATAAATTATGAGTTGAGAAACCTTATGTAAACCTTATGATCACCTTATAATGTTACATTAGTATGAACATTTGTATATTTGGTCTGGTATTGAATTGTGTTTCAAAATATAAGATGACGTGTATGTGTATAGGTTGCACCTACTCCTAGGTTAGGAAAGTAATCTAGGAGGGGGTGTGACATTTGATGCTTCCCACATTACGGTCAATTCCCTCTTCTCGTGGAGCTCTCCTTTGAAAATTATGATGTCCTCGTCCACAACCTCTCCCTCTATCCAAACCACGAATAACACGTCTTTCTCCTTTTGCTGCTAGCAACGTAACTTGGTCATCCTCTCCTTTATCGGAACTGTCACCCTCATATTCCTCCTCTCGAGCTTGGTATCAAGCCTTCAATGTTCCATACATTCTGTGAAAGCTTCCATAGCACGAAACATGCGTTCCATGGTTGCTTGTTGTGCTTCTTGCCTTCGTTCATTGGAAATATTAGGTAAATATTCGAGATTTGCCATACTGAAAAAGAAAGAAAAAGTAACAATAGGAAAAAAAAAATAGGACCTCACAAGCGCCCCTCACATGTTCACTCGTTAATGTAGTTCACTCGTGTATAACACTCAACACTCTTACGAATGTACCACTCCCTGATAAGGAGCTGACCAACCAAGAGAAAAATCAAATGAACCTCATGTTGAAAATCAAATAGAGAACTTTCCAAGTCAACCCAATCATGAGGCAATCATTATGCCACAAGGTCCAATGACAAAAGTTAGAGCTAAAAGTCTTCAAGAAGGATTAAATGGTTGCTTCCAAGCTAAGTGTTCAGCAAATGATTGCAGCTCCAAAAGTCATTTGGACACCCAAGAGTCATCATGAATCTAAAAATCCAGATTTATCCACATATTAATGTCCTATGTATTCAATTTAAGTTCATGTATTTACATTTATTAGCGTAGTTGGAACGGTGTAGATGAATTTAGACACTTTGGTGAAAGGTTGTGACCTTTCATGGTGTCTTTTCAATTAGTTTAAATGGGGCTGAAATTTCCAAATTTTGGGACACAACTTTGAATTTGAATGAAATCTCCATAGAGTTTTATCTCTCAAACTTTATGCTTTCTTTGTATTCTTGTGTATAGAATGCATGTTTAGAACTTTCAATCTAGTTTGATCAGTTAGATTGTGGAGAGTTCAAAATCTTTGAAGTTAGGAACAAATTCTCCTTTCTTCTTGATCTTTGATCAATTCTTTTCAAGCCAAATCTGTTTAGCTTTCTTGGGATTGTCTATCAAATTTGTTTATTGACGGTTATTGTTGCTATTATTTTGTATGTGTAAATTGTCCTAACGCAAAGTGTTAAATGATGTGTTTATGCATTCAACATATCATGTTTTGAGCATGCTATGCGTCTTACTACTATGCGTTGGTGGTCTTGTCAAGTTTTCCTATCCTTTACCCAAGTATAAGCAAAAGACTAAGTATTCTCGGTGAGTCCGAGGTCGAACACAGGGATTATATTGATTAAGTTTTCAATTGAATTTCATGCATTGCAATGGTAACCAATAAATAGTTCAGAGCGTTGATTTTAATCTAAAGAAAGCGATTGTTTGTACACTAGACTAAAAATTGTGGAATATGGAAAGCATGCGACACAACAAGTTCAGCTAAAGATGTGTGTGAATGGATAAAGAAAGGGTTCGGGTTGATTAACATCTAACATCGGAAACGCACAGTAGTATTCTATTTATACTTGCGACTCTTCTCCCGGTTGTCAGCCGCTATGCGTTATATGTCTATAACGCATAGGAGAGTGTTAAGAACCAAGGTTATCCCCATAGACAGGCAATACTACTTGGCCCTTGTCAATTGAGTTCCACAATCACTTACCCTCTCGAGCAGTTTGATTATTACTACTTATATCGATTTGTCAGATGGACATAAGCATCAGATTAAGCCAGTTGAGAAGATAAAATAGTTACACTGTGGTTCCTAGTTAGATGCTAACGCAACCCTAGACCCTTGAGTGATTAGTTACTCATGGTTTGAAAGTAAAAAGCAAAAAGTTTAGAGAAATGAGTAGACATGGAAGATAATTATATTGATGAAATGAAATACAACTTTAGATGAGCTCAATGTCTTGACACAAATCTAAAATCAAGATAGAATAATAAGAAAGAAAGCAGGGAAAGGCGTCAATGTCTTGAGTCACCAGGATGGAAGCGTGAGGCTATGCTGTGAAGTGGTCCGGCGGAGGGAAGACTCTTCTCTCTCGAGCTATTTGTCTCCGGTTGAAGTTTGGAGAGGACTCTGCTGTCACTTATGGAGTTCCTCTGAGAATCAACAACCCTTTCTCATCTAGCGGAGCTGCCCTTTTATAGATGATGCGTTCGCAATTAATGGCAAATCTGCTTGATTGGCGGCGAGATTGATACTATGCGTCCATCTCGCCTGATTGCGTGATTCTCGGGTCAATTAAGATCCACCACTTTGGCCACAAATCATGTTCGTCAATCATCCGTCAATCTCTCAAGAGTCTGCTTTGATTCTCAGCGCCTTGCATTAATGGTCGTCTATGCGTCCATGAATAGTTTGGCCGATGTCAACGCGACGTAGGTTGCTAACGCGTAGTCTTGCATTGAGTTGTTGTTAACGCATCTTCATGTTGTTTGCGTTCCGTTCAGATCATGCGTCCATGAAGAACAGATTGCTAATGCGTCGTCCTGCGTTAAGACGTCATCAACGCATCGTTTGCATTCCTGCGTTAAAACATGCGTTTTAGGCTCAAAAAGTGGTAAAATCATTTATCTTCGTAGAAATACAAGAGTATAACGCAAAGGACGATTTATTAATAAAAATCACATAAACTGCCGCATGCTTCTCTATTTAATCTCTATTTATCTAAGAGAAAGGCTATTATAACTTGTGTTTCTACAAGTTATCAGTTATTTTTATTATTGTTGTGGTAGTTCCCTTTTATCACTTCCTCACTAACACAACCTCACAATTACAAAAGAATCACACTTCTGGTTTGCCCTAGTCCTGTTGGCCCTAGAGGTTTTCCTTCGATTCTCCTTTTGGGTTATAATGCCTTGTGGATCTGTTGCCCTAGTGCTTTTCTCTTGGGTCTGTTTAGGATCATCTAGTCTTTTGTGATTGTGCCTTATCCTCAAGCTGTGAGGCCCTCTTGTTGTTGTATAATAAATTGCTTTTCAAAAAAAGAAAATAAATCCAAGATTATCTTTTTTCCATCCATATTTCATGCATTTGTAAACATCCAAGAGTAAATGACATCCCATTTGAAGTAGCTTGAAGTCTTTGTTCATTAGAAGCTTGATTCTTCATTAATTCCACTTGACTTCACATAATTATTCTTCTTTGGTTAGTGTAAAGGTTACTTATCATTTGGTATTAGAGTTTAGGCTCTAGATCGGATATATGTTTCCGTTGTTGCTGTTTTCTTATTTTTTCTATTCATCTTGTATTCTGTCTATTTTATGATACTCGAAAAAAATTCTCATATCCAATCTTGTTTTTATGTTTTCGTAAACTTTAAGGTTTTAGATCAGAGCCTTATCTACAAAATTTATTTTATTGATGTCTTTAAATTCGGCTTCCTTCTATGTCAAACTTTTGTGTTTTGAAAATCAGTCAGGAGAAGAAAAATTGCTACCCGTAAGAGCATTTGTTCTTAAGTTGTTTTTTTTTCTGAAAAGCATGTTAGATCTAAAATATTACAATTGGATCTCTTTTTGGTTTTTTTATTTCATTAATTTAATCATTTCGTGTTCAAACTCATAGGTTACACTTTGAAAATTTCAAAGTGTTGTTTTACATTAAATATGGCAGTTACAATTTGGCACATTGAATTTTCCAAACATGGTAAGAATATAACTCAAAAGTTCTAAATTCCAGCCTATAGATTATTTCTTAAGAGTGTAAATGTTTGCACCAATACTTCGATGTTCCTTCCAAGCAATATTTTTATATTCGACGATGAATCTTCTTGAAGAAGGGGAGAATGATATGAGCAAAGCAACCTCAATCATGCAATATAAACATCAAGAATGAGTCATACATGTTGTCCAAGTTTATACTAACCAAAGAAGAAGAATTATGTGAAGCCAAGTGGGATTTATGAAGAATAAAGCTTCATTAAATGGACAAAGACTTCAAGCTACTTCAAATGGGATGTCATTTACTCTTGGATGATTACAAATACATGGACTACGGATGAAAAATACTAATCTCAGATTTATTGTATTTATTGTTAACCCTAAGTGAACATGCATCTTAACTTTGTTATAGATTTTAAATGTCTAATTCATTTTATAACATTTTAGAAATGAATAAATAAATAGCATACTATAACATTCATCACAAAGTAATATAACCATTTATATTAATTTCATGATAAATAAGACATGCATACTATACATAACATTTCATAATGTACATATATGCATGCATACTATACTAAATCAAATTTATTTGTGCATAAAAGTATGCCATATAGATTAAAAATCCCACCATAGGATTAAATTGGGTTGAATCAAGCACACTAAAGTGGACTGATTTTGGCATCTAATTGGCCTAAAAATAGCTAATTTATTACGATTGTAATTGAAAAACTGCTCGACCTGCTCCTAAACCCTTCGAATCGACCCAAACCAACTTTAAAACTTTTGAACCGAATTAGAAATGTTGAAATTGGGTTGAATCAGCTGGAAAAAGGTCAAACAAGACCACCTACACCGTTTAGGAGCAGCTAGGAAATTGTCCAAAAAAAAGTCAAGCTTTACGAGAAAAGTTAACTTAACGGGAAGTCAAACATATTGGACAAAGTCAAACTTTTCAGAATGCGCAGAACTTAATAGGAAACAGTAGACAAAACTTTACGGGAAAGGTCAACAGGACTTACAGGGAAGACAAACTTACCGAAAAAGTCAAACTTTCAGGTATTGAACCCGCAGAAATTACCAAGAATTAAAACTTACCGGGAAAGTCAAACTTTCAGAATGAGCGGAATTTAATGGGAAACAGTCGATGAAACTTTACGGGAAAGATCAATAGAATTTACCAGGAAGTCAAACTTATTGGCATTGACCAGCGAAACTTACCAAGAAAAGTCAACTGATCGGGGAAGTCAAACTTTCAGACGCTGAACCAGTGGAATTTACTGGGAAAGGTCAACTTACATGGAAAGTCAAACTTTCTAGCACTGAATCAGAAGTTACCAGGAACGAACTGGCAGAACTTACCAGGAAATAAAGGCGTGAGCCTTACCAGGAAGCTGAATCGCCAAAACTTATCGAGAAACCAAATCAAAACTTACCTAGAAATTGAATCACCAGAACTTACCAGGAAGCTAAATCGCGTACGTGAACCGACAAATCTTTACGAGAAATATGGCAGAATCTCCATTTCTTCGATTTGGTTGGCTTCTTCTCCAAATTTTTTCAAATTACAGCCTAGAATCAACTCTAATGACTCTAGTAAAATTAGATGCCCTTTTTCACACATTAAAGGTCATAAATAAGAGGCCAGTTACAATTATTACAACAAAGTAAGTTGAATTAGATGCCAAAACAAGTTCAAACTCAACTTTAGCAACCACAACATTCATCTCATGAAATTACACCCGCCAACCTCAAATTAATGTAAATTGAATGCTTTAAACATGCTTTCATACCAATTGATGGAGTTGGAAAACATGCAGTGAAAGAAAAAGGGATGTAAAGAACCCTAATTACATCAATTTAAAGGAACAACATGCTTAGATAAATTGAGATACAAAGGAAGTAACACTTAGTAGTTGTAGCTCAAAATTTGTTCCCGAGAATCAACAAAATCTGATCACGAATTGTTCACGGACCACCATTAAAGTTTCCTTGTTATTCTCAGACCTTAGAATGGATGGTGGAATCCGAATTGAGTAGAAAATTGGAGCAAAAGTGTGTGATACATTGTTTTGGTAGAGAGGAAACTGTTTTCCGTAAGGTTTTTCAATTCAAATTTTCCAACCTTCCTTCAGCTTTCCTCTTCATTATTTAAAGAGAAAATCATTCATAACAAATACACATGCTGAATGACACACCTATTGATGAATAATGTGCTAGAAGAAAGTAGAAATTGCATGTAAAGGAGAGGTCTCCACCTCCTCCTTCACCATGCAACCAAAATGTGGTGTTCTCAATTGAAAATTGAGAAATCAATTTTGATTTCATAAATCAAAATTTCAATTTAATATAATTAATTTAAATAATATTTAATTAACCAATTAATTAATTATGTTAAATTAATATTAAATTAATACTTTTCCACTTTTCCAACAATTTCAAACTCGATGAATATCTATTCACCAGTATAATATTTAAATCATATTTAAATATTATTAAAATCCCAATTCGTCTAGTTCACAATTAAATTAATCAAACTGTAAAAAATAATCTCAAACAAACAGGAGATCATAGTTAGCTCAGGATTAAGATCGAGTCACTTAGGTTATTAGGTTGAAATAATCAGTTTTAACAGTAAACAGTGTTATAAAGTAAACGTGATTATTTCTTGGTCCAGTTTTATGCAAACTCATTGCATAGGATACCCCCAGTCACATGACTCTATATGAACGATTTAGGATCACATCGTTTGTATCAAATACTAAGTGGGTCCTATCCATAGTGTTTCCTAGATAAGGTGGCAACCTTTATCCATATACTATAAATTGTTTTGGCTATTACTTAAACTTGATCCACTTCTATCATATAAAGTCTAAGTATTCACTATATAGCCATGGCTTCTTAGTTTATTAGATTTCAATGCAATTCACATATTCAATAACAATTTTACTGAATAAACCTCGATAACAACTTTATTGAGAATAAAATCCATAAAATACAAATAACGAGTTCTAGAACATAAAACCCAACAAAGAGAACTACCATGCAACCACAGATCACACCAAACGTGAGCTAACTTATCAGCCAGCTCCCGATCCACACCAGCCAAAAAAATAGAATGCTTCCCAACATTAGCCTTAAGCCCAGCCTGAAGCGATTTTAATTCTTTGCGAAAGTGCGTGAATGCATTTACTTTCGATTTACGTTTTAAATTTACAGAAAATACAAAGAAATTTAAACATATTTTAATTAAGCATGTTTTATTTTAAAGAAATTCAAGAAGAAAATACCTTTGAAAAGTTCTTCAATCTTCTCCAATTTTTCAGTGTTTCTCCATAGTAAATGATCACGAATACCGCAACTCTGGTCACCGTCACTAGATCTTTGTTGATATTCTGAAGGTGAGAATCACAGCGACGTTGTGTGGGCTCGCTTGGATTAAATTTAGGAAAGGGAGAACACAAACGCTTTTTTTCTTCGAGAGAGAATTCCCAAAAAAAAGAAGAAGAAGAGGACATTCTGAAGGTGAGAATCACAGCGAAGTTGTGTGGGCTCGCTTGGATTAAATTTAGGAAAGGGAGAACACAAATGCTTTTTTTTTCTTTGAGAGAGAATTCCCAAAAAAATAAGAAGAATAGAATTTGTAGAGATTAATGTCTTTTTCTCCTTCTTCTTTGTTTTCCTTGTTGTGAATCATATATATAGGGAGAGATGTATATGTGGGAGTTATCAAATAACTCCTCGCTACCTCAAGTGAAATAACTCCCAATGGAGTTCTTTCTAAATTTGAATTTCATTATATTAATTTATATAATTAAATTCAAATCATGTATTATATGCCATATAATATATAACCTATGGTTTATTAGATCACATATTATATAATCTATAGTTTAAATTCTCTCATATAACCTATAATATTAATAGGAATCATATTCATATTAATTTTAACCTATATTTTATATATGAATCACATTCATATAATTAATATTTGAATCACGTTTAAATACTTATTTCTTTTAAAAAAATACTTTATATTATAATGTACGTACATTATATTACTTGTATCTAATACAATTAAATCCCTTTAATTAATTAGAACAATTCATATTAATCCAAAATTAATTTGATTCTCATTATTCCTCATTGAACTAACGAGGGGACCTTATGGACCTATAGATTGAAGCTCGAATGATACGAGATTAATTAATTAAACTCTTTAATTAAACTAATCTCCATTCATTAACTATTGGTCACTCCACTAAAGATCGATAGCTGCACTCTTCGCACTATAGATGTATTTTTTATGTCACCCCGCCTTGAGCCACTCCCCCATCGCCCGAGACGGAGCGTGAGAACAGCAAACATCGATCCTCTTGCGACCTACCGTCAAGACTCTACCTTTCCCAAAACTATTACATGAAATTTATACAGGCAGGAAAAAATAACTAACACATTAATCAAATGCATAATTTATTATAACTGTTTTACAAATCTGTTTACAAAAGACATGATTCTAGTTCCTCTTTTTTACTACTATCTAGGCCAAGTACACATAATTTCTCGGCAGACCTTGACTTTGAACAGCAATAGAAACTCGACTACTACCTAGAAAGAAAAACATAAGAAAAGGATGAGTTTCAAATGAAGCTAGTGAATGATCAATAAACAAGGGTTCAATCAACCCTTATAGCATGATAATAATAATCATAATACTTGTAATACTCGTATAACAATTCAAGCGCAAACATATCTACAATTAAATCTAGCTAATACTCAAACCTCCCTCGAAGGTTAATCTCAGAATCATCTTTCCTGTTGGCACCTTCGGCACAGCAAATCTTGACTTGTTTTTCCTGTTGGCCAACCCGGCTCAACTATTTTCATCAAATCTGTCTGCCCATTATGTTCTCCCATATGTGATCCCTATGTGCACATAGTCCTACCTTCGAGGATCCGGAACTAGACCCATTGGCCCCCTAACCGTCCCATAAGAAAATCCCTGCTACAGGCTTAGAAACTAGGTCCTTCCGACCTTCTTACTATCCTGTGCGGTGCCAAATCCTGGTCCCAGTCATGACCGTCATCATCAATGCCTTCTCTCAGTACTTTGGCATTGGAATACAACCTATTCATCAATGCCTTCGCAAATCCTTTGGCATTGGAATTAGAATCCAATACCCAACAAGCTCAATATTCTACAACTAAGTAATAACTCACCATAGCACGCAGATTAAGACTATTACAATATCATGCTATCACATAAAAGCTCATAAGCATGCTATTATGAATTGTTTATAAGAATTATAGTTTCTCTCGTGGAAAGAAAATCAGCCATTCACAATGTATGTAGTTCGACTTAGGGTTTCGTCCTCTATTTTTTAGTTCCGCTCCTTTTCAATTTTTTTCGAGCTTCTAAAACTAAGAAAACAACAACCTGGAAACCTTAAAGACCCTAAAACAACCTTCTACACGCTGACACTACCTCTTTGGATGAAGAGAGCAGTTCTAGATGCAGGGTTGATAGGTCTGGACGCAAGGCAACTCTTTTCTTCCTTAGAAAGCTCCTGTTGGATGCAAACAACCTTCCTTGGATGCCTGGACAGCTGTTGGACGCAGACAACTCTTCAACAGCAAAGGAACAGCTCTCTTGGATGCCTAGTAGCCTTCCTTGGACGCCAACTCTCTCTTCTAACTTTCCTTTCTCTCTTTTCTCTTAAAGAACTTACGGTGCCTTTGGTGGAATGAGAGTTCCTTCTCTCCCTTGGTCCTATTTATAGAGTTTGGAATACATGTTTGCTCATCTCTTCTTTGCTTCTAAGGTTGACACTTAGCTCCCACATGTCACCATGCATGTAAACTCAACATGCAGCCACACATTTTCTTCCTTGCATGTTAACTTATTATGCATCTTGACACCTCCTACTTATGAAGTGTTAAGTCCAAACGAAGCCACTTATCACCAAATAATTCCAACCATGCATCCAACCTAGTCCCAGGATAGGACCATGCGTCCAACTTCCACACACCATGGTTTCATGGTGTTGTCTTTTTTAGGGTTTGGCTTATTTTCTTCTCCCGGTCTTTCTATACTTAGCCAAAATCCCTTCCCAAACTTCCTTATGCGTCCAACTCATCTTTCCTATGCGTTCACCCTCTTCTCCGAGTCCAACACTTAGCCAAAATCTCCCCCTTTTTGGGGTATGCGTCCACCAAGCCTCAAAGTTCCCACACTTAGTCAAATTTCTACTCACAAAGCTCTACTATGCATGTGGTTTCCCCAAATCCCTTAGGCATGCGTCCAACACCTTCTTTCCTTTGATCCATGCGTCCAAGAATCCTAACATGGTCTCATGGACTATTTGGTTACTCACTTATGCATCCATGGTGTGTCTCCCGAGGCTATGCTTCCAACTTTTCTCTTATATGTCTCCCATACTTAGCCATTTTTCCCAACAATCCATCAACTATGCATTCAACACACTTTTTCTCCCTTAGGGTTGCTTCTCAACTCTCCCAAATCATCCAGCACTCCAACACTTAACCAATTTTCCTCTGAGTAGAACTCACCATGCGTCCACCTCACCTACTATGCGTCCAACATAGTAGTTCTCCTCCAAAGTGTTTGTCCAACTTCCTACTAGCTTCCAACTATGCTTCCAACTCTTCTTCCTTAAACACTTAGTGAAAATTCTTCTCTTTTCCTTCAACAATGCGTCCAACTATAGGCTTCACATAGCATGGTTGAGTTCTCCAAGCATAGTTGCGATACTTAGAAGATTTCCTAAACACTTAGTGAAACTTTCCAACTATGCTTCCAACTCTTCTTCCTTAAACACTTAGTGAAAATTCTTCTCTTTTCCTTCAACTATGCATCCAACTATAGGCTTCTCATAGCATAGTTGAGTTCTCCAAGCATAGTTGCGATGTTTAGAAGACTTCCTAAGCTCATAGGTCACCTTGTCATCCAAGACTTAAAAGTCGCTCAACGTGGTTTTCTTCCAAACGCACCTATCGCTTATTCTCAATCCAAAACTCAAGTTGACACACATGCTTTTCTTCCTCTCTTTCATCTCAACTCATGCTCCCTACTTTACAAGCCTAGGTTTTCTACCTCAAAATTTTTCCAACTCCACAGGCTTGTGATCCAAATTTACATCCTTTACCCTAGTTTTTTTCTTTATGACCTTTAAGCAACTAGGTCAAAAGATAGGGTGTCACATTTTGTGTCCATTGGATATAACCAATCAATAGTGCGTGGACCCTTCATAAATTGCTTGTAAGTACAACTGGGTCAAATTACCGTTTTACCCTTGTAGTTACATGTAACTCCTTAAGTACCACTGATTCCTCTAATGAACAATTAGTTATAGTCCAACTATAACCGAACTCCTCTCGGGCCCGGAGAGGGTGTGGTGCCACATTGTTCAAGCCTCGGAATCAGCCCTTAAGGGAGCAATTTCTCTACTTTTCCTAACAATAGGGAAGGAGTGAATTCCTTCCTGTGTAGCTGCATTCTCAACTCCCGAATCAGATGAATCCCCAAAATGGTAGGCATATTGAGTCGGCGAATTGACCACTCTGACCCATGCAAATCAAATGACCGCCCTTACAAGTAGGAGCTCACAACCCACTCAGGATTCAGGCACAGTCAAGTCACCTATGGTCATCCTGATGAAATGTAAGTCTCTTCTAGTAACGATGTTATAAAGAGAGAGTTAACATTTCGTGGTCCGGTCTTATACAAACTCTTTGTATCGAATATCCCCGCACATATGTCGACACATGAATGATCAGGATTAGATCATTTGTAGCACTTTACAACACTTGATAAGAAACACTTGAGAATCTGGATCTAACAACCTTGTTGACGAACAAGACCTTTAGATCTCAAACTCAAAAACCCCAAATCAAGATGATCTCAGCCCTTAATAATGGCTAGATGACAGATTACTTAGACGATTTACAAAACCACGGATCAGACAAAGCTTCATGCTCCCTTGATCTTCGAACCAGTCCACAAGCAAGATCGATCAAGTCAAGCTTGAATGATTCTAAACATGCAATTTAAACACCATAGAATTGCAAAAGAAACATAGCACAAGGCTACAAGAAAGCTCAAAGGCTCTTTTACTACATTTTCAAATCTCTTCCATGTCTCCTTTTGTGAACAATTACATGGCATTATATAGCCCTCAAGATTTGACTCTAGATATTCTATGAGCCATTTAAAGAGTTATAACCCTCATAGTTAATGACAATTATAAGCTATGATCTAAATGTAACATAAAAATACATAAAATGACTTAAAGACTAAAATTACATTTAATTAATACAATAAATCCAAAAATGTTTCTTTCTAATCATCATCCCATCATTTTGTAACCATCTTTGAGTTATAAACTCTCAATTGAACTCTTTTTTCTATAAATGAAGTTTGATTCTTCATAAATTTCACTTGACTTCACATAATTTTTCTTCTTTGGTTAGTGTAAACCTGGACAACATAGATGGCTCCTTCTTGTTGTTTATAGTGCATGATTGAGGTTCATCCGTTCATATCAACACTTGTAACAACTACAAAGCGGGTCATATTGGTAATGTCACCAAGATAAGGTACCCAGTCATATCCATCTACTATAGATCATTTAGGTTAGTACTTAAACATGATCCACCTGTATATCTCCATATACATGTTTAAGTTACAGGTAATAACCTTGGATCTTAGTTTATTGGTTTTGGGTTAATGCAACTAAATTTTGAATAAAATAACATTTATTTTATTAAATAAATAATCTGTTTATACAAATAAAACTTACAAACTATAAGACCACAAGATTTAGGGCATCAACCCCAACACAGCCAACCTCTTAAAATAACATAATGTATCCCGAACAAACTGAAGAGAATCCCACTCAGCCGCACAAAAAATCATCAGATCATCAGCAAAAGAAAGATGGGTAAGACTAACCTTCTCACACCTGTGGTGAAACCGGATGATCATCAGATCATCCTCTCAACATACTTATTGTTTGAGAACTTGCATGCTGCTCTGCTCCATGTCCTGCTATCAGCTGGGGACAATCTCTCTTGAAATGTCCTGTCTGCTCACAATTATAGCAAACATTTGATCCATTGCTGCACTCTCCCTAGTGATATTCCCACAAGTGTCACATAACGGTTTCCTGGTTGAATTAGCTATAGACTCACTAGGTTGTCCTAATAGGGAACCTCCAACCGATTTCGATGTGTGAATAAATCTCCTCTGGTTCTGTCTTTGCACATTGCCTCCAAACCTAGCCTTGGAAAATGACTGTCCACTGGATTGAGGTTTAAAACTCCCCTTTCTAGATACACTTGGAACAAATCTCTTGCTCTCGCTTCGACTAGTCTGCTCACTGTGACATCTTTAATGGATGTCCCACTCTTCCTTCTTTAACGTCTCTTTCTCAATCTTCTCCTCAGACAAACTCTTCTCCACTCTCATAGCTACTTCTACCAACTTAGAGAAATCTGTCCGTTTCACACTTGTAGTTATTGGAGTACGTAGCTTTTTTCGTAAACATTCTTCAACTCGTTTCCATCGACCAGTCCCATTAGCTATGATCATCACTGCATACTTATCCTGGAACGCCTTCTTGAACTCATCCCATGTCAATGCTCCTACATCACCTCTTCTGCTCTCGACTATCCTCCACCAATCCTCTACACCTTTTTGAAGTAGAAATGTAGCCAACTCAAGTTTTCTATCTTCAGGACATCACATAGCCCTAAAGCATGTTTCCATCAGGTTCAACCATGCCACGACGTCTATAGGATTCGTGGTACCTTCAAATACAGTGGCACCAAGCGCTTTTGATCTCTCTATTCCATATTTCTTCTCAAGGTCAACTTTTACTACTTCTACACTTGTAGCCAATCTCTATGCTATGCTTGTAAATATCTATTCTTCCATGTTCAGTTCTACCTGAGGTTTACTAGATTCCCCCTCATGAGCTTCTTTCGAACTCTCGGTAGTTTGCGAAATTTCGGCTTCTACTTGCCTACCTCGCTTGTTCCTTCGAGGCATGGTTCCTATAATATACCATAATGATATGAACAAAAGAACCTCAATCATGGAATATGAACATCAAGAATGAGTCGTACATAGTGTCCAAGTTTACAATAACTAAGGAAGAAGAATTATGTGAATTCAAGTGGAATTTATGAAGAATCAAGCTTCATTTAATGAACAAAGACTTCAAGCTACTTCAAATGGGATGTCATTTACTCTTGGATGGTTATATATGCACGGAATATGGATGGAAAATACTAATCTTGGATTTATTGTATTTATTAAATCTAATTCTTAGTTTTGAGTCATTTTATGTGTTTTTATGTTATAATTTGATCATGGTTGATCATGGTCATTAATTATGAGTGTTAAATCATTTTAGATGCCTCATAGAATGTCTAAGGTTTTTGAGGCTTATATAATGTCATGTAATTGTTCAAACAAGGAGGCTTGGAAGAGATTTGAAAATGTAATAAAAGATCCTTTCAGCTTTCTATTAGCCTTGTGTTATGTTTCTTTTGCAATTCTATGGTGTTTAGATTGCATGTTAAGAATCATTCAAGCTTTATTTGATTCATCTTGCTTGTGGAGTGATTCGAAGATCAAGAGTCGATGGGAGCCGCCAGTTTTGTCCGATTCATGGTTTTTTCGATCGTCTAAGTAATCCATCGTCTAGTCATTCATGGTTTTTTCTTTTGCAATTCCGTTGTTGTTCTCTTGTTTTTTTCTATTCATCTCGTCATATTATGTCTGTTTTATGAAACTCAAAGAAAAAGTCTCATATCCAGTAATTTGGTATCAGAGCCCTTAATAAGTAACAATCGAGGACTTGGATCTAACTACCGAGACACCTCACTATAGCCCAGTAGTTGTACTCTCCTCACTGTAGATATATTTCTATCCACTTGATATAACCATGATTAGTAAGTCGATCATTCAAAAATTATTCGTAATTACAACTGGGTGAAAATACCGTTTTACCCCTATAATTACTTCTTGTTTCCTAAGTCTCACTAATCATCTAATGAACAATTTGTTTGTGGTTCAACTAACAAATTGGGTCACTCTTAGCATGAGAGGGTGGGGCCCCTTGTTTAGGACTCGGAGTCAATCCTTAAGGGAACAACTTCTCTACTATCCTTAAATAAGGTAGGAGTGAATTTCATCTTGCAGGACTATGTCCCCAGCTATGCCTGGTCTTATCCCTAAAATGGGAGGCTTATTCAGTCGGCAAACTCAGGCCACTCTGACCTTTGCAGATCAAAGAATAATCTCAAACAAACAAGAGTTCATAGTTAGCTCAGCATTAAGATCAAGTTACTTAAGTCATTAGGTTGATATCAATTTTAACAGTAAATGGTGTTATAAAGAAAAAATGATTATTTCATGGTTTGATCTTATGCAAACTCATTGCATAAGATGCCCCCACTCACATGTCAATACATGAACGATATAGGATCACATCGTTTGTATCAAATACAAAATGAGCCGCATCCATAGTGTTCCCCTGATAAGGTACCCAGCCTTATCCATATACTATGGACCAATTTTGGCAGTTACTTAAACTTGATCCACTTTTATGTTTATACATAAAGTTAATTATTCATACTATAGCCAGGGATTCTTAGTTTTTTGGATTTAGAGTTATGATAGGAGCAATTCACATATTCAATAACATCTTTATTGAATAAATCTCAATAACAATTTTATTGAGAATATGTTCAAAGTTTACAAACCACGAGTTTTAGGACATAAAACCTAACAACTTGAACTCTTTGTTCCATAAATGAAGTTTGATTCTTCATAAATTTCACTCGACTTCACTTAATTCTTTTTCTTTGGTTAGTGTGCCTGGACAACATGTATGGCTGCTTCTTGAAGTTCTTATTGCATGATTGAGGTTTCTCTGATATCAAGGATCCACAGGACCAAGCCACAAACAACAATAAACAAAACCACACAAACGCAAACGATCCAACCAGAACACATAATAGTGCCCATAAAAGAAAAGCCCACAGCACCGAGCAAAGTAGGAAAAGAACCCCACAGCCCATAGACAAGCCAAAAACAAAGTGAACAGTAAACAAAACTAAAGAAAGTCCGATGTATCATTAGGCTAGGACATAGCATGGGCACGAATAGTCATAACAACAAGATGGAGGATCAAGTAAGCGATGATTCCTTTCCTGGCAAACAAAATAAATGGTGGCAAACCAGAAAACCTGCCATAATTTCTTCCTAACACCTTTCCCACGCCCAACTTAACAAATCCACTCCATATCCAAATTCCAGCCAGCCACGTGATGGAAAGACTGCATCAACCTCAAAACCCCCTCCCACACCTCAAAACCAAAGGACGCTAAAAAAACAGATCGTCACAACACTCCACCCCATCCGCACAAAATAAACACAACGACGATGACGCACCAACCCATCAAGAAACCCAATCTCTCGTACCCAACCTATCCCTCATAGCTTTTCATGCACAAAAAGAGAGTCTAAGAATATTATCCACAAACTAAAGAAGACAAGCCCAAGATACCTTAGGACGTTAGGGCCTCAGAACCTTCCAAGTGCTACAAACAGAGAACCTGCCAGACCTATCAGGAATCCAAACCCATTGATCCTCATGTTTGAACTGGTGTGTCTTAAATCTCTTGGGTCTTGTAGTTTTGTAAATTGTATATACATTTTATTTATTGAATAAAATAAGAAGTTATTTTGTCTCTTTTAGACATTAACTCAATTCAATAAACTAAGATGTCATGGTTATTTTATGTAAACTTAAACATGTATGCGGTTGACATACAAGGATGGATCATGTTTAAGTAATAACCAAAAACGTCTGTAGTATAGGAATAAGGTTGGATGCCTTATTCTGGTAACACTACGGTACGACCCTCTTTATAATTGTTACAAGGAGTTGAAAAGTGTTACAAATGATTTGAATCCTAATCGTTCATGTGGAGACATGTGAGTGGGGGTATCTTATACAAAAGTTTGTATAAGACCGGACCGTAAAATATTTAATTTCTCTTTGTAACGTTGTTAATTGTAGAAATTAACATTCCATAGGATGACTATAGGTAACTTGACCTAAATCCTAAGTGAGTTATGAACTCCTATCTATGGGGGCAATACTTTAGATTCGAGAATGAATCTTTTTTAAGAAGGGGAGCATTGATATGAACGGAGGAACCTCAATCATGCAATATGAATCAAGAAGGAGCCATACATGTTGTCCAACTTTACACCAACCAAAGAAGAAGAATTATGTGAATTCAAGTGGAATTTATGAAGAATCAAGCTTTATTTGATAAACAAAGACTTTAAGTTAATTCAAATGGGATGTCATTTACTCTTGAATGGTTACAAATGCATGGAATATGAATGAAGTAAGATAATCTTGGATTTACTGTATTTATTAAATGTATTTTTCAGTTTTTAGTCATTTCATGTATTTTTATGTTACAATTAGATCATGGTTGATAATGGTCATTAAGTATGAGTGTAACAACATTTTGATGCCTCATAGAATGTCTAGGATTATATTTTGAGGCCTATATAATGCCATGTAATTGTTCAAAAAAAGAGAGTGGGAAGAGATTTGAAAATGTAGTAAATGATCCTTTGAGCTTTCTTTTAGCCTTATGCTATGTTTCTTTTGCAATTTTATGGCATTTAGATTGCATGTTCGAAATCATTCAAGCTTGACTTGATTGATCTTGCTTGTGGAGTGATTCGAAGATCAAGGTTCGATGGAAGCTACGAGCTTTGTCCGATCCGTGGCTTTGTTGATCCTCTAAGTAATCTGTCCTCTAACCATTCTTAGGGGCTGAGATCATCTTGATTTTGTGGTTTTTGAGTTTGAAATCTAAAGGTCTTGTTCGTCACAAGGTTTTTAGATCCAAATCCTCGAGGGTTACTTATCTCTAGATTAGATGTATGGTTGACATAATTGTATGTCTATTTGGACCTATAGTAATGAATTGTTATTAATCTATTGTTCGAATAGTTAGGTTAAGAATGAAAGTTGCTAAAGACTACTCCTAATGCCATGTAATTTATATTGGTTTCAAGATATTAGTAATGAATTAGGTTGCATGAGAAAAGGTTGTTTTTGATAGAAAATAATTTGGATTTATGTTTCTAGACTTAAGCATATGAATTGCAATAAAATCCATGAACCATAGAATGTTGCATAATAAATTAAACAAGGATTCAATACTCTAGAACTCTCTTTGACTCTTGTCTTTCTTATTTACTTGCTTTTCTTTTTAAGTTTTTCCTAAAACACAACTTGAATTCAAATCCTCAAATAAAATTGATTCAATTATAGAATAGCTAAATAATCTAAACCTTCACAATTGGATCCTCAGTGGAACGATATTCGGGCTTAATCATCTTATATTATAACTTGACCCATACTCAATCCCCCCCCCCCCCCCCCCCACC
>QLSR01000122.1:320402-355206 GCA_031780015.1 Citrullus colocynthis | reverse complement strand
CACAAACCCCCCCCCCCCCCCAAAGAAAGCACACTGATGAACGCATAACCCCCCACCTATATAACCAATCCCTAGTCCCCAACCTATCCCTCACTGCCAACCAATCACAAAAAGAATGTTGTGGAATATTACCCCAAACCACATAATACTAGCCCACAACACCCTTGTACACCTCAGCCTCAACACCTCCCAAGCACTCCTGATAGGAAACTTACCAGACCTCTCAGGAACCTCACCCACCTATCCTCACACCCCACTCTAATCTCCACACCCTTAACTAACCCAACAATTTTTGTCAATTCCCAAGTAGTACACGGCCACTGCTAGGAACCAAACTCGAGAATAAATCCGAAAGATGAGCATCCCGCCTACTAGTCACATCATAGATCACCCGACCACTATATTGATCTAGAAGAGAACCCCCAGGCAACCACGGATCACGCCGCACATGGCAACACTAACCATCCCCCACCTCCAATCTAACATGAGGCAAAAGAGAGTCCCTACACCTGAGAATCGCACGAAAACACCAATACATACTAGCATCTGCACGAACCAACCACAAAGAAGGATCTCGAAGCACATAAGTCTCAACCCACACTACGTATAAAGAACCAGCGCAAATCAAAGTGAACCAAATTTGCTTCAAGATAGCAGCCAGATTCCATGAAGACGTGTGCCTGATACCAATCCCATCTTCCTCCAAAGGAAGACAAACCTCATCCCCAGCAACCCTCATAGCACTATCAAACTTCCCGATGTCACTTCAATTCGGGCTACCCCCACAAGCTTCAGAAAAGTTTCTGATAGCATTAACGTCACCCATCACCACTCTTGGACCATGCCAACCTAAGCATAAAGAGCGGAGGCTACCTCATAAAGATTGTCTATCTCTAAAATAATTAGCAGATACACACAAGCTAAGTTAACAAACTACCTAGATTGGCAATTTATCAGTCCACCCGAAATCACTTGGCCATGAACAAACATAGCACAGAAGTCAAATAAATTTGCATTCTACATCACCCAGATACGACCTAGATCAACCTCTCCCCCATTGAAACTACTCACACACTTCCACTTCACACCAAACCTAGCCAAGATAGAATAAAATTTAACATGTTTTACATGAGTTTCCAATAACAACAAACCTCCACAGACTTGGACCTAAAAAATCACCCACCAACCTACCTTTTACAGGGTCATGTAGGCCTTGTACATTCCATGAACACCAACTAATCATAGGAAATACTATCTCGACAGGCCAACACGAAATCACCCATCTGACCTCCTTCATCTCCTATCCCCTCAATCATCACTAATGAAGAAGGAACGGGATCAACCACTGCCAGCGCCAACGCATCATCCTTTACCACAGCCAGCACCAGACAGTCTTCTAAAGGTTACATAACCAACATAACCATATCCCCAACGTAATCATGTTAAGCAAGCCCCTTATCCTCCCCACTCTCCTTCAAATGAGAAACAGACTTCCTACACTGATCTCACCTATGCCCAAAATAAGAGCACTTCTAGCATTTCCTTAGCTTCCATTCATAGGTAACTAGCACAATAAAATCCTGGCTCCTAATCCAGACCGTCATCGAGGGCGGCATCACAGAATCCCCTGAAACCTCCACACAAACCCTAGCAAACGACAACCTTTATCTTTCCTTAGTGGGTAGTATCCAAAGCAACTAGATTACCAACTGCACTAGGTATCACAGCTAACCCTCTATCTGTCCACATCTCCAAAGGAATTTGAGCAAGTTTAATCTAGATTGGAAGAGAATCAAAGACAAATGATTCAGGGACAATACCTGGAACCAAGTTACGAAGGAGAATAGGCTTTCCACCAAGTTACCAAGGCCCATTAGCAAGAACCCAGTCCCTTAACTCCACTTTGCAAAACTAAAAGATAATAAGACCATTCTCCATCAGAGTGATCATTGGTAGCTCAACCTTGCCCCATATGTGGGTGACTAAGTGTTGAATAATAGGATACGACAAAGTAACATCCACAAACTAACCAACCAATGAGTTCTCCCAAAGACTACACCCCACCGCCAGTACCTCCTTAGAAGGTTCAACTATCACCACATCTCCTGCCATTTTAGGCAGAGTAAAAAACAACTAATTAGGCTTCAGAGCACAAAACAAGGAAGAACATTGACATGTTGACCAACTCTCATTATGACATAAATTGGCCCAAAACTAGCAGGTCCCCGACAATGGCATACTAGTACTCAAATGAACGCCACTTGATTCACCAGGACTATACGTCAACAACCCATCCTTCCCCAAACCGGATCGAAGAAGGCCTGCTGTCCAACTCCCGCTAGCACCACAACCCAGTGAGACAAGTCTCACTAGAACCCTCCTCTCGCTCACCTTCTTCGAAACATCTGACTTACTACCTAACGAGACTGGTCTCACTAGAACCCCCCTTTAGCTCATTTTCTCCAAAACATAAAACTCACAACCCAGTGAGACAAGTCTTGCTGGAACCCCCTCTCGCTCACTTTCTCAGAAACATCAAACTCTCGACCCAGCGAGATAGATCTCGCTGGAACCCCCCTCTCGCTCGCTTTCCCTGAAACCTCAACCTCACAACCTAGCGAGACAAATATTGTTAGAACCTCCCTCTCACTCGCTTTCCCCAAAACCTCAGCCTCATGACCTAGCAAAACAAATCTCACTAGACCCATCTTACTCTCTTCTCCTATATAGGTAGGCGCACGACCTAGGCATACTGATCTCCTTGGTCTCAACGTCTCACTCAATTCCTCAAGACCTTCATGCTCACTTACTTACCAGCAACATTGATCTGTTAGGCCCAACCTTTCGCTCCCTTCCTCAACTTCAATTTCCTCATATCCTTTAGCTCTCGCTAGGGTCATCTCCTTCGTCTTCCTCTTCATATCTGTCGTCGCTTCATGAAATTTCTCTAGACATGAAACAGCACAGGTTTTGGTGGCTTCTCCCTCCTTTAGCACCTTCAACGGATCAACATCATCACTCAAACGCATCCTAACCTCAGAACCTTCGGGTTCAACAGGCTCAGACCCAGCGAGACCCTTCCTCCCCTACCTCTTCGAATTGGGGACCGTCGCTTTGCCATAAGAACATCCGAAAAACCCAATACCCGAATCGATTCTGGCGCTAAACCTCACTTTCAACACTCGAATTGACAACCCGCAACCTCTAGACAGCGAGAGCGAGAGCACTGTTGAAAAAGGGGAAGCCCAAACCATGGTTTCCAGCCACACTTCTCAAATCTAGTAATGGACCTGAGCCTCCAAACAGGCGGAGGCCTCAGATCTATGTCGATCACTCCCGTCGACACCCTTTGAAGGATGACGACACTCGGCAGCAACAACCCCACACTATAGGAAACACAAAAACCTAGAGAGGCGCTAAAATATTTTAAAACACCAAACCTTGCACAACTAATTCTTTTAAACCCATAGTTCACCTCGCAGCTAATATGTATGTACATATTAAACTTTTCTCAAACATACAAAAGTTTACTAGGCTAGTTATCACAATTTACAGTAGAAGTAGATAAGGTTGGGTAGGTTAAGCACCGAGAACTCTTTTGCTACCTGGGGAAAAGAAACATTAAGAAAAGTAGTGAGTTGGGATGCCTAATGAGTGACACTAACATTTAAAAGTCTCTAGCAAACAGGGAAAATATCATATCAAAGCAAATGATTAAATTTCAGTGAAAATATATCATATGGAACAATATGATATGAATGGAGGAACCTCAATCATGCCATATGAACATCATTAATGACACCAAGAATGCACAAAATATGTTATCCAAATTCTCAATGAGAAGAACTTGCAATTATGTGAAGTCAAGTGAAATTTATGAAGAATCAAGCTTTATTAAATGAAAAGACTTCAAGCTACTTCAAATGGGATGTCATTTACTCTTGGATGGTTACTAATGCATGGAATATGGATGAAAAATACTAATCTCAGATTTATTGTATTTATTCAATGTATTTTTCAGATTTGAGTCATTTTATGTATTTTTGTGTTACAATTAGATCATGGCTGATAATGATCATTAATTATGAGTATCACAACTCTGTGAATGCCTCATAGAATGCCTAGGGTTAGATTTTGAGGCCTATATCATGCCATGTAATTGTTCGAACAGGGAGAGTTAGAAAAGACTTGGAAAATGTATTAAAAAGAGCCTTTAAGCTTTCTTTTAGCCTTGTGCTATGTTTATTTTGCAATTCTATAGCGTTTAGAGTGCATGTTCAGAATCATTCAAGCTTAACTTGATCGATCTTGCTTGTGGAGTGATTCGAAGATCAAGGTTTAATGGGAGCTGCAAGCTTTGTACGATCTGTGGTTTTGTTGATTGTCAAAGTAATCCATCATCTAGCCATTCTTAGGGGCTGAGATCATCTTGATTTGGAGTATTTGAGTTTGAGATCTAAAGGTCTTGTTTGTCAACAAGATTGTTAAATTCAAATCCTTGAGGGTTACTTATCACAATAAATCATAGAAAACTTTGTACCATAAATCCTTAGTTGAGGTAGAGTAAGCTTAATACTCTCAACGTTGAAAAACAGCCTTAGTTGTTGTAGAGTAGTCTCAACACAATCAGCATCAATATCTCTCCTATGTGCACATAGAAATGCCCCTAAAGGGCTAGCAGTCCAACACACTACCCAAAGCCTTCATGTGAGCCAAACTGGGTCCTAAAGACGTTATATACTGGGCTACCCAAATACCTTCTCCTTATCCTTCAGTATTGGGTTCCTTCCTTTATCATTACTAAGGTACATTAAAACATTTGGAAAAAGCTTTTTATAGCTTTCAACATGGCTTGAAACACATAGATAAACCATTGATCTTTTTCACTAACCTTTATCGAGGCAACTATATAAAACATGAAACATATTACAATAGTTAAACATCAAACATTTTCTCGTGATAAAGAAATACAGTATCTAACAAATTAGTTTTTGAAAACATTTTGTCACTCAAAACTAGTAGCTAATGCCCTATGAGTTCTATATGCCTTCCAAATCTCTATTTGACCTGAAAATAAATTAGTTCCCCTTTGGTTAGACTCCCTTCAATCTTCTTTTAACTCTTAACAAAGATAGTTTATGTCCTTACGTCAAATTTACCCTTAAACCAACTCACCAATGCCAACTAAAATAACCAACCTTAGCTACTTAAGACATGGCTAAGCATGCAACAAGGATGGACGTGGCACCAACACACACATAGCTCTGACTGCACACTAACATGCGACATAAGCACATGCACAGGCCCCATCGGCAACTTTTGCACGCATGCATAGGTACACTGGTGCACGTGTTGGGCGTGCGTACACACACACAACAACCGAAAAGAGCTATTTATATGCCTTTAATCTCACTTTCTTGTTTAGTATAATGTGTTAATGCCTGCTTTTGTAGATTCTCTAGCATATTATGCATCACGAAGTGTCACATGTCGTTTGGGGTTGATTTGGAGCTACTGAAAGTCACATCGGAGACCTAAGGCTTTAAAGGATGAGAAATGAAAAGAATTTCCCGAGGAGAGTGCCCAGGAGCTAGCTGGCGCCTTCCAACCAAGACTTGGAAACAGAGCAGCACCTAGGCGCTTCAAAGTAGCTTGAAGTCTTTGTTCATTAAATGCGCAAGCGAAGCACCTAAGCGCCTGCTTGGCGCCTGGACAGGTGCTTCAATTTCTTGGTAGAGAGCCTAGGCACTCTTCCCAACTGCCTAAGTGCTCCTATGATAAAATTATATATCTCTTCATTTTTTTAGGATTAAGGATGTTGGAATTCATGGAGGCCGAGGAGACCATTAAATATTCTTCTTCTCTTTCACATGTCTAGCATCTTAGCTTAGGATTTTTTATTTCTTTTGGGTTGTACCTTATGGATTGGAGCTCCCCTCTTCTTCTTGTCTAAGAGATGTTAAAGAATTTTCTCTAGTTTGGCAGCAAGACTTGTGTAAATTTTGTGAGAGTTTTGTTGATTGAACTGAATGTATATGATTTATGCTCTTCTTTAAATTCTTCTTAATTTCTAAATGCATGTTTGTGAATGCCTATTTCCAAGCATGTGCTGCCCTTGCTATTTGATTAATAGCTTTGTCACGTTTGCACTCGAATGTCTCGCTCAATCACCTAAGTAGCAATTAGTTAATCATGTATTTTATGGCTAACCAAGAATGCATGTTTTAACTAGGTTCAAAGATAAAATTGGTTAATTAAGCTAAGCTAACTAGCAATCATACAATGGAATCCTTGTCCCAAATGCACATGTTCTCATTTTTATATGGATGATATCAAACCCAATAGATCTAGGGCATGTAATTTAGTTAAACTTAGGGTTTAATTAATATGTAGAATGTTTGCCTAGATTAATCAAACAATTCGATTGCCTGAAGCGTCATTGAGTTAGGTTAAGTTGGGCAGGTCGGTGTGTGCACATAAATCAAATGGATGTTTAATCAATAGCAATCAATGATTGAAATTGCATAGGACCCCATCTTGCTCCTGAAACTAGAAACTCTTATCTTAGTTACATTTACCCATTGCACTTTACTTTCCTATCTTTTATTTTCATGCACTTTATTTCTATGTCCCGCACAACCCCACTATTTACCGCTATAACTGGAGAATTAGCTTAATGAAACATATTTCACGCTTTCCTACAGATCAACCTAGGCTTCCCACTTGTAGTACGCCATCGTAGTGTAGGTAGTAGTTCGGTATTATAAATTGTTTTTGATCAATTACTTTTGAGAATAAAACGACGCTTGCTCACAATGTGTACAACTCGCGTCCTACTGCTCACCCACCTAAGTGTGCAACACATCTCACTAACCTTCTAATTCTCACTCAACAACTCAGAAACTATCAATCTTCAACCCTTGCTTGGTTGTGTTTAATAACTAAAACCACTTTGCTTCTCGTTCAATTTCCATCACCTTCTGGATTGAAATTCCTCAGGCTCTTCTCGGGATACTTCTTTGGTTTTGCATCTTGTCATTACGACTATTCGTGGTCGTGCTGTGTCATGGCCTGATGATATTTCCGACTTTTTTAGCTTTGGACAGCATGTATGGCTCGTTCTTGATATTTATATTGCATGATTGAGGTTCTTTTGTTCATATCCCTTCTCATTCTCTTTGAAGGAAGGAGCAAAGGATTGGTTAACTCAGCCTCCAAGATCGATTAAGATTTGTGTCGGCTTGAAAAAGAAATTCTTGAAAAAGTTCTTTCCTGCCTCTGAAGCCAATAGCATAAGGAAAGAGATATGTGTGAGTTTCCTGCACCATAAGATGTGGATCACTCAAGGTGTTGAAGAGACCCTATTTGACTACTAGGAGCGTTACAAGTAGTTGCGTGCGAGTTTCCTACACCATCAGATTTCACATCAGCTCCTAATCGAGTATTTGGGCGCTCCTTTTGCATGATAGGAGTACAATAGATGTTGCAGCTGGTGGACCATTAGCTAACAAGACTCCCACCGAGGCCAAACAATTAATTTCTACAATGGCTAAGAATTCTCAGAAATTCAAGATAGGAGCTCCCGCGATTATGGCTATCACTCAAGAGGTAAGTGATTGATGTCGTCCCTTCGAGCATCATTTTATTCCTGAAAGGAGCTGATCGAAAATGATTATAATACTGATAAAAAACAATTTAAAATGACCTAAAACTAAAAAATACATTAATAAATACAATAAATCCGAGGTTATATTTTTCTCATCTATATTCCATGCATTTGTAACCATCCAAGAATCAATGACATCCCATTTGAAGTAGCTTGAAGTCTTTGCTCATTAAATGAAACTTGATTCTTCATAAATTCCACTTGACTTCACATATTTGCAAGTTCTTTTCATTGTGAATCTAGATAGCTATTTTCTGAATTCTTGACGTCCTTCATGTGTTCATATGGCATGATTTAGGTTCCTCCGTTCATATCAACATGCTTTTAAAGAAGAGTTAGAGATTATGAGTTTTTCCTACCTTTGAAGACCTTCTTCAATGTGGAAATCTCCTTTTTCCAAGTCACGAACAAGTTAAAATCTCCAACAAAACACAAAAGAACTCTTCTCTTTGGAACATCACCACAATCGCAACCTTGCTATTTTCCGGAAAGAATAAAAAAGGAGATGTGGACTCTCTTTGTTTTTGGCAAGGGAAATATTTGAGAGGAAGAAGAGAGAATTGGAGAAGGAGAGTTCATAAGAAAATACATAACTCTTTTGTAACTCCTCCCCTCCCTTCCTTTTCTTTTCTACGTGTAAAGTGTGACAAGGAGTTGAGAAAATAACTTCCTTAATAATGTGGGAAGTTATTTATTTAATAATAATAATATAATATTAATTAAAATTAATATTAATTTAGTTATATTATATTAAATCGTATTTAATAAATATAGGGCTCTTTACAAATATAGCAAAAGGATATTTACAAATATAGCAAAATTTACCTATCTGCGATAGATCGCGATAGAACGCGATAGTAATCTATCGCGTTCTATTGCTGTCTATCGTAGATAAGCAGTGAAATTTTGCTATTAATTGTAGATATTTTCAGCAGTTTTGCCATTTAAGATAATTTCTCATAAATAAATATAATTAAACAAAATTAATTAATTAACAATTAATTAATTAATTATCTTATATTTAATTTAAATTGGAATCATATTCAAATAACTTTGTCTCACATAACCTATAGTTTTAATATGAATTGTTCGGTTTTATGCCCTAAAACTTGTTGTTTGTAACTTATGGATTTTACTCTCAATAAAGTTGTTATCGAGGTTTATTTAGTAAAGTTGTTCTTGAATATGTGAATTGCATTTAAATCCAATAAACTAAAAACCCATGGCTATATGGTGCATTCTTAGATTTTATATGATAAAAGTGGATCAAATTTAAGTAATACCCAAAACGGTCTATAGTATATGGATGAAGGCTAGGTACCTTATCCTGGGGACACTAAGGATACAACTCACTTTGTATTTGATACAAACGATGTGATCCTACATCATACATATAGAGAAATGTGAGTGGGGGTGTCTTATGTAATGAGTTTGCATAAGACTAGACCAAGAAGTAATCACGTTTACTTTATAACACCGTTTACGTTGAAACTGATTATTTTAACTTAATGACTTAAGTAACTCGATCATAATCTGAGCTAACTATGAACTCCTGTTTGTTTGAGATTATCCTTTAATATGTATGGGTGAGAGTGGCCAGTTTTGTCGACTCAATATGCCCCCCATTTTAGGGATAAGATCAGGCAGATAGCTGGGAACATAGTCTTGCAATATGAAATTGACTCCTACCTTATTAAAGGATTGTAGATAAGTTGTTCCCTTAAATACTGAAAACATGCCTTGAACAAGGGACCCCATCCTCTCATTGCCCTAGAGGGATTCGATTTGTTGGTTGGACCACAAACCAACTGTTCATTAGAGGATCAGTGGGACTTAAGGAACTAGAAGTAATTATAGTGGTAAAACAATATTTTGACCTAGCTGTAATTACAAACAACTTGTGAAGGATCGACTTACTAATTATGGTTATATCAAATGAATAGAAATATATCTACAGTGAGAAGAGTGCAACTACTGGGCTTTAGTGGAGTAACTCAGTAGTTAACGAATGTTAATTAACTCGGTTAAAGAGTTTAGTTGGTTAATTTCAGATCGTTGGAGCTCATGATCTGTAGGTTCGTTAGGTCTCCTTGTTAGCTCATGGACTAAACCTTAGAACAGTATATTGAGACAATTTGAAGTGTTCAAATTTATAAAAAGGTGCATTTTACGGTAATATTTAAATGTGATTTAACTATTATACTGGTGAATAGAGATTCATCAAGTTTGAATTGTCAAAAAAGTGGAAAAGTATTTTAATTAATTATTATTTAAATTAATAATATTCAATTGAAATTTTGATTTATGAAATGAAAATTGATTTCTCAATTCCCAATTGAGAATGGAGTTCGTGGGATTTTCTGAAATGTGAGGAAATCCCACCACCTTTGGTTGCATGGTGAAGGAAGAGGTGGAGACCTCTCATTCATATGCCATTTCCACTTTCTTCAAAGCACCTTAATCACCTTTCATGGTGTCTTTCAGCATGGAATTTGGAATTGCATGGTTTCCTTTTTAAATAAGGAGAAGGAAAACTAAAAAATGAGGTTAGGCATTTTTCAAAAAAAACTTTACGGGAAAGTTCTTGAACCACAAATCTACAGTGTGTTCTACACTTTTCTGCTCCTTTTTCTTGTCAATTCGGATCCTACCATCCGTTCTAAGGCCTGAGAATAACAAGGAAACTCTAGTGGTAGTCCATGAACAGTTCATGATCAGATTTTGGAGATTTTCGAGGACAAACTTTGAGCTACAACAAGTAAGATTACTTTCTTTATATCTCAATTTATCTAACCATGTTTTTCCTTTAAATTGATGTAATTAGAGTGCTTTGCATCACGTTTTCTTCCTGCGTGTTTCCTATCTCTATCATGAATCTCATTCATATTAATTTTAACCTATAGCTTTTATATGAATCTCATTAATATAATTAATTTTTAAATCTCATTTAAATATTCATATCTCTTATAATATAAAGTATAAATTTCGGATCTTATTCAAAATAAACTTTATATTATAATGTATCTATATATATTACGCTAATTGTATCACATACAATTAATTCTTTTATTAATTTGAACATTTCAAATTAAACCAAAATATTTGATTCTTATACTAAGCCTTTATGAGCTAGCAAGGGGACCTTATGGACCTATAGTTAGAAACGCCAATGATATGAGATTAATCAATTAAACTCTTTAATTAGATTAATCAATATTCATTAACTGTAGATCACTCCATTAAAGACTTACAGTTGCACTCTTTGCATTATAGATATATTTCTGTGTCCATAGAATTTATTAATTAATAGTAAGTCGACTCTTCACAAATTACCTATAACTACAGCTGGGTTAAATTATCGTTTTACTTCTGTAGTTATATCTAACTTCTTAAGTACCACCGATCCCTCTAATGAACAAACTGTTTATAGTCCATCTATAAACTAACCCTTCTCGGGCCAGTGAGAAGGTGAGGCCTCATTGTTCAAGACCCGGAATAAACCCTTAAGGGAATTTATCTACTTACCCTAAGCACAGGAATGACTAAATTCCATCTTGTGAAGATATGTTCTTAGCTCCCTAATCAAACAAATCCCCAAAATGGTAAGTTTATTGAGTCGTAAAAAGAAGAAGAAAGAGGAAAACCAAAATGGAAAGAAGACAAAAAGAAAGGGAAATTAGAAAAAAAAAAAAAAAAAGAAAAGAGAAGAAAAAGAAAAAGAAAAAAAGAGAAGATAAGGATGGGAGAGTCGGTCTTAGCTTTTATTTGGAAGGAAAATTTTGCCGACTCATTTCTCTTCATTTCCAACCTCATTTCTATGCTATCTTTCAGTTGCACATCATGGAGAGGTTGAAGAAGAGTTCTAGGGCAAATTCGTGCAAGGTTTTGGACGGTTTCATGGTAAAATTGAAGCTGAAATAGAAGCTTCATCTGCTGTCGCACAATTCGAACCAGGTTTAGTGTTTGGTGAATATCGAGCTGAAGAGATTGAATTTTGGGCTGAAATTTTAAGGTTAGTAAGTTAACTCAATTGGAACAACTTTTATGAAGGATGCCTGAGTTGAAATGGAATATAAACATTTAAACTTTTAGCTGGAAGTTACTGATACAAAGTTTCTGTGCAATCTGGAGTAGCGCAGAGAAAACTTGCAATATCTGACGAACCAGGACGAGTTAAGCCACAAAAATTTGAGCTAAGCTAGAAAAGATGTTTCTCTACAAGTTTGTAGAAGGAAAGAAAAGTTCTAAATCTGGCTGGAAATATGACTTTGAATTGACAGAAGTGAGAACAAAAAGGAAAGGAGGAAACTCTGCTGTCGGGTGTCGTTAGGAAGCGGGTATCACTGAGGAATTGAAGCGTGAGCAGCGACACTAATCTCGCTGGTCGTGCAAAGGAGGTTTTTGTCTCACAAATCTTGCTAACTCTCGCTCGGTGTCACTCCTCAGGTAGCTCGCTAGTCTCGCTTATTCTGGTGTCGCTAGTGCCGTGTACCTGTTGTGCAATTTCGTTAGTAATCTCGCTAGTAAGGTGAAATCTCGTTGGTAATCTCGCTAGTGACAAAGAATCTCGCTTATTATGTGTATTTTAGAAAAGAAAGGGAGTCTCGGTGGTGAATCATGATTAGAGTTTAAGTATGCATATTTAATGATCATGTAAAGGAAGTTTAAGGAAAACGTAACATGAGGAATGTGTATTTACAGGCCAAGAAGAGCTCGGAAAGGCATATAATCTACTTAGGGCCTAAGGAAAAGTTGTGAGTGACACTTTTCTTTCTTTGAAAACGAAACTTATTGAAAATGTTTAGTTTGGTTTTTCTTATGAGATATGGCTTTGAGATGAACTGTTTTCTTGAAAAGCATGATGTTTGATGATATTGTTCACAAGGCATGTTTTATCTGTTTTCTATAAGATGTTGATGGCATGTTGTGAAACGTTGTTTATCGTGAAATATCTGATTTTTCATGAAAGACTTTCATGTGAACTATTTACGTATAATACTGGTTTCTAAAATGTTTTAGAGGAGGCTCAATGCTGAAGGACATGAGAAGGCATGTGAGTTTCTCCAGGATCCAGTACTGAAGGACGCGTAGAAGGTACTTGGGCAACCCGTGATATTCCTATGTGCACATAGAGGTTGTGACGTTGGGTGTGTTGAGTCTTACTCCACCCCAACTAAGGTTGTTATCGACGTTGAGTGCGTTGAGTTCTACTCTGCCTCAACTAAGGATGTTTTCGACGTCGGGTGCGTTGAGTCTTGCTCCGTCCTGACTAAGGGAAAGTTTTGAGAACGAACTGATTTTCGTGTACGATCATTTTGGCATGAACATATATGATTTGTTTACATTGTTGAAAATTATGATTTCATAGAAATAATTATTTGAATAACGTTTACGTATATGGTGTTATTATGATTTTAACATGCCTGTTTTCGAACAAAAGATGGTTTTACAAAATTAGTCACTCACGGGGCTTTTAGCTCACGCTTTCCATGTTTTCTTTTCCTCCCAGGTAGCAAGGACGTTCCGGGTGCATTGCCTACTCCAACTTGCCCTGCTTAAACTTCGAGTTTCCAGAAAATTGTCCTGTTTTTGCAAGTTGCTTGTATGTAAAACCTTATATAGGTGGCATGTAGACCTAGTTGTACATTTACTGGGCGTTGAAACATGGTTTTGTATAAGGGTTTTATGGAAGAGTTGTATTCTAAATTATCGTTATGTATATAATTCCCTATATGTTATGGTTGAAATATATTAAGAAGCAATATGTATGTTGTGAACAGTATAGGACAAGTGTGTTAGTGGATGGTATGCGTCACAAAAGGGATGATGTATGCTGTCTTCACATCTCTTCTCGGGTTGGGTAAAGTAGCCTAGGAGGGGGTGTGACAATTGCCCTCATAGATAGGAGTTCATAACTCACTCAGGATTCAGGTCAAGTTACCTATAGTCATCCTATGGAATGTTAATTTCTACAATTAACGGCGTTACAAAGAGAAATTAAACATTTCGAGGTCCAATCTTATACAAACTCTTTGTATAGGATACCCCCACTCACATATCTCCACATGAACGATTAGGACCAAATCGTTTGTAACACTTTACAACTCCTTGTAATAATTACAAAGTGGATCGTATCCGTAGTGTTACTAGAATAAGGCACCCAACCATATTCCTATACTACAGACCTTTTTGGTTATTACTTATGATCCAACCTTGTATGTCAACCAAATACATGTTTAAGTTTACATAAAATAACCATAAAATCTTAGTTTATTGGATTGAGTTAATGCATAAAATAGATAAAATAACTTTTTATTTTATTCAATAAATAAAATGTATATACAATTTACAAAACTACAAGACCCAAGAGATTTAGGACACACCAGCCCCAATAATTTCCCACTTGTCCTAAAGCTAGTGGGTGTACAATGAATATAAACTACGACATAGCTCTATACACATCTCCCACTTGCCCTAGTGTAAGCACTGACTTGCAATACCAAGTGTTGGGAGAGCTATGCGTTTGAGGTTATGGTTTTATGCGTCGTCAGAAGGAGAATAGCCGAGAAGTAGCCAAGAAGGGGGTGAAATTTCGGTTATGTATTGGCTAAGACCATGCGTTGATGAATGAAGTGGAAGTTGAAATATCTTGGGAATCATGCGTTGTTGAGTAAGTCGTGAAGGGCTGTGAGTTGAAGTAGTTGTCGTGTCGAAGAATAAATGCTCATTGTCAAGAGAAGAAATATACTTAGAGCATGCGTTGAAGTCACTATGCGTTGGAGGCGCCACCATGCGTCGAAGACAGCCATGCGCTGGAGCCACATTGCGTCCAAGACAGAAAGGTCTTTATGCGATGAAGCTAGTGTGTGTAAGACTATGTGTGTATGCGTCGGAGGTGGGAGGCACTGAGAACACTATGCACTGAGAATGATTAGTGCTGAAGGCACTGAAGGAAAATTTAGTCATGAGTGCCCTGCGTTGAGGAGAAGACTAGCACCAGCTTGCGGGTGAGTAAGTTGGCCTTATCATCTCAGTACTTGTGATGCATAAGTCGGTAATATATATAGGTGAGTTTAATCATTTTCAGACATTTCAAGAACTTAAGTCGGTCCCATCTTTCAGAGAACCCACAAAGGAGAGCAGAGGAAGGTGTTCTTATAGTTTCGAGCGAAATTCCACTCATTTTGGTGCCAAAATCAGAACTGAAACAGAAGTTTGATTTGCAGACGCACAAATTGATCAGTGGTCGATGTTTGGAGTAGAACAACTCGAGGAAGCCGAGTTTAGAGCTGAAATTTTGAGGTTAGTAAGTTAACATAATTCCTAACAAGTCTTATGAAGGATGGTTAAGCTGAAAGTGAAGTTAATCATATGAATTTCTAGGTAAAAGCAGCAGCAACAGAACGGTTATGCAACTAGAGTAACGCGAAGTAATTCTGGCATAACTGAAGAACGATTAAGAGTTAAGGCTTGAGATTTTGAGGTAAGCTGTGGGACTTGATTCTTTACAAGTTTGTAGAAGGGAAGAAGTCTTAATATGAACTGGAAATGCGTTTTTAACAGGGCTTAAGCAAAGAGATCCAAGCTGTAGCAGTTAGCTCTGTCAAGAGAAAGATAAAGTTCAAACATTGGATTATCAGCAAGAATGAGCTGTATACAAAGTGTCCTCTGAATTGGAGTTCAACAGAAGGGTAAGGAGCGGCTAGAAGTAATAGCTTCAGTGCTTAAAGCTTGAGCATGAACTAATGATAGCTGAATCGCATACCTAGCTTTATATATTAAGTATATGATGAGTTGTTGTTTATGTTTGTGAATAGAAAAGAAGTGTAACAAAGGAAAATGTTTGTTTCAGGCCAATAGGAGATAGGAAGGGCTTATAACCCATTCAAGGCCTAGAAAGAGTTGTGAGTGACACTTTTCTTACCTTAAAGCAATCTTTGTTATATATGTTAGTTCGGTTTTCCAATGGAATACGATTTTATGATTAAATGATTTATGAAGCATACTTTATGTTCTTAAAGTTATTGAAAAGTATGTTTATGAAATGTTATTGATGTAATAAAGTTGCCCTGAGTTCTTATAAATGATTGCATACGATTTGTTTGTATAAAGTGTTACTTCTTTAAAGAAAAACGATTTAGAGGAGGCTCAGTGCTGATGGACTTGAGAAGGCATGTGAGTTTCCCCGGGACCCAGTACTGAGGGACATGAGAAGGTATTTGGGCAACCCGCCATGTTTCTATGTGCACATAGAGGTTATATGCTGGTGCGTTGGGTCTTGCTCCGCATCGAGCCTTATATGTTTTCGACGTTGGGGTGTTGAGTTTTGCTCCACTTCAACTAAGGAAAAAGTATTGCACTTCAACTGTTTTCTTATGATTTGTTGAAAATCCTGTATGAATTGATAAGGGCAATTAAGTGTGTTTTAACTAATGTATTTGGAAGCAATTGCATGTTTTATGTTGATGTTGAACTCAGTTTTATTACTGATGATTTACAAACAAAATGGTTTGTTAAAATGGTCACTCACTGGGCCTTTAGCTCATGTTTTCAATGTTTTCTTTCCCCTCCAGGTACAAGGACGTTCCAGGTGCTTTGCCTACTCCAACTCGCTCTGCTTAAGCTTCGAGATTCAGAAAAACCCGACTTGTGGAAGTGTTGTTGTATGTTAAACCTCTATTAGGTGACATGTAGTTATACGTGTATAATTGTAAGAGATCGAACCATGGATTGTAATAGAACGTATGAATGAGTGAAGAAGTGGGTTGACTTGTTTATACTTTCCTATATGTGATATTTAAATGTCTTAGAACGTGAAATTTATTGTGAATGGTTCAGGATGTGTGTGAAGGGATGGATGGTATGCGTCACAAAAGGGGTGATGTATACTATCCTCACGTCCCCTTTCAGGTTAAGTAGGTGAACTTGGGAGGGGGTGTGACACCTAGACTAGATGTGGCATGTCTCGTAGAACTAGACTTTCTAGGTGACCCTCGAACACTAGCCGTGAGAGTCTTTGTAAATAGATAAGCAACATTGTGCTCCAAAGCAATCTGCATGACAATCACATCTCCTTGTTGCACAATTTTTCGAATAAAATGATACTTGCGCTTTATATGCTTTCCACGCGTGACACCCTAATCTTTGACCTAGTTGCTTAAGAGACATAATTGTGAGAGGGAATTAAAGGAAAAAAAGGAAACTTGGAACACAAGCTTTGTGGAGTTAGAAGAATTTTAAGGCAGAAAATCTAGGGCTTGTGGAGTTAGCCAGATTTTGGCCAGTAAAGAAGACAATAGGCATTGGGATGGTAAGGAGGAAGAAAAGAGTTTGTACCAACTTGAGTTTTGGGTTAAGAATAAACCATACATCTAGGAAGAATTGGCTAAGTGTTGAATTTTTAGAAGCAAATTCGACAAAAGGAAATATTGGGCACATAGAATGTTGGAAAAGGCCACTTGAACCATTCAGAAGTTGCTAGGAACATTCCCATAAAAAGTCAAACTTAGAGAAAAGTCAACGAAACTTACCGGCAAAAGTCAACAGAACTTACCAGAAAGTTAAACTTACTAGGAAGAAAACTTTTAGGCATTAAACCGGCGGGATTCATTGGGAAATAAAGGCGTGAAGCTTACTGGGAAACTACACAGGAACTTAGTTGAATCGCTGAAACTTACCAGGAAACCAAACCGTTGGAAAGTACCAGGAAGATCAACGAGGCAAAATTTTATGGGAGAAGTTGCAGAATGCGTTTTTCCTTTGTTTTGACCCAACTTTTGTGCTAAATGGCTTCATTTTGGATTTTACACTTCATAAGGAGGAGGTGTTGGGATGCATGATCAAGAATACATGCAGGGAAACAAATGTTTGGATGCATGGAATATTTATCATGCAAAATGACATATGGGAATTAAGTGTTAAGAATTGGAAGTAAGGTTGGATGACCAAGCAAATTCTCAACCCTTATAAATAGGACCAAAGGGAAGTTCCAACTCTCACACTCACAAAAATTGGAATTTACCATAGAGAGAAAAAAGAGAAAAGAGAGAAAGAAAGTTCGACAAAATTTTGCCTGCTAGGAGGAGCTATGGGAAGCATATAACTCAATAAGAGCCGTAAACTAGTTGTGAGTGACTTAATTTTGTTTAAAATGATTTATTCTCTTGATATTTCTAGAATGCTTAATTTATTCATAAAATATGAGATTTCTGGCATGAGTTGAATTGGATAAAGCATGTGCTCCTTTATATGATTTTTGAATATGCTTTTACATGATTTTGAGCATGATGTTTTATGATACCGAGCTTTGTGAAAAGCATGCTGTTGGAGAAATATTCTAAATTTTTGAGGAATTGTTTAACTCGTGTTTATAAATGATCTAGCATGCTTTATTTTCAAAAGATGGTCTCTAGTGCCGAAGGAAATAGAGAAGGCATATGGACAACTTGAATACAAGAGATGGTCCCCAATGCTGAAGGATATAAAGAAGGCATATTGGCAACCTTAATATTGGGACCCTGATACTGAAGGATTTGAGAAGGTACACAAACAGCCCAGGTTATAGTTCCTATGTGGACATAGAGATAAATTCGACACTATTGTATTGAGAATACTCCAGACAGCTAAGGTTATTCGACGTTGGGTATGATCAGATTATTTCATCCCAACTAAGGTTCATTTCTGACCCTGAGATCGAGAGAACCTTTCGGAAAAGAAATAAGACATTTCTAAGGCGGCGACAACTTTACAGAGAGAAAAAAATGCAAAATCAAGCAAATAACGCCAACCAGCCTTTGAGAGCTAACAATGAGGCTGACAGATGAGAAGAAGCAGTAAACTATGCGTTAGCCCAAGCACAACTTCAAGCTCAGCAGATTGATCAACAAACTCATCCCATCTTATTGGCACATGATCGAAATCGTCCAATCAGGGATTATGCGTCGCCCATCTTGTATAATTTTTCACCTGGAATTATGCGACCCGAGTCCCAAGGATCAAGATTTGAAATGAAGCCAATCATGCTTCAAATGCTGCAAACAGCAGGACAATTTGGGGGATCACCTGATGAGGACCCTCATGCTCACCTAAAGAGCTTCATTGAAATCTGCAACACTTTCGTCATCCCAAACATAAGTGCAGATGACATTCGATTAAGGCTGTTCCCATTCTCCCTCAGAGATGAGGCGAGACAGTGGGCATATTCATTGGAACCAGGCGAGATCACCACCTGGAACCAAATGATAGAGAAGTTCATGAAAAAGTTCTTCCCACCAACGGAGAATGCTGGAAGAAGAAGAGACATTGCCAATTTCCAACAAAAAGACAGAGAAACCCTGAGCAATGCTTGGGCAAGATTCAAGAGGTTGGTGAGAAATTGCCCGCATAATGGTTTCCCCGACTGTGTTCAAATGGAGATATTCTATGATGGTTGACCGAGGCCTCTCAGACCGCTGCAAATGCTGCCGCAGCGGGAGGATTGCTGGATAAAACTTATACTGAGGCCAAGGAAATTCTCGACAGAATATCAAGAAATCACGAGGATTGGGAGGACCATGGATATAGCCGATCTGGCCGCAGGCAAAACCATGCGTCAGGAGCACCGGAGCATAATAGTGTTGTTGCATTGCAAGCTCAAGTCACCACCATGACTAACCTGTTACATACTATGGCACTGAATCAGTCGAATACAGGAGGCAGCGGCCAAGTGAATGCAGTAAATCAAATGAAGCTGCAAGATGCGTGGAATGCGGGGAGCCGCATGCGTATGAAGTATGCCCACAGAACCCTCAGTCTGTGTGTTTTATACGTAACAACCCTTATTCCAATACCTACAACCCTGGCTGGAGGAATCATCCGAATTTCTCATGGGATGGTAATCGCCAGCCTGAGCAGCAAGGTGCCCCGATGCACGAAAGAGGAGGATCATCTGGATTCTCCCATGGACATCAGAGGCAAAATTCACATCAATCAGCGCCTGGTCCATCATCATCCATGGAAGCTCTTCTAAAGGAATATATGCAGAAGAATGACGCCTTGTTACAAACCAAGGCATCATCCATTCGGAATTTAGAGCTTCAAATTGGCCAGATCACCGAAGAATTGAAGATGCGGCAAAAAGGCTCTCTTCCGAGCAACACCGAAGCCCCACGCAGTACGGGCAGTTCAGGGAAAGAATAGTGTCAAGCTGTGACACTGCGAAGTGGAAGAACAATGAATGAACTTCCCCACACAGAGAACTCTCAACCAACAATTCATCATTCCAACCTTACAACTGAATTTGACCAATCAACGCAACAAAAACAAGCTGACATGCAAAGAAGTTCATTAGGAAAAGACGCATCAACAAGCATGTTAGCCGAGCTGCAAACGCCTCCTTATCCTCAGCGGTTAAGAAGGAAGAAAAACAATGAGAGGCAGTTTAAGCGCTTCCTAGATGTACTCAAACAATTGCACATCAACATCCCGCTTGTGGAAGCGTTGGAACAAATGCCTACCTATGCTAAATTCTTCAAGGACATACTGTCTAAAAAGAGAGGAATGGGTGAACATGAGACCATAGCTCTAACGCAGGAGTGCAGTGACATGGTCTGTGAACGCGTCCCCACAAAGACGAAAGACCCAGGGAGCTTCACCATTCCTTGTTCTATTGGAGCAATTCACATAGGAAAAGCGTTGTGTGATCTAGGGGCTAGCATTAACCTTATGCCCCTGTCAGTATGCAACAAGTTGGGGATCACATCCCAGCCAACAACAGTTACTCTACAATTGGCGGATCGATCCGTGGTGTATCCTGAAGGAAGGATTGAGGATGTGTTGGTAAAGGTCGACAAGTTTATTCTCCCCGCAGACTTCATTATCCTGGATTATGAAGCAGACGAGGACGTCCCAATCATACTTGGACGCCCGTTTCTGTCAACGGGTCGTACGCTCATTGACGTCCACAAGGGGGAAATTATCATGAGAGTTAATGATCAGGAAGTGATATTCAACGTCTTTAAGGCGTTGGAATATCCAGGGGAACAGGAAACTTGCCAGAACCTCGACGCCATACTAACGCATGAAAGGTGGCTTGAAGAAAATGATGAGTCCCATGAAAGGTGGCTTGAAGAAAATGATGAAACTATCGCAAATCTGGACGCGCAGCAGCCTGAACAATGCTGTGCTTTGGTCCATTATGCTTTTGAAACCTTGACTCCGAATCGAATCAACCAACAAACAAAACCATCTCTGGAAGAAGCACCAGAAATCGAGTTAAAAGTGTTGCCAGCTCACCTCAAGTATGCTTACTTAGGAGAAGGTAACTCTCTTCCAGTTATTATTTCAGCTGCTTTATCCCCTAGTCAAGGATCAGCATTGTTATTCGTTCTGAAAAAGCACATCCGAGCTGTAGGATGGACGTTGGCTGATATCAAGGGGATCAGCCCCACATACTGTATGCATAAAATTCGTCTAGAAGAAGAAAAAGACGGATCTATCGAGGCCCAAAGACGGCTCAATCCAGCAATGAAAGATGTTGTCAAGAAAGAAGTGCTTAAATGGTTGGACACAGGCGTCATCTTCCCCATTTCTGATAGTAAGTGGGTAAGTCCTGTCCAATGCGTTCCCAAAAAGGGAGGTATGACTGTAGTCCCAAATAAGAATAACGAATTGATCCCCACCCGCACTGTCACGGGGTGGAGAATTTGCATGGACTACAGGAAGCTCAATGCGGCGACGAAGAAGGATCATTTCCCGTTACCCTTCATTGACCAAATGTTAGATAGACTTGCGGGAAATGAATTCTTCTGCTTCTTGGATGGCTATTCAGGCTACAACCAGATTATGATTGCCCCAGAAGACCAAGAGAAGACCACATTTACATGTCCTTATGGTACATTTGCATTTCGACGCATGCCATTTGGACTATGTAACGCCCCAGGCACCTTTCAGAGGTGTATGATGGCAATCTTCTCTTAATTTCTAGAAGAATCTGTGGAGATATTCATGGATGATTTTTCGGTCTTCGGAAATTCGTTTGAAGCATGTTTAGCCAATTTGGAGAAAGTACTGAAAAGATGCGAGGACACCAACCTAGTGTTTAATTGGGAAAAATGTCACTTCATGGTGACTGAAGGAATTGTCCTCGGTCACAAGATATCCAAGAAGGGCCTGGAAGTTGATCAGGCCAAAATTGAAACCGTAGAAAAGCTCCCACAGCCTACAAACATAAAGACGCTTCGCAGCTTCTTGGGACATGCAGGCTTTTATAGGAGGTTCATCAAGGACTTCTCAAAAATTACATGCCCTTTAAGCTCATTGCTGGAGCAGAATCGACCCTACATTTTTAATGAAGAATGTCTCAAGGCATTTGAGATGCTGAAAGCAGCACTGGTGTCAGCACCAATTTTAATTGCTCTAGATTGGTCGCAGCCATTCGAACTAATGTGCGATGCCAGCCACTATGCGATGGGCGCTGCGTTAGTTCAACGCAGAGATAGAATGCTGCACCCCATAGCCTATGCCAGCAAAACTTTCAACGCAGCCCAAGCGAATTATACCACTACAGAGAAAGAGTTGTTAGCAGTAGTGTTCGCTGTTGAGAAATTCAGAGCATATCTTCTAGGGTTAAAAGTCATCATCCATACTGACTACTTAGCTATTCGATACTTGATGACTAAAAAAGATGCCAAGCCAAGGCTCATCCGATGGGTTCTGCTTCTTCAAGAGTTTCACGCTGAAATAATTGATCGCAAAGGTATAGAGAACAACGTAGCAGATCATCTCTCCAGAATCGAGAATATGGAACATGATCGTAAATAGCTGGCCGTCAACGCAAGCTTTCCAGATGAAGCTGTATTGAAAGTCACCGAGTCTGTGTCGTGGTATGCAGACATTGTCAACTTCTTGGTGTGCAAGCAATTTCCCGAAGACTTCAACGCAGCAGAAGAAGAAGTTGATGCATGATGCGAAGTTCTACTATTGGGACGAACCCCAACTCTACAAAAGGGGGTCGGATCACATCTTCAGACTCTACGTCCCAGAGACTTCATATCAACGCATCCTATCTTAATGTCATGACTCCCCCTATGGAGGACATTTTGGAGGACAGCGAACTGCAGCCAAAGTCCTACAAAGCGGATACTTCTGGCCAACTCTTTTCAGAGATGCCAGGGACTATGCGATCAGATGCGATAGATGTCAACGCATCAGAAATATCTCGAGTCGGAACGAAATGCCACTTACCTCTATCTTAGAAGTTGAACTCTTTAACGTTTAGGGTATTGATTTTATGGGCCCATTTCCGCCATCAAACGGCCACAACTATATATTGGTAGCTATGGATTATGTATCAAAATGGGTCGAAGTAATCTCATGCGCTAGGAATGACGCGACGACAATCTCAAGTTTTCTTCAGAAGAATATATTCACGAGATTTGGGCCGCTGAGAGCCCTTATTAGCGATGAAGGTACGCATTTCATTAATAAAATCATTTCCAACTTGCTAATAAAATACAATGTGCAGCACAAGGTGGCAACTGCATACCACCCGCAGACAAATGGACAAGCAGAAATTTCCAATAGAGAATTGAAAACTATTTTAGAAAAGGTAGTTAACTCTTCTCGAAAAGACTGGGCGTCCAAATTAAATGAGGCATTATGGGCATATCGTACAGCATTCAAAACGCCTATCGGGATGTCACCGTACGCTGGTGTTTGGAAAGGTCTGCCATTTGCTGTTGGAGCTGGAACATAAAGCATTGTGGGCTGCCAAGAGATTGAACATGGACCTAAAAGCAACTGGAGAAGCGCGTCAGCTTCAACTGAATGAATTGGAGGAATGGAGACTGCAGGCTTATGAGAACGCAAAGATATACAAGGAACGAACAAAGCGTTGGCACGATCAACGCATCAGTAAGAAATCTTTGCATATAGGTCAAAAGGTCCTTCTTTTTAATTCTAGACTGCGTTTATTTCCAGGAAAATTAAAAACAAGATGGTCTGGTCCCTTCGTGATCAAGGAACTCTTTCCTCATGGTGCCGTGAGCTGATGAATGAAGACGGCACCAACGCATTCAAAGTTAATGTTCAACGCGTGAAACCATATTAAGGAGTTGGCTTGGAACGCGACAAAGTAACCGTTGACCTAGCAAAGATTGAATGAAGAAAAGATGGACGCGCCCTGCGTTGGCAACGAACACTCATATTCCAGGGACGCGCCTTAACTCTTTGTATATTACCACATTGATTTTATCTGATTTTCATTTTTGTTCATCTCTAATCTATTTTGATTTACTTTATTTTTGTTTTTTTATTTATTTTATTTTATTTTATTTTTTGTTGCTTTGAAAAATTTTGTTTGGCGCTATCTATTATATTGCGTTGAGTGAACTGAACTCAATTTCAAGGCGTCGACATCGAAAACGATGCGATACAATTAACTGACGCCTGGAGGGGAATCTGAAGCGATTCTGTCAAATCGCTCAGATCAAGAATTCGAAAAGGCTGACGGCGCTTAAGTCAGCTGATATCGACGGATGTCAAATCATTTAATGCGGCTATGATGCCCCTGACGCATCGAGCCGATAACCCATGCACTTCGCCTTCTAAACCCTATATAAACCCCTCTTCACCCCTTTTCTAGGTTACGCTTCCATATCTCTCAGTTTTCAAATTACCGGCGCGAATTCCGGCGATTTTCGTTTCCAGATTCACCCATTTTTCTCTCTTTTCACCGATACCATCTCCATGGCTTCCCAACGACCCATTTCCTCCAGAAGCCCTAAACCTATGGCCTCATCCTCGAGGCAGGGCAGTCGGAATCCGTCCACTACCTCCACCACACCTGAACCCCTCACCATCGTTCGCCTCAACAGTCTTAAGTTGGAGGCGACATCATCCCCATCTCCGCCACTCTCCAAGGACCTGTCTGAAGCCCAAATGGTGGGAAGGAATGACGAATCCACCGTCTTCGGAGATATTCTAGACTCCATCGATGAAGAAGACGATGACTGGTTGGACGGGTTGGTCGACCAGAGGATGAAGAATGAACAGCGTGGGTCAGTCCCTGCAGTAAGTGGTCTTGAGGAATCAGACTCCGATGACAGACCTATCAGAAAGGTAATAGCGGCGGTGGAACAGAAGAAATCCGCCAAAGAAAAGCAGATCAGGCCAATGAGAGCCAGGGAAGAAGCCGAGGAAGATGTTCCGCCGCTAAGAAAGAAAAGTAAGAAAGTAAAGGACGCGGGGACATCTGAGGCTGTCGCATCTTCAGTCGCCGCATCATTTGTTGAGTGGCTAGCAGCAAAAGCGGCAGAGAAGTCCAAAAAGCTGAAAGACGACATCCAAAAGATGAAAGAAAGGACGGAGTCGTTTCTCACCGCCAAGAAGAAAAGAAAAGAGGAAATTGCGGCTAGCGAGCAAGCTGTCGCAAAGGCCGCCCGAAGAGCCTAGTTTCTCCGTCGCATTGCAGAGATTGCGACAGAATTAGAAGTAGGAGTGGAAGTGAGTGATGCGGAGAGGCCACCCAAAGCTGAACACATCAAAAAAATAAAGCAGGAGAAGAAGAAAGAAAAAGAGGTCGCGGTCACCAAAGCAAAGTGACTAGAGAAAAAGAAGACTGAGGTGCCTAAGGCACTTGGAGTTGTCATACGGGATTCAGATGCAGGCAGTGCAAGGGGAATGTCTGCTAGTCCCATCAGAAAGAATGAGAAAGAAAAAGAAAAAGTGGTTGAGGAACCAACGAAGGAGGCGGCGAAGAGCCGAAAGAAGCAATTCAGTGGGCTCTACACCGAAGTGGGATTTTTCCCAGAACCAATAGAGCTGCCCGCCTTCATCATACAAGGAGTCGACGCATTGAGTTGGAGGCAATTGTGTGAAAGTGGCCAGGTCATCCAACCCACCGCCGTGGAGGCATTTTACGAAGGAACAATTCATCGAAGAGCACACTTGGTCAAAGTAGAAGATGAGGTGATTTCCTTCGAGCCTCAAGAGATTAACGCGTTGTTTGATCTGCCCAACATTGCGACGGCAGAAGGAAATAGAATAATGTCAACGCCTACAGACGCCGAAATGAATGACGCCCTCTCAATCATCGCCAAACCGGGGTCAGAGTGGAACACTTCCCCAAAGGGTATTCAGTCATTGGCGCCTAACTGCTTGATCGCTGAGGCCAACCTGTGGCTCTATTTAATTAAGCGGTCGCTGCTCCCCACAACGCATGACGCCTCAATTTCAAGGGACCGCGCTATGGTTATTTATTGCATCATGCGGGGGAATTCAGCTGGACGTGGGACGCATCATTGCCCCACAGATTCGGGGGCTATTCTTCAAGCCAAGGGGTCAGCTATTCTTCCCCTTTCTTGTGACAAGACTGTGCGCCAACACACAATTCATGGAGGACGCTCCAGTCAGAGCAGTAAGCGGAGTCCTTTCTGCGCAGAGTTTGAGACGGATATAAAGGACTCACCGCATCTGCTTGACGCGGCCAACCCAAAGAAGAGGCCGCCAATGTCACAAGAACCATCATCCCCCCAACCTCAACCCAAGAAGAGGAAGACGGTCAAAAAGAGTTCTGAGATTCAGGCGTCGAGCTCACAACCTAGTGAAGCTGAAGAAACTGTTCAGCTCGACGCCTACTCCCAAGCCTTGACCATTTACACTCCTCCTATCGATCCAATCCCTGAGAAGCCCTCTTCCCCACCAACTCCCCCTTCTCCTTCCCTAAAATCCAAAACGAACAACTCCACCCCCCTACCACCCAACGCGGCCTTCCTTTGCCTCTTCCACTCCCTATCACAGAGTTAAACAAAGAAACAAAGGAAGTGTCGCCGCCTTCTCCCCCCCATCTGGAGTTAACCCTCTCCCCGCCTCAATCAATCACCTTTGGAGAGGCAACTCCACCACCACCACCACACTTTGAGCCGACCCTGACTCTGGATCCTGAGGAGTCAGTGCCCTTTCAATTCTCACCGCCTCGCCATAAACCTCAAGCTTCCAATCTTCCAACTCCAACTACCGAACCTTCTGCCCACCCAACATCTCAACCACAGGCAGAAGCAACTACCAGCACGCATCATCAAGAAGAACCATACCACTTGCGGCACGCCTCTGCTTCGCTGTCGTTTGTTGATTTCAACTTGGATGATCTGCTGAGGTACTTGGATGATGGGATCTTTCACCCCATCATGGGAGACCTGGATGAAATTCGGCGCAAGGAGATGGAAAGTCTCCAGCGGCAAGAAGAGTTGGCTCAACAAGTTTCACAATTGGGTCAACAAATGACTAAGATGGCGCAGCAACAATTGGAGCTTCGGAGTTTTGTTCAACGCCAAGCTCGACATCAGGATGAACAATTCAACACTTTGATGAATTATATCTATGAAGTGTTCGTCCAACGCATCCCAGCGCCAGTTATTCCTCCATCCCTTCAGCAACCCCTCCCGTTTGACGATCCAAATCCTCCCCCTGCGGACAACAATGACAACGCCCCGGGGAGAACTTAAATTTGGGGGTGTTCTGAGGGATTCTTCCTCTACTTTTCTTATTTTTCTGTATATTCCTTTTAATTCTTTTTGTAAATAGTACAACGCATAATACATTTACATCAATACAATATTCAATTCATGAATCTCTTTGTTCTCTTTTGTTTGTGCTTGCAATTATTTCTTGCTTTATTATTTTCTCCGCCCTGTTTTTGTTTCTGCATCCAACCTCCATGATGATATCTATGCACTTCACCTGTGAACTTATTGAAATAAGATGATTGACTCACAAAGCCTTAGGATATTACACTTGGTAAATTACTTCTAAGAGTTAGTATGCGTTGCAAGCTTTGCCTCAAGCCTCTTTTATAAAAAAAGAAAATTTTCTAAGGCAATCTCTTAACTCGATTTCAGCAATGAGGACCTTGCTGCCTTCAAATTTAGGGATAAGAATGATTTGAGCCATGCGTTCAACGCATAATAATAATAATAATAATAATAATAATAATAATAATAATAATAATAATAATAATAATAATAATAATAATAATAATAATAATAATATTTCTTTGGACAAACAACTCCGCTGACAATGCATAAAATTAGCCTGTTAAGAGTTGAGTTGAGAATGGCTCTTTTAACACCCCATAATCAAAGGTGAGAGTCCAAGATCAGCGCAAGGTAAATAAATGGTACCACTATCGATGCAACCAAAAAGGAATGCGGTAAGTGCCAAGTTGTGAAAGGGTATTTGCTCGATGTTGGCTGCCTCCATGCACCCAATCATTGGTATGTCAAAACGAAGGTAGATAGCCCAGATCAACGCAAGTCCACTATCATTTCAAAAAAAAAAAAAAAAATCTATACGAATGAATAAACTCCAAGGCACATTACTAAAATGAGAACATTAGATTGGCTGGAAATGAGTAAGGGTATTTTTGAGGAATAAGCTTGCCGCATCTAAAAATTAGAAGTACTTTCAAAGCGTCGATTAAAAAGGAACTTGGTATGGTTATCTGATTGTTGATATAGTCAAAGAGTAGAAGGCATGTTGAGAGAGTGAGCTTTTACTTAGGCGAGCGGTAGAAATTAATAATCTTCAAATAAATGTTCGAGGACAAACATTAACTCAAATTTGGGGGTGTGATAACTTGTAGAAATACAAGTTATTATAGTCATTATTTGATTTAATTAGAGTAACTTTGGAGTTAAACGCATGATTTTGGTAGTTAAATGATGAAAAATGTATCAATATGAGTTGGCACTACTTGCAAAAGAAAAAGGCCTGAAAAATGATAAGCTTCTATTCCTAATGCAAGGTTAAGAAGAAAAGTGGGAACAACCAAGTACGAAGAGATAAAGCTGCTGTGAGAACATGCGTCGAGCTTATGCGGTGAGGTCATGCGTTGAAGACCATGCGTCAAAGAAGAAACTTAAGCATGCTCAAGCAGCTGTCATGTCATTACAAAAAAGAATAGCAACCTATCAAGATCATGGCAGAACAAATAGGCTAACAAATCTGAAAAGTCTATACAGCATGGGTGAAATTTAATGCAAAGGTGTCAGGTCATCATGATATCAACCTTTCTATGCCTATAAATAGCCCAAAAGCTTCTTAAAGAGAAGACAGAGAGACGAGTTCAAGAGGCGAAAGCTTTGCACTATTTCTCCCTCACCATAACCAGCCTCCATTTCGAGCTCTTCTGAGAAAAGGATTCTGAGCATTTTCAGAGTCATCTCCCAGTGAGTGAGAACCTTCACCCTATGGAATTTATGTATCAGATAGCGACCATCTCAAGCCTCCATGAAGCAAGACGTTGCCAGTGGCGGCTTGACGCCATTCATTTCTGTTTTATTTCCATTTTTCTCCTTCTTGCTTATATTTTGTTAATGACATTCGAGAGAATGACTTATTCGCTTAATATGAGTTTGATTGACTATCCTCTTTCATCTATCTTTATACTGAACACCTTACACCATGTTTGAATGAAAGAGTTGATGTTAAGAGTTAGTTTTTTTGAGCAATTCTGAGCATATTACATCTTGATTAATGCATATCTTTAGCTTGCTTGACTTTGTCTGACAAACACAAGTAGTAAGCATAATTGTCGAGCTTGAGAGAGTGGATAGTTAATCGTTAGCATTTATTAAGACTAGATGAGTTGCAGAGATGTAGTTCATCTTTTGCCAACGCAAACTTACCATGCGTCTTAGAAATAAGATTAATGTGGCGTCGAAACATCGAGAGATGGATTCACAATTGCAGTTTGTAGGTATGAAATTGTACTGAAAAGATTTAGGTAACAACTAACTCTTGCATTAACTCCTATCGCATGGTTCCATTCATTCTCAACGCATGCTATCTGACACTAAATGACATATGACTAACCATCACCGCGTCCACCTCATTATTAGTGGTAGGAAATTCTTTTCATTCTTAATGTATAGTTTTACACAACAAACAATTGCATATATTACATGTATAGTTCACCGCATAGTCAGGCTTATAATCTCAACGCCTAGTTATTACAAATCCTTGCGTTCGACCCTGGACTCGCCAGGATACCTATAAATACTTATACTTGGGTCTTTATAGGAAAACTTGCTTAATCATTAGCACATTTAGAGTAATTCTCGACGCATCCTTGTACAGAAATGTTAAAATCTATTTTGTGCAACAAGCTAAGAAAAAACTTAATTCAAATAAGAAATAATAACGAACAGTAAGTTAGAAGAAACTATGGGACAGGTATTGAGTAAAGAAAATTGGCCGAGTTGTGTGAGAGCAAAAATGGCTAAGTGTTGGCCATGTGATGAGTGATTATGCGTTGAAGGTATGTCTAAAGCTTGGCAAGGGTTGCCGTTGGTAAACATGCGTTGAAGAGGGCAGCTCGGCGTGGAAGTAGATGTGAAGGAAGGAGGGTGCAATAGGCGTTAGTGGAAGTATGCATTGAAGGCTACTATGTGTTAGAAGTTGACATTGCTATGCGTTGAGATGACCTATGCGTTGAAGGTTAGTATGCGTCGGTGCATAGAAAAAGGGCCGACAGGGCCATGTGGTAGTCGACTATTCGGCGTTGGGCAATCAATGGCATGGTAAGTTGAGGCTATGCGTTGTCGAAGCCATGCGCAGAAGGTTGCGTTGGCTAATTCAAGAAGGAAGATGATGGTAGAGCAAGTAAGTCAGTGATTTATATTGACATATAAGTGAATGCATCGAATAATTAAACCCTTTTGGACATATTTTCGAACTCAGATTGACTCCATTTCGCAGAAGAACAACGAAGAGAGGTGGAAGAAAGTGTTTATATCGAATTCAAGTAGAAACCAGATCATTTTCATGGTGACTTTGAAGCTGGAACCAGAAGCTTGATTGTTGCTGATAAATCTGGACACCAATCAGTATTTGAAGGAGAGTGAGTTGAGGAAGTTGAAGCTAGAACTGAAATTTTGAGGTTAGTAAGATGATTTAATTCTTAGCAACTTCCATGAAGGATGTTTAAGCTAAATCCGAGCAAAAATATATCAATTTCTAGGAGGAAGTAATCAGAGTTGAATTGCTAGACAGTTCAAGGCAGTCGAAGTCATTTGGGAATAGTTCTCAAACGAAGACGAGTTATGGTATGAAATTTTGAGGTAAGTTAGGAAACTCACTACTTTACAAGATTGTAGAAGAAGGGAAGTTCTGATTTTGGCTGAAATATGGTTTTTAGCAGGATAAAGAAAGAGTTAGAAGGGAAGGAAGGAAGCAGTGGTATCAGGTGTCGTTAAGACAGTGGTATTGCTAAGGAACTGGAGAGTGAGCAACGGAACAAGTGTCGCTGATAACGCAAAGAGCTTTACGTCTCACAACTCTCGCTGAAGTCTCGCTAGGTATCGCTCCTTAAGGTAATCTCTGTAGTCTAGTTCACTCCGGTTTCGCTAATGCAGTACCCAGTGGTGTGATTTCGCTAGTAGTCTCGCTAATGACATAGAGTATTGTTAGTTATGAATATTTTGGAAAAAGAGAGTCTCAGTGATGGAGTGAGAATGGTATATGTATATACATACCTAATGATTATGGAAAGGGAATTCAAAGAAAGCCTAATGTGAGAAATGTGTTTTTACAAGCCAAGAAGAGCTTGGAAAGGCATAAAATCCGCTTGGGATTTAAGACAAATTGTGAGTGACCTTCTATTTCATCCAAGAATTATTTCTAACATTGTGCAAGTGAAAGCTAGTATGTCATATGAACTTCTGTATGCGTGGTTTTTAAATGCAACCCACGGCCGAGGGACCATGTGTGAAGGCCTATGGGGATATGATATATGATACACAGTGCTGAGGGACCATGGGTGAAGGCACTTGAGAAATTGATTGAGATGGATTCCAATGCCGAGGGACCTTGTTAGAAGGCATATGGAAAAACCAGTACATGATGGCTCGGTGCTGAGGGACCACGAGTGAAGGCACTTGAGCAGTGGATTGATATGGAACTTAGTGCTGAGGGACAATATGAGAAAGCACTTGAGAACTGAAACGCCGAGGAATGAAATGTGAAGGCGTGTGAATATATGAATAATAGGAATTGGATTATGAGGTTAATTGCGTTGAGCTTTGCTCCGCTACCTCTTGGAAAGATATTTATGTTATATTGCTAAGCGACATGGGTGACCTAGGATTCTGTACTAATAAAATATATAGTAGTTATTATGATCGGTATTAACTCAAGGATTTAAATTGTAATTGGATAACTTAGTCACTCACTGGGCTTAAGGCTCACGCTTCCTTGTTTATTGTTGTTCGTTTCAGGTAGTGAGCGTGTCCGGGACGCCTAGCTTATAGAAGATCCTCGTCTGGGCTTACTCTGCATTAGTTCTCTGGGATAGTTATAAATACTCAGTTTATGTACATGTTTTTGTCATACATGATCCTTATCGTATAATGAGAGTGGGTTTTGTACAGTGTGTAGAATAAATACCTGTTATGATAATTATGAGTTGAGAAATCTGAATTTAAAAATCATGTTTAACTTTGATGTTTCACTAGCATAAGGCTTTATATAATTGATATGGTATTAATTTATGTTTCAAGATATATGATGACAAGTGTGTGTAGGTCGCACCTACTTCTAGGTTAGGAAGGAAATCTGGGAGGGGGTGTGACACTACAACTCCAGTACGCTAAACCCTAGACTATGGTGCGGAAGCAGTATGACGGTCCCATAGTACGATCACGAATTTCCTCGGCCATGCGCCTGGCCACCATGCTCCTTGCCTGAGAGAAAAACAAAAGAAAAGGGTGAGCAATTAAGCTCAGTAAGGGGCCCACTACTGGGCCTAGCTATCACCTTATCTGTCATGTGCACCCGTGTACCTGGCATAGGCATAAGAGTAGGCATAAGCATAGGAAGCAACCCGAGGGTACGCAGTGTTACATTTACATCATAAGCATAGGTGGTGATCCCGAGGGACACCCTTCACAGCGTAGTACATTAGGGGTACAGGGCACGACAAGTGAGGTAACCTATAACATGTCATGACATATCTAGTTCATTGTAGAGTTTCCAGAGTCACAGACACATAATCATGCGTACATTACATACGAGTTACAACCTTAGCATATCGAAACAGTCATAGAAATCAACATCGAGGAAAAAGTTACAAGCGACATTCAATAGTTTAATATTACAATTAGACATTCAGGCGTCACTTAAAGCCCGATAGTAAGTCTCTTACATGCAAGACTTAGCAAGATTGAGCGATACCGAGTGAGAAAGTGAGACTCAATGAGACTGAGCGATACCGAGCGAGACAGCGAGACTCAACAAGACTCAGCGACTCCCCTACACTGCGGTAATGTGCTACAAAAACTGCGTCGACGCATTGCGGAGAGGGCTGAGGCGACGCGGCAATGAAGACTATGATGACGCGGCGAAGTGCGGGTTGTGACGATGCGGCCATGGACTGATGACGCGACGATGGACTAATGATGCGGCGCTGGGCTAATGATGCGGCGATGAACTACTGATGCGGCAATGGACTAATGATGCGGCGACGGACTATTGATGCGGTAATGGACTAATGATGCGGCAACGGACTACTGATGCAGTAATGGACTAATGATGCAGCGACGGACTACTGATGCGGTAATGGACTAATGATGCGGCGACAGACTACTGATGCGGTAATAGACTAATGATGCAGCGACGGACTATTGATGACAGTGGCGATGGACTGATTACAGCGACAATGAGGCTAGAGAGGACGGCGACAATGAGGGCTGAAGGTGATGGCGGCAATGAGGGCTGAAGGTGATGGCGGCAATGAGGGTTGAAGGAGCTGTGCAAAAATGGCTGCCGAAGAGGGATTGACCTTTTGTTTTCCTTCTTTCCCTTTCTCCCCTTCTCCTAAAAACGCTCCGCGGTCAAAACTCACCCGGGGATCTTTCCTCAACCGAATGCCGACTTCTCCTATTGACCAACTCCCAACCCCCACTTCAAGCTCCCACCGCCTGCATGATTTTTGTTATTAAAAATTTTTATTATCATTTTCATTTTTTTTTATTAAATACGAGAAAAGTGGTTTACCTAGTTTTGGGCCATTACAATGAAGCTAATAGGTGCAAGCGTTTTGTAGAGGCCATGCGAGCTGAAATTCATACTCCAGTTACAACTAATGTGGTGCGGACGGATTTTGCAAAATTGGTTAAAGCTGCATTAAGAGCTGAAAAGAATTTAGCAGTTGAGAAGATTGGGAAGGAAGGTAATAGAGGAGGATATACAACCGGACAAGCGTTGGGTACATCTAAGGGGTAGTCTCACCGAGGTGAGAGTAGACGGTTTGTACCCAGTGTTTATGGTAATAGGAGTTTTAAAGCTTGATCTGAGGGATCATATTTTTTAGGACCTCGAGGTGGGGTTCAAGACAAAGTTAGAGGAGGTTTCCTCAGACTTCAGAACTCCCAAGGGGGTTGCAATTTAGACAACCTAGTGAGTCGATTGCTAGTGCCGCTAGGAAACCATAGTGTGGTATTTGTGAAAGGTACCATTGGGGTCAGTGTGTAAAAGGAGCTGGAGTTTGCTTTAACTGTACTCAGCAAGGTCATTTCAAGAGAGATTGTCCTCAGTACTAGGAAGTGGAGTGGAGCAAAGTATTGTGTCCCAGACGGTGAACCAACCAAAGAAGGAAAGGGGTGCTGGTGAAGGAAGTAGTAGACTTAGAGACCAGATAGGAAGGCCTATACAACAAGGAAAATTTATGCTATGACTCAGCAAGAGGCTGAGGAGACTCCATACGTGGTATGCTTGCTATTTATTCTAAGCATGCCTGTGTATTAATTGATTCTAGAGCTACGCATTCTTTTATCTCTCGTACGATTACTAAATATGTGAATAGGAAATTAGAGCCTTTGCCTGATACGTTATTAGTATGTACCCCTGTTGGTGATTCTATAACAATAGAGCATGTCTATCGTAATTGCGAATTGATAAATGATAAAGTAACTTTGTTAACTAATCTTTTACCCCTAGAGTTGATAGAATTTGATATGATTCTAGATATGGATTTCTTGTCAAGATATCACGCTAGCGTAGACTATTTTAAGAAAGATGTTAAACTTGTGAAGACTGGCAGGGTTGATGTAGTTTTTTGGGGAAAGAGGAAGATTCTCCTTTTTTTTTTTTTTTTTTTTTTTTTTT
>QLSR01000122.1:206061-320023 GCA_031780015.1 Citrullus colocynthis | reverse complement strand
TTTTTTTTTTTTTTTTTTTTTTTTTTTTTTTTTAAAGATAAAATTGAAATTTTATTCAATAAGCCTCGAGGGCAAAGATTGACAAGAGTCCTTTAGGACTTGATTTACAACCCATTCTGGGTAGTTTGAAAGCCAAAAGCAATAAAGATCTGAGACTTTTGCGTGCTTTGCTACAAGATCGGCGACCTTATTACATTCTCGTTTACAAAAATTAAAAAAAATCGAAACAAACTTTCCTGCTGTGTCATTGATCTCGTCTATCCTGCAGTCTAGCAAAGTTGAACCCTCCTTCGAACCAGATAAGCTATTAATGACTTCGAGACAATCAGACTCCACAACTACCTTCGAACGGGTAATTGTGGACGTAAAATGAAGGCCAGTTTTATCGCCAGCAACTCTGCCAGCGGAGTGTCAAAATCAATATCGGTTGATTGGACAGCGAAACCAACAAGGAAGCCTTCAGAGTTTCTTAAAATCGCACCAATGCCTGTTTTGGGAATTCCTGGTTTCCAAGCAGCATCAATATTTAGTTTAAGAGAACCCGGGGAGGAGGCTGCCACTTGTTAGTTGGAGAGTTCGGTGCCCCTGAAGCATACTGAGACTTTCTTCCTCTTTTAGCAGAGCTCTGTAGGAATTGCTGATAATATTTTAGAACCCAATCCTTCTTGATATCATGATTTGGAATTGGCTTCCCCATTCTTTTGTTGTTTCTATCATTCCATATTGCCCAACAAGTGATGGCACCAATGTTTAACTCTTCCGAATTGTAGCTAGAGCAGAGAGCATCCCACCAATCTTTGAAGCTTTCATTAAACTCTTCCATTTGCATAATTTTCTGATTAATCAGATTCCACAGGGGCTTAATATGAGAGCAGCAAAAAGGGCATGATCTGTGGATTCAGTAGCTGTATTCTCAAACACGATGGTTCAATATTAATACCTCTGTTCTGTAGATTTAAGTTTGTTAGGATTATGCCATGGATGGCACGCCAGCAGAAGAATTTTACCTTGTTTGGAACATTCAAACTCCAAATCGTTTTCCAAAGAGTTTCCATGTTATTACTACTTGAAGAGGCTTCTTTGACAATGGAATTAAACCACTACGGACCGAATATCTTCCTTTTTTATCAAAATGCCAAATCCATTTATCCATTGTTCTCTTATTAGTAGGAATTCTTCGTATGATGTCCACATCCTCAGTTGGAAGGATTTTTCTCAACTCATCTACTTTCCACTGGCCCTCGTCATTAATGAAGTCTGCAACAAGGATGTTCTCCGAGTCTGGACTATTAACCAAAGGCTTGAAGGTTGAGCATCTAGGGATCCACGGATCTTTAAACAAACGAATCGATTTACCATTTCCCACTCTATATCTCAAGCCTTTTTGTAAAATCTCTTTTCCATAGAAAGGAAGGATTTGGACCCAGACTTGCATCCATAATTGATTCATTTTGAAAATACAGACTCTTCAGAATTTTAGCAGCTAGCAGCTTTGGATTTAATAGGATTCTCCATACCTGTTTTGCAATTAGAGCTTGGTTGAAACTATTAGATCTCTAAAGTTGAGACCACCGAGGGCCTTTGGAAGGCACAGAGCAGAACATTTCTTCCAATGAAGTTTCCTTTTTCCTTCGGTGGAACCCCACCAGAATCTTGCTAAGCCCCTTGTTATTTCCTCACACAATTTCTTTGGCAATTTGAACAAACTCATTGCATATGTTGGGAGGGCTTGCCCCACACTTTTGATTAGAACTTCCTTTCCTGCTGTCGAGAAAAATGATCTTTTCCATCCTTGAGTGGCCTTCCAGACTTTATCAATTATATACTGAAAGTCTCTTGATTTGTTCTGAGAGAAGGTGGATGGAAGGCCAAGACAGAATCCTAGGTCATTTAGCCTTTGCACTCCTAGGATGTTACTGAGGTATATTCCTCTGTCCTTGTGAACGTTTGGGGAAAAAATGATTGCTGATTTTGGGAAATTGATACTTTCGCCCGATGCATCCTCATAAATTTTTAAGAGCTTTTTAAGATTGGAAACATTCCATTCATCAGCTTTGCAGAAAATAAGACTATCATCGGCGAACAGGAGGTGAGGTAGTCGTGGTCCTTCATGGGGAAAGTCAATTCCTTTCAGAGTTCCATTTTCATTTGCAACCTGCACAAGAGACGAAGGACCTTCTGTTACTAATAGAAATAAGTAGGGGGACAAAGGGTCTCCTTGCCTCAAGCCTCTGCCTTGGGAGAAGGAACCCTTTGGCACTTCATTTATTAAAATAGAAAAATTAATAGATGATATGAAATTCATTATAAGATCAATCCATTTGATATCAAAGCTAAGATGAATCATCACATTTCTCAAAAAGGACCACTCGACTCTATCGTACGCCTTGCTTATGTCTAATTTAACAGCTGCAAGACCTGCTTTCCTTCCTTTCTTGTTTTTAATAAGGTGTAAACATTCATGGCCCACCATTATATTATCTGATATAACCCTTCCTGGTATGAAAGCTGACTGGGCTTGAGACATGACTTTGTTGAGAATGGTCGTAAACCTATGCCAGCACCTTTGTAACAATTTTGTATTTTTCGTTACATAAACTGATAGGTCTGAAATCAGCTACCGTTGTTGGGTTCTTCACCTTTGGGATTAGGGTAATATTTGTGTTATTCCAATCTTTCATATCAGCACCATCGTTTAGTATCTCCAAACAGTTTGAGACTTTGTTTGGGCCAACAATCTCCCAATAACGTTGGTAAAAAAGAGCAGGGAAACCATTAGGACCCGGCGCCTTTGAAGGGGCCATTTGGTTAATTGCCTCCTCAATTTCCTGAGATGTGAATTTTTTTGTGAGATAATCATTCATCTTTTTGTCAATTCTTGGGCTTATATTTTTCAAAATGTCCTCCATCATTTCCTTCTTTGGGGCTGAATTGGTAAATAAATTTTGGAAGTAGCTTACAAAAGTTTCCTTTATAATACTTGGCTCTTCAGACCACTTGCCATTCAGATCAGTAATTCCTTTAATTTCATTTTTCTTCCTTCTTAAAGAGGCTTTCTTACGGAACCATTTGGAGTTTTGGTCTCCCCACCGTAGCCAATCTTCTCTCGACCTTTGCTTCCAGTAGATCTCTTCTTCTTCCAAAAGACTATCAAGCTCAAATTCTAGTGTATGAATTCTGTTGAAATTAATATTTGGGAGACAATTGTAGGCATTCTGCAACTCTTTTTTGCAATTTAAAATTCTGTTTTTGAGTCCTCTGTTTAAGTTCTTTCCCCAACTACTTAGGGCAGAAACACATCTAATTAAATTCGATTAAGGCACGGATTGTGGTCTTGATCAGGCCGGACCCAGTCACCATTTCTTTTGATAATTTCCTTACACTCTGAGTGAAATGTCTAGTGTTCTTCGAACTTAAAAGTGTAGGAATTTTTCTTTTTGCCGACTACCTGATTGTGGTTGAGGGAGAATTCGATTGGTCTGTGGTCTGATCTCATCCACTCCAAGTGAGATACTGAAAACCTATCGAAGGTATTTTCGAAAGCCACATTACACAGAAAACGATCAAGTCTTTCCCAGATACAATTATCTACTATTCTGTTGCACCAAGTGAAAGCTGAACCATGAAATTCAATGTCTTTCAAATTGCAGTCATCGATTGCTTTGTTAAAGTTCTCCAGAAATATGCTTTCCTTTGGAGGGCCTCCAAGCTTTTCTTCTGATTTCATAATCTCATTTATATCTCCCCCCACCAACCAAGGTTCATCATTTCCTCCGTGTAGGTGTCTTAGAAGTTGCCATGTGAGAATTTTCTTATGACTTTCTGGATGACCATAAATACCAGAGAAACAAGTAACAAGACCTTCCCAGATCACCTTTCTATCTATATGATTTTGGGAGTATGATAATACTTCCACTTCAATCATCTCAGACCATAGCAGACACAAGCCAGCACTGCGACCAGCAGATTTGACTGTCAGGCAACCAGAAAAAATTGCCAGTTCTCTTGATCTTATTTGTTCCATCTTCGCCACACTTAGTTTCAGAGATAAAAAGAATATGCGGACGTCTTACCCGGATTAGGTTGGACAAGGCTCGGAATGCTCTAGGATTCCCCAATCCCCGAGCATTCCAACATAATATTTTCATGGCTTTCGGCAGAGCTGCATAGCATAGCAGACTCCACCGATTCTGAATAAACGATATTCGAGCTAACAGGTAAAGAACTTTCCCTCTTCTTTTTTGTTTCTGATTGGTCTGGTAATCCGTCCCCTTTCCTTTTAAGAGAATCATGAATTTCCATCTCTTGGAAGGATGGAGGCTGCTCTGATCTTGCTCTTCTTTTCCATCCTCTCTGTTTCTACAGATTTGCACTCTGAAATTCTGTTTGTGATTCCCCAGATATGAATGCTTTTGTCGGAGGAGAGATATTAGCTGAAAGTTCTTGCTTGTCTGAATTGATACTGTATCTTGATTGTTTTCCTTCCAAAACAACTCCATCCATTCTTTCACGTAAATCGAAATTCAGATCAATGGGTGAAGAGGAAGTTATATTCGTAGTTTCTTTTCCAAGATTGATAGTCGGATTCCAGTTCGTTTTTGGGTGGGAATTTAGAAGATTGGAGGGGGATCGCCTTGGTAAAGGGATAGGGGATCTTGGGTTGATGGAGCCACAGGAGACTCTTCTTTCTCGCTTCTTGGGGATGAAGTTTTCCTTCTGCGTCTTGGGTTACTACCTTCGTATCTCAGCCAACTTCCATACTGAAAAGGCTCAGTTTCAATCCTATCCTCTCCTGAAAAATGCTGACACTCCTTGACTACATGACCTATTCTTCCGCAACCATAGCAGAAATCAGGAAGTCTACTTTGAGCCTTAGGCTTTCTCCCCAGCAATAATTTTCTTGGTCACATGCAGCTTCCAAAAATTCTCCTAATGCATCGCCTAGCCGCTTTCCCATAACCTTGTTTTGAAATCCAAGAGGAATATCCATTAAGCGAATCCAAAAGGCCATTTTCTGGAATGTTAGTTGTGATATTCTTGACATTCACTTTCGGAGCTTCTAGTAGCAACAGGCTATTATCAAGAAGCCACGACCCCAATCGAAGAACCAATTCTTTATCCCTTCTTGAGTCGACTCTGAAAATATAAAGGTTCTTCCCCAGACTTCCGACATTGAAGCTCAATTTCGTTCTCCAAGCATTTGCAAAGACGTTTTTTATTATCTCAGGGACAATGGTTCTGGTAGTTAATAGCTTGCCAACCAAACAGTGATCTAGTTGACCATCGATAAGAGATCCTAGTCGAGGATCAAAGTCAATCTTGGTCACACGTTCTTCCTCTGAAAGACGAAAATTCTTCCAGTTCTCCAGGAGTTCTTCCGTTTCCATTCTTCACAAGCTTATTCAGTCAAAGAAACACTAGAGATTGCTTCCTTCCTGTTTTCCCCCGTCACAGAATATTGAGCAAATCTGAGCAGGTTACTAGAAGAAATCAAATTCTACACTCCAACACAATTGGCTGGCTCAACCTCAACCTTGAGGATCTTGGAAGGAACCTTGGAGAACCCGAGATCCTTTTTAAATTTTCATCTCTCCCTACTTGTTTAGTTTCTGTAGTGAAGGCTAGAAAATTGATGAGTAAAGGTTGTAAAGCGTACCTGGCACATGTAATTGAAGTTAAGATGGAGAAGTTAAAACATAAAGATGTGTCAGTAGTACAAGAGTATTTGGATGTGTTTCCCGAAAAGTTATTAGGTTTGCCACCTGATAGAGAAGTGGAATTTACTATAGGTCTAGTACCAAGAACAGGACCCATCTCTCAAGCACCTTATCGTATGGCACCAACGAGGCAGAATGAGTTAAAGGTACAATTGCAGGAGTTGGTAGTGAAGGGTTATATTAGACCAAGTGCATCCCCATGGGGAGCACCTGTGCTATTTGTTAAGAAGAAGGATGGTACTATGAGGTTATCTATTGATTATCGTCAGCTGAATAAGGTAACAATACGCAACAAGTATTCCTTACCTCGTATAGATGATTTGTTTGACCAACTCAGAGGAGCCTCAGTATTTTCTAAGATAGATTTAAGATCTGGGTACCATCAGTTAAAGGTTAGAGAATCTGATGTACCTAAGATGGCTTTTAGAATGAGGTATGGACATTATGAGCTCCCAATAATGCCGTTTGATTTGACGAATGCACCAGTAGCATTCATTGACCTTATGAACAGGATATTCCATCCTTATCTAGACTAATTTGTTATAGTATTTATAGATGACATCCTGGTGTATTCGAGGGATAAAGAATGGAGTTAGAAAACATGCAGTGGAAGAAAATAGGATGCAAAGCACTATAATTACATCAATTTATAGGAAAAATATGCTTAGATAAATTGAGATACAAAGATAGTAACATTTACTTGCTGTAGCTCAATATTCGTTCACAAGAATCTCCAAAATTAGATCACGAACTATTCACAGACCATCACTAGAGTTTCATTGTTATTCTCGAGCCTTAGAATGGATGGTTGTAACACCCTCAACCTAGATATTATTTATATCTATATCTTTATCTAGGAGTGAGTGTTATTTAATCTGTATTCTGCTAAACATCGTTATATATACATTTTAAATCATAACTAGCCAACAAAATGGTTAACCTTTACAATAGTTATGCAAATTTTCCTATTAAGATAGCATTAAAAGTAAAAGTTAAGAGACTCTGTGAAAAGTTTACAGGTGTGCCAGGTGACCTACTCAAATCCCCTTCAAATATAAACAACTTTTACATAGGAATAGAGTTTACAAGTTCCACCTAAACAAAATTCTAATTTATCTCAGACAAATCTGGAGGGTAAGCTAGGTACCGTGATCACGCTTGCTACCTGGAAGGAGAACAACATAAAAACATTATGAGCTACAATGCTTAGTGAGTGACTAACTAAGAAATAACTTAATAACATATAACTACAATCATTTTTATAACCTGTTTAACCATGCTTTACATTCGATTCATAAACTTGTAATTAACCATGATTGAAATGTATTAACATTACATAAATAGATATCTTCCTATTGAACCTTTGTTAGGGCGGAGCAAACTTAACGCACCTAACGTCAATAAGCCTTAGCTGTGTGGAGTAATCTCAACACAACAGCGTCAAATGCTCTTTTATTCTGCTTATAAATCTGTCTGTTCTCGGGCTGCCCGTGTACCTTCTCATGTCCTTTGGTACTAGGGTCCCAGGGAAAGTACTCAATCACCGTCTTTATATCCTTAGGTGAGAGCTTAAAAGAGATGCTAGGGCTGCCCATATGCCTTCTCATGTCCTTCAGCATTGGGTCCCATTCAAATAATTCTAGTACACAAACATACATAATACGTTTCTCCGCATTAACTATAATCATGATATCTTAGCTTCCCAGAACATTATGTAGCAACTAGCTTGATGAGATTTAGCACATTATTTAATACATTATCAATCTCTATCTCACGTTTAAGAAATATGCTAGTTTCATACATAGTAACACATCTCATCTCATAATTCAGAGGTATCATTAAGCATATAGGAGATATTAACATTCAAGTTAACTTATACTAAACCATAAAGTCACTCACAACTTCTTTCAGACGCCAAGCGGGTTATATGCTTTCCTTAGCTCCTCTTGACCTAAAATAGACACCTTCTCTTGTTATGCTTCCTTTTTCATTCACTAAAACAGAAGCAACAACTCATCACATGCTTAATGTTAATTGTTCATCATGCAGTTAAGCTTTCATCGGTTTACTCTCAAGTCTCAACACTAAAGCTATAACTACTAGGTGTTCCCTATCCTTCTGTTGTACATTAATCTTAAGGATACTTTGTCTGTAACTTGTTTCTGCTGCTATACTCACGTTGGAGCCTTAATTTTTCCTTAACAAAGTTGACTGCTACAGCTTTGATGTCTCTGCTTAGTCTCTGCTAAAAACGCATTTCCAGCCTAAACTAAGACTTCTTCCCTTCTACAAATTTGTAAAGAATTAGGTTCTACAGCTTACCTTAATGTTTCAAAGCTTAACTCCTTATCGTTCTCCAGTTATGCCAAAATTACTCCGCGTTGCTCCAGCTTGCATAGTAGTTCTGTAGCTGCTGCTTTTGCCTAAAGATTTATATGATTAGCTTCATTTTTAGCTTAACCATCCTTCATAAGACTTGTTAGACATTATGTTAACTTACTAACCTCAGAATTTCAGTCCTAAACTCGGCTTCTTCGAGTCGTTCTACTCTAAACATCGACCACTGCTCAATCTGTGCGTTTGCATATCAATCTTCAGTTTCAGTTTCGATTTTGGCACCAAAACGAGTGGAATTTTGCCCAAAAACTATAAGAACACCTTCTTCTATCTTCTCTTATGGTTTCTCTGAAAGATGGAACCGACTTAAGTTCTCGAAATGTCTGAAAATGATCAAACTCACCTATATATATACTGCCGACTTATCCCTCACAAGTACCGAGATGATAATGTTAACTTACTCATCTGTAGGCTGGTGCTGATCTTCTCCTCGACGCAGGGTACTTATGTCCGAATTCCCTTTAGCGCCTTCAGCAACCAACCACGCTCAACGCATGATGCTCTCAGCGCCTTCAACTGTGAACGCATACAACATAGTCTCCCGCCACTTACTTCATCGCGTCAAGACCATTATGTCTTGGACGCAAGATAACTTCAGCGCATGACTATTTTCGACGCAGGGTGGCTTCCAGCGCCTCGTGGCTTCCAACATATTCTCAACGCGTTATGTAACCCCATTAACTCATGGTTAACACTTAGCCATTTTTATCCTTAACTTGCCATCCCCCAAATGTCGGATAAAAGCTTACAGTATTTCTTTACCACAATTTCGGCATTATAGTCTCAAATGCTTACTTCTATGCATTTATCCCTTCGTCTCTACCATGCGTCCAACATGGTATTTCCTGCTTAGTATACATCCAACTTTGCTTACTTCTAAGCCTAAAATCACGGTTGCGTTCTCTTAATCCGTTTATCCTACATTAGAATTCTCAACTTTAAAAATTTCTCTGACTCCAAGATTCAAAATTTACTCAGCGCAACCTTTCTATCAAATCCTTTTTCTTCAAGTTTCTTTTATAGCCTAAGTAATCCAACCCTTGTGCACAACTGCTCTTGTCCCATTTCTCCTTTTCATGGACTCTTTCATGAAAGTCTTAGAAAAAGGGTGTAACAATGGTGGGATCCGAATTGAGTAGAAAATTGGAGCAAAAATGATAAGGAGCTGACCAATCAAGAGAAAAAAAAGGCTCAACAAGCTCAAAACAGCTCGAGTGAAGAGGAAAATTAAGCTCAACAAGCTCAACCTAGTTCAAATCAGCCTCATGCTGAAAATCCAATAGAGAACTTTCCAAGTCAATCCAATCATGAGGCAATCATTTTGCCACAAGATCCAATGACAAAAGTTAGAGCTAAAAGTCATCAAGAAGGATTAAATGGTTGCTTCCAAGCTGAGTATTCAGCAAATGATCAAGAGTTGCAACTTTTGAAGCTCCAAGAGTCATTTGGACACCTAAGAGTTATCATGAATCTAAAAATCTAGATTCATCCACATATTTAATGTCCTACGTATCCAATTTAATTTCATGTATTTATATTTATTAGGGTAGTTGAAAGGGTGTAGATGAATTTAGACAATTTTGTGAAAGGTTGTGACCTTTCCTGGTGTCTTTTCAATTAGTTTAAATAGGGCTGAAATTTCCACATTTTGACACAACTTTGAATTTGAAGGAAATCTCCATAGAATTTTATCTCTCAAGTTCAATGCTTTCGTTTTATTTGTGTATAGAATGCATGTTTAGAACTTTCAATCTAGTTTGATCAATTAGATTGTGGAGAGTTCGAAATCTTGAAGTTAGGAACAAATTCTCCTTTCTTCTTGATCTTTGATCAATACTTTCCAAGCCAAATCTACTTAGCTTTCTTGGGGTTGTCTATCAAATTTGTTTATTGGGGGTTATTGTTATTATCATTGTAGGGCTTCATCTGAATAAGGGGAGTTCTCAAACATAATTAAGGTAGTTCTCTTTTATCAAAAAAATGTGTAAAACACTGTTTTGGAAGAGACGAAACTTTTGGGTTTTATGTCCTAAAACTCATAATTTGTAATTTATGGATTTCATTCTCAATAAAGTTGTTATCGAGGTTTATTCAATACAGTTGTTATTGAATATGTGAATTTCATTTAAATCTAATAAACTAAGATGTAAGCCCCGTACCTGTCATTGGGCAAAAGTACGTAAGAAGAAAATATGGGACGGGTATTGAGTAAAGAAATTGGCCGAGTTGTGTGGGAGCAAAAGTGGCTAAGTGTTGGCCATGAGATGAGGTGATTATGCCAGAGAGTATGTCTGAAGTTTGACAAGAGTTGCCGTTGGTAGCCATGCGTTGAAGAAGGTAGCTCGATGTGGAAGCAGATGTGAAGGAAGGAGGGTCCAAATTGGCGTTGGTGGAAGTATGCGTTGAAGGCTACTATGTGTTAGAAGGTTGGCATTGCTATGCGTTGAGATGGTCTATGCGTTGAAGGTTGGTATGCATTAGTGCATAGAAAAGGGGCCGAGAGGGTCATGCGGTAGTCGGCTATTCGGCATTGGGCCATTAGTAGCATGGTAAGTTAAGGCTATGCGTTGCCGAAGCCATGCGCGGAAGGTTTGCGTTGGCTAATCCAAGAAGGAAGATGAGGGTAGAGCTGGTGAGTCGGTGATTTATATTGATATATAAGTGAGTGCATCGAATAATTAAACCCTTTTGGACATATTTTCGAACTCAGATTGATTCCATTTCGCAGACGAACAACGAGGAGAGGTGGAAGGAGGTGTTTATATCGAATCTAAGTAGAAACCAGATCATTTTCATGGTGATATTGAAGTGGAACCAGAAGTTTGATTGTTGCTGATAAATCTGGACATCATTCGATATTTGAAGAAGAGTGAGCTGAGAATGTTGAAGCTAGGACTGAAATGTTGAGATTAGTAAGTTAATTTAATTCTTAACAACTTTCATGAAGGATGTTTAAGCTAAATCCGAGCAAAAATATGTTAACTTTTAAGAGGAAGTAATCGGAGTTGATTTGCTAGACGATCCCAAAGCAGTCGAAGTCATTTGAGAATAGGTCTCAAACGAGGATGAGTTATGGTCTGAAATTTTGAGGTAAGTTAGAAAGCTCACTTCTTTACAAGATTGTAGCAGAGAGGAAGTTTTGAATTTGGCTGTAATGTGGTTTTTAGCAGGATAAAAAAAGAGTTAGAATGGAAGGAAGAAAGCAATGGTCATCAGGTGTCATTAAGACAGTGGTATCGCTAAAGAGTTGGAGAGTGAGCAGCGGAACAAGTGTCGCTATTAACGCAAAGGGTTTTGTGTCTCACAACTCTTGTTGAAGTCTCGCTGGGTATTGCTCCTTAAGGTAATCTTGCTAGTTTGGTTCACTCTGGTTTCGCTAGTGCAGTATCCAGTGGTGTGCTATCGCTGGTAGTCTCGCTAGTGACATAGAGTATTGCTAGTTATGAATATTTTGGAAAAAAGAGAGTCTCGGTGATGGAGTGAGAATGGTATATAAATATGCATACTTAATAATTATGGAAAGGGAGTTCAAAGACAACCTAACGTGAGAAATGTTTTTTTACAGCCCAAGAAGAGCTCGTAAAGCCATATAATCCGCTCGGGGCCTAAGACAAATCATGAATGGCCTTCTATTTCATACAAGGACTATTTTCTTAACATTGTGCGAGTGGAAACTATTATGTCATATGGATTCCTGTATGCGTGTTATCTAAATGCAACCCACGGCCGAGGGACCATGTGTGAAGGCCTATGGGGATACTGTAAGCCCTGTACTTGTTATTGAGAGAAGGTAAGTAAGAAGAATTATGGGGTAGGCAAGTAAAGAAAATTGGCCTAGTTGTGGGAGAGTAAAAATGGTTAAGTGTTGGTCATGTGATGGGTGACCATGCATTGAAGGTATGTCTAAGCTGCCAAGAGTGGCCGCTGGTAGGCATGCGTTGAAGAAGGCAGCTCGGCGTGGAAGTTGATGTGAAGGAAGAAGGGTGCAACATATGTTAATAGAAGTACGCGTTGAAGGCTACTAGGTGGTAGGAATTGGCATTTGCTATGTGGTATGCGTCGGACATAGAAAAGTGACCGAGAGGGCCATGGGATAATTGGCTATTCGGCGTTGAGCAATCAGTGGCATAGTAAGTTGAGACTATGCGTTACTGAAGCCACGCACGGAAGATGGCATTGGCTAATTCCAGAAGGAGGATGAAGTTAGAGCTGGTACGTCGGTGATTTATATTGGCATATAAAGGAGTGCATCGAATAATTAAGCCTTTTTGGATATATTTCCGAACTTAGATTAACTTTATTTTGCAGACGAACAATGAGGAGAGGTACAAGAAGGTACTTATATCAAATTTGAGTAGAAATTAGATCAGTTTCATGATGCTTTTAAAGCTAGAACCAGAAGCTTGATTGTTATTGGTAGATTTGGACACCAATCGGTGTTTGAAGGAGAGTGAACCGAGGACGTCGAAGCGGGAACTGAAATTTTGAGGTAAGTAAGTTGAGTCAATTCTTAGCAACTTCCATGAATGATGTTTAAGCTAAATATGAGTAAAAATGTGTTAATTTCTAGGAAGAAGTAAGCGGAGTTGAATTGCAAAGCAAATCAAGGCAGCCGAAGTTATTTGGGAATAATTCTCAAATGAAGATGAGTCATGGTCTAAAATTTTGAGGTAAGCTAGAAAACTCACTACTTTACAAGATTGTAGAAGAAGGGAAGTTCTGATTTTGGCTATAATATGGCTTTTAGCAAGATAAAAAAAGAGTTTGAAGGGAAGAAAGGAAAACTGTGATATCAAGTGTCACTAGACAGTGGTATCGCTAAGGAGTGGGAGAGTGAGCAGCAGAACGGGTGTTGCTAATAAACACAAAGGAGCTCTACGTCTCACAACTCTCGCTGAAGTCTCGCTAGGTATCACTCCTTAAGATGATATCGCTAGTCTAATTCACTCCAGTTTCGGTAGTGCAGTACCCAGTAATGTGAATTTTGTTGGTAGTCTCGCTAGTAACATAGAGTATCATTAGTTATTAATATGCATACCTAATGATTTTGAAAAAGGAGTCCAAAGGAAACCTAATATGAGAAATGTGTTTTACAGGCCAAGAAGAGCTCGGAAAGGCATACAATTCGCTCGGAGCTTAAGACAAATTGTGAGTGGCTCTCTAATTTGTCCAAGGATCATCGTTAATAATGTGCAAGTGAAAACGAATATATTATGTGAACTCCTGTATGTGTGTTATCTAAATGCAAATCACGGACGAAGGACAATGTGTAAAGGCCTATGGAGATATGATATATGATACACAGTGCCGAGGGACCATGAGTGAAGGCACTAGTGAAATTGATTGAGATAGTTTCCAATGCCGAAGGACCTTATGAGAAGGCATATGGAAACCAGTACATGAGGGCTCAGTGCTGAAGGACCATGAGTGAAGGCACTTGAGCAGTGAATTACTAATGAAACTCTGTGCTGAGGGACAATATGAGAAGGCACTTGAGTGTTGAAACGCCAAAGGACGAAATGTGAAGGCGTATGAATATATGAATAATAGGAACTGAATTATCAGGTTAATAGCTTTGAGCTTTGCTCCGCTGTTTCTTAGAAAGATATCTATGCTATCTTGTTAAATGACATGAGTGACCCAGCAATCTGTACTAACAAGATATATAGTAGTGTTATGATTAGCATTAACTCAAGGATTAGATTGTAATTGATATTTTAGTCACTCATTGGGCTTTAAGCTCACGCCTTTTGTTTATTGTTGTTCGTTTTAGGTAGCAAGCATGTCTGGGATGCCTAGCCTACCGAAGATCCTCGTCTGGGCTTACTTGGTTTTAGTTTTCTGGGATAGTTGTAAATACTCAGTCTAAGTACATATTTTGTCATATATGATTTTGTGGCATAATGAGTGTGGGTTTTGTATTGGATGTTGAACAAATACACTTATATGATAAATTATGAGCTGAGAAATCTTATGTAAAACTTATGATTACCTTATAATGTTTCACTAGTATAAAAGTTTGTACATTTGATCTGGTATTGAATTGTGTTTCAAGATATAAGATGACGTATATATGTATAGGTTGCACCTACTCCTAGGTTAGGAAGGTAATCTGGGAGGGGGTGTGACAATTTGGTATCAGAGCATAAGATTTTGGGCTGTGAGATCATGCATAGTAGTTAGGAACATGCAATAGTAAATTGATTACATACTATGTTATAGGAACATGCCCAGAGGACCAAACGAGGTAGGCGGGAAGGTGCCGAGACATCGAGTGCTACCGGAGAGAAGAGGCAAACGTCTGAAGGAGAATCTAGTAATCCTCAGGCGAGTATTAATATGGAAGAACAAATCTTTAGTAGAATAGCACAGAGATTGATAACTAGTATGGAATTAGCTCAGGGAGATCCTGAGAGGAAGTTTGGGATAGAACGGTTTAAAGCTTTGGGTGCCCAAGTGTTTGAAGGCACCACAGATCCTGCAGAAGCTGAAGCATGGTTAAATCAGATAGAGAAATGTTTCAGAGTTATGCATTGTCCGAAGGATAGGAAACTTGATTTAGCCACTTTCATGCTCCAGAAAGGGGCTGAAGATTGGTGGCGTTTGACTGAGCATCGGAACTTAAATATGGGCTCTTTAACATGGGCAGACTTTAAGAAATCTTTTCAGGAACAGTACTATCCTAAGTCTTATTGCGACGAGAAAAGGAAGGAATTTCTAAATCTAGTATAGGGGAATATGTCAGTTGCAGAATATGAGAAGAAATTCATCGAGCTTGACAGGTATGCCCTAGCATTAGTAGCAGAAGAAGCAGATAAGTGCAAGCAATTCGAGGAAGGCTTGCACAGTGAAATTCGAACCCCAGTGATGACAAGTACAGAATGGACTGATTTTCCAAAATTAGTAGAAGCAGCCATGAGAGTAGAGAAAGTTTGGTAGGAGATGGAGCTAGCAGAGGTGGAGGTAGGACTGGGCAGAACTATTACTCATCTCGGGAGCAGACTTACCGAGGTGAGGGACGACATTTTGCACCAGGAGTCTCTGGTAGAGGAAGGTTTGAAGCCCGATCTAGTGGTTCATTCTTTCCAGGGGGACCACAAGGAGGGAATTCACAAAGGGGACATGGGAGGTTTCCTCAGACATCTGTACCTACAAGACAATCATAGTCCAGACAACATAATGAATCTGGGGCTAGCTCAGCACAAAAACCATACTGTACTACTTGTGGTAACCACCATTGGGGACAGTGTTTTGCGGGGTCTGATGTTTGTTTTAATTGCGGACAATCAGGGCATTTCAAAAGAGATTGTCCTCAACCTAAGAAGGGAAGAGAAGCAATGCAGGGAACTGTATCACAGACAGTAAACCAACCTAGACGAGAAATGGAAGCGGGGGAAGGGAATAAAGAAGGTCGACGGAGAGGTTATGTAGGGAGACCAAGACAGCAGGGGCAGGTGTTTGCTGTGACACAGCAGGAGGCCGAGACGGCACCAGATGTAGTCACAAGTATGCTTACTATTTGCTCTAAAAGTGCGCATGTATTGATAGATTCAGGGGCTACCCATTCATTTGTGTCTCGTGAATTTGCTGTGCATATAGATAGAAAGCTAGCCTGAAACATTGTTAGTGCACACCCCTATTGGGGAAATTATTATGATAGATCATGCTTATTTTGAGTGCAAAGTTGTGATTGATGATGTGGTGTGGTTCGCTAATCTGTTACCTCTAGCATTACTAGAGTTTGATACTATTCTTGGCATGGACTTTTTATCCAAATATCATGCGAAGGTTGATTGCTTTAAGAAAGAAGTGGGGTTAGTGAAATCTGATGGGATCGAGATAGTTTTTAAAAGGAAGAAACGAATTCTTCCTACCTGTGTAATTTTCGCAGTAAAGGCCAGGAAGTTATTGAGTAAAGGCTGTGAAGCATATTTAGCTTATGTAACAGAAGCTAAGTTAGAAAAGCTGAAACTAGAAGATGTACCAGTAGTGCAGGAGTTCCCTGATGTGTTTCCCGAAGAATTGTCAAGATTACCACCTGATAGAGAGGTGGAGTTTACTATTGATCTAATTCCTGGAACAACACCTATTTCACAGGCACCATATCGTATGGCACCATCCGAATTGAAAGAGTTGAAGGTGCAGTTATAGAAGTTAGTAGATAAGGGGTGCATTAGACCAAGTGTATCCCCATGGGGTGCACCGGTGTTGTTCGTGAAGAAAAAGGATAGTACTCTAAGACTATGCATTGATTATCATCAATTAAATAAGGTAACTGTGCGCGACAAATATCCTTTACCTCGTATTGATGATTTGTTTGATCAACTCAGAGGGGCATTCGTGTTCTCAAAAATAGACTTAAGATCTAGATATCATCAATTAAAGGTCAGGGAGACAGATATACCGAAAATAGCTTTTAGAACGAGATACGGACATTACGAATTTCTCGTGATGCCTTTTGGTCTGACGAATGCCCCAAGAGTTTTTATGGACTTAATGAATAGCATTTTCCATCCATATCTGGACCAGTTTGTAATTATGTTTATTGATGACATTCTGGTATACTCTGGAAGCAAGGATGAACATGTGGAACATCTTAGGACCATCTTGCAGGTTCTGCGAGAAAAGAAATTATATGCGAAGTTTAGCAAATGCGAGTTCTGGTTGAAACAAGTAATGTTTCTTGGGCATATTGTTTCAGCTGCAGGAGTATGTGTAAATCCACAGAAGACTGAAGCAATTACCAAGTAGGAATAGCCAAAGACTATATCAGAAGTTCATAGTTTTCTGGGGCTTGCAGGGTATTATTGGCATTTTGTGCAGGGGTTTTCTAAGATAGCATTGCCATTGACCCACTTGACTAAAAAGAATACTAAATTTGAGTGGAATGAGGATTGTGAACGAAGCTTCCGAGAACTAAAGACAAGATTGGTAACGGCACCTATTTTTGCACTTCCAGAGACGGAAAGGAGTTTGAAGTGTATTGTGATGCCTCTCATCAGGGGCTAGGTTGTGGATTGATGCAAGAAGGTAGAGTTATAGCCTATGTCTCTAGGCAGTTGAGGCCACATGAGGTTAATTACCCTACCCACGACCTGGAACTGGCAGCAGTTGTGCTGGCACTAAAGATATGGCGGCACTATTTGTTTGGAGAGAAGTGTCATATCTATACGAATCACAAAAGTTTGAAATATATCTTTGATAAAAAAGAACTCAACATGAGACAAAGGAGGTGGTTAGAATTGATCAAAGATTATAATTGTACCATAAATTATCACCCAGGAAGAGCAAATGTTGTAGCGGACGCTTTAAGCAGGAAAAGCAGAAGTGTAGCCGGAAGAGTAAATACAATCAGAGCAATGGTATTACAAGAATTTAAAGGTAATGCAGCTAGCTTAAGTGTAACCAGAACAAGAGCTTTACTAGCACATTTCCAGTTGAGACCCAAACTTGTGGATGAGGTGATAAGAAAATAGTCAGAAGATCTCGAAATAAAGAAGTTGATGGAAGAAGTAAGAGCACAGCAGAGATCAAATTATGAGCTCAGGTCTGATGGTGTGCTTTTGAAGCAAGGTAGAACTTGTGTGCCAAAGAATGAAGAACTTAAACAGTTAATCTTGGAAGAAGCACATAGTTGGGCATATGCTATGCATCCTGGTAGTACCAAGATGTATAGAACATTGTGGAGATTCTATTGGTGGCCGAGCATGAAAAAGGAAATAGCTGAGTATGTGGCCAAGTGTTTAATCTGCCAACAGGTCAAACCCAAACGCCAAAGGCCAGCAGGATTGTTTGTTGTTGTGCATGCAATGCAATACAAAACTTGTTAGTGCGTTTATTTTAATTAAGCTTCCTATGCATGTAACAGACTATGCGTTTTATTCATGCTTAATGTTATGCGTTTGTGATTTGTCAAGTTTTCCTATCCTTTACCCAAGTATAAGCAAAGGACTAGGTTTTCTCGGTGAGTCCGAGGTCGAACACAAGGATTATGTTGATTCTATATTTAAGTGGATTATATGCATTGTAGTGGTAACCAAGAATAATTCGCAAGAGATGTTTGTTTCTAATCTAAAGAAAGCGATAACATGTACACTAAACTAAAATGTGGAAGATGAAAAGACATGCAACACAGCAAAGTCAACTAGGTGAATTTGATGAATGGGTAAAAACAGGGTTCGGGTTGGTTAACATCTAACATCAGAAATGCATGTTGATAGTCTATTCATACTTGAGACTCTTCTCCCAATTGTCAGCCGCTATGCGTTATACGTCTATAATGCATAGGAGAGTGTTAACTGCCAAGGTTGTTCCTATGTCTAGGCAACACTACTTAGCCTTATCAATTGAGTTCCACAATCACTTACCCTCTCGAGCAGTCTGATTATTACTACTTATATCGATTAGCTAGATGGACATAAGCATCGGATTAAGTTACAATTGACAAGATCCAATAGTTACACTATGGTTCTTATTTAGATGCTAACGCAACCCTTAACCCTTGATAGGTTAGTTACTCATGGATTCAAAGTAAAAAGTGGAAAGTGTAGAGAAATGAGTAGACATGGAAGAAATATAGATTGATGAACGGAATACAACTTTAGATAGCTCAATGTCTTGACACAAATCTAAAATCAAACTAGAAAAACAAGATAGAAAGCAGAAAAAGGGCATCAATGTCTTGAGTCGCCGGAATGGAAGCGTGAGGATCTACTGTGAAGTGGTTGATAACTTGTAGAAATACAAGTTATAATAGCCTTTCACTTAGATAAATAGAGATTAAATAGAGAAGCATGCGGCAGTTTATGTGATTTTTATTAATAAATCGTCCTTTGCATTATACTCTTATATTTCTATGAAGATAAATGATTTTACCACTTTTTGAGCCTAAAACGCATGTTTTAACGCAGGAATGCAAACGATGCGTTGATGACGTCTTAACGCAGGACGACGCGTTAGCAATCTGTTCTTCATGGACGCATGATCTGAACGGAACGCAAACAACCTGAAGATGCGTTCACAACTACTCAATGCAAGACTACGCGTGTTGACATCGGCCAAACTATTCATGGACGCATAGACGACCATTAATGCAAGGCGCTGAGAATCAAAGCAGACTCTTGAGAGATTGACGGATGATTGACGAACATGATTTGTGGCCAAAGTGGTGGATCTTAATTGACCCGAGAATCACACAATCAGGCGAGATGGACGCATAGTATCAATCTCGCTGCCAATCAAGCAGATTTGCCATTAATTGTGAACGCATCATCTATAAATGGGCAGCTCCACGAGATGAGAAAGGGTTGTTGATTCTCGAAAGAACTCCATAAGTGACAGCAGAGTCCTCTCCAGACTTCAACCGGAGACGAATAGCTCGAGAGAGAAGAGTCTTCCCTCCGCCGGACCACTTCACAGCATAGCCTCACGCTTCCATCCGGGAGACTCAAGACATTGACGCCTTTTCCTGCTTTCTTTCTTATTATTCTATCTTGATTTTAGATTTGTGTCAAGACATTGAGCTCATCTAAAGTTGTATTTGATTTCATGAATATAATTATCTTCTATGTCTATTCATTTCTCTAAACTTTCCGCTTTTTACTTTCAAACCATGAGTAACTAATCACTCAAGGATCTAGGGTTGCGTTAGCATCTAACTAGGAACCATAGTGTAATTATTTTATCTTGTCAATTGCGAGCTTAATCTGATGCTTATGTCCATCTGACAAATCGATATAAGTAGTAATAATCAAACTGCTCGAGAAGGTAAGTGATTGTGGAACTCAATTGACAAGGGCCAAGAGTATTGCCTGTATATGGGGATAACCTTGGTTCTTAACACTCTCTTATGCGTTATAGACATATAACACATAGCGGCTGACAACTGGGAGAAGAGTCGCAAGTATAAATAGAATACTACTGTGCGTTTCCGATGTTAGATGTTAATCAACCCGAACCCTTTCTTTATCCATTCACACACATCTTTAGCTGAACTTGCTGTGTCGCATGCTTTCCATATTCCACAATTTTTAGTCTAGTGTACAATCGCTTCTTTAGATTAAAGTCAACTCTCTGAACTATTTATTGGTTACCACTGCAACGCATGAAATTCAATTGAAAACTTAAACAATATAATCCCTGTGTTCGACCTCGGACTCACCGAGAATACCTAGTCTTTTGCTTATACTTGGGTAAAGGATAGGAAAACTTGACAAGACCACCAACGCATAGTAGTAAGACGCATAGCATGCTCAAAACATGACATGTTGTACGCATAAACACATCATTTAACACTTTGCGTTAGGACAATTTACACATACAAAATAATAGAAACAAGTTTTTGGCGCCGTTGCCGGGGATTATTTCATTGATTTAATTATTTTCTTTGGGTTATTGTGTTGCAGGATTCCTCAGTCGACGGAGTATAGCAAACTTCTCTTCTGTCAGAGGTTTCTAACAGTATATGAGTGAAGGGGATAACCCAACATTTGATATTGACCCAGAGATTGAGAGGACCTTCAGAAGAAGGATAAGACAGAATAAACAAAGAAGGAGCAATCAAACTACAGAAAATATGGATGCTCAAAATAATCAACCTCATGCTGGGGTTAGGCAGAACGCAAATGTGCAAGAGCACGCAAACAATGATACAAACCCAATCCTCTTGGCGCATGATAGAAATCACCCAATGAGGGAGTATGCGTCGCCAAATCTATACAATTTCGCACCGGGAATTTTACAACCAACCTTCGAAGGTAATGGAAGGTTTGAAATGAAACCAGTAATGTTGCAGATGCTGCAAGCCGCAGGGCAGTTTGGGGTTGCAATGGGTGAAGACCCACATGCACACGTGAAAAGTTTCTTGGAAATTTGTAGCGCATTCCCTATGGCTGGAGTACCGCAAGATAGCATCAGACTGATGCTATTCCCATTTTCTCTTAAAGATAAGGCAAGACAATGGGCATATTCATTTGAACCTGGTGAGATTACAACTTGGGGCCAAATGGTTGAAAAATTCATGCAGAAATACTTTCCTCCGACGATGAGTGCAAAGAGGCGACGAGACATTGTCACCTTCGAGCAAAAGGACTCGGAGACACTTAGTGAAGCATGGGCCCGGTTTAAAAGGCTTGTAAGGAATTGTCCCCATAATGGTATCCCTGATTGTGGGCAGATGGAGATCTTCTATGGAGGATTAAATAAAACATCACAATCAGTGGCAGACGCCTCTGCAGCAGGAGGATTAATGGACAAAACTTATACGCAAGCCAAGGAGATCCTCGACAGAATTTCGAGGAACACTGATGAATGGGTAGATGATGGGTATGAATCCCGGTACATAGATAAAAGACGAACGCAAGCTGGAATGATTGAAACTGACGCGACTAATAATCTTTCAGCTCAGATCGCTAATATGACATCCTTGTTGCAGACAATAGCATTGAATAACCAAGGTGGAACAGTTGCGTAAATGGATGCAATGAACACGGTGAATGCAATAGCATCTGTAAGCTGTGTGCAATGCGGTGATGGTCACTTGTACGATATGTGTCCCTACAACCCACAATCCGTCTGTTATGTTCGGAACAACCTGTACTCCAAGACTTATAATCCGGGTTGGAGGAACCATCCTAACTTTGGATGGGGAGGAAACCAATCACAGACGCAGGGAACTGGACAACAGCCGCAGAGAAGCAACAACCCCGTGTACAACCAAGGTGTTCAAGGGCATCAAGCACAAAGAAACCAGTCGGCAAACTCATCATCATCATCATCCCTTGAAGCACTTATGTGACAAACGATCACTCAAAATGAAAAAACGCGTAAGTCGTTGGAAGTAATGCTCCAAAACCGAATGGGTGAAATAAAAAGTCATGTCATTGCAATCCGAAATTTAGAAATTCAAGTGGGACAAATGGCAAGTGAGCGCAATATCAGACCCCAAGGAGCATTGCCCAGTAATGCCGAAGCCCCACAAGGCAACGGTAAGGAACAATGTCAAGTTGTGACATTGAGGATCTTCCCACTGAAATGCAAGATCAGAGGACGCAAGGAAATTTGCTGCCTCACATCACTCCACAACTAACTCCAATAACACCCACAAGTGAACTGCAATCTTCATCCACCACCACAGCCTCTCAAGAACAAGAGAATGCAAAGGGGAGAGAAAAAGCAACGCAGGCAAACCCTGCGTCGGTATCTCAGAATATCACTCCCCCTATGCGTCCACCCTTTCCTCAGAGCCTAAAGAAGAAAAATGATGAGGGCCAATTTAGAAAATTCCTAGATGTTCTCAACCAACTTCACATCAACATTCCGTTGGTAGAAGGCCTGGAACAAATGCCGAGCTATGTCAAATTTCTGAAAGACATACTATCGAAGAAAAGAAGGCTTGGGGAGTTTGAGATAGTCGCATTAACGCGGGAATGCAGTGCATTGTTCAAAAGCAATATACTTGCCAAAATGAAAGATCCAGGGAGTTTCACATTGCCATGTTCTATAGGAGGAATGGACGTAGGTCAGGCATTATGCAACTTAGAGGCCAGCATAAATTTAATGCCACTATCTATATTCAAAAAGTTGGGTATAGGGGAAGCACGGCCAACCACAGTCACACTTCAGCTCACTGACCGTTCCATTAAGCATCCCCAAGGGAAAATTGAGGATGTTCTTGTAAAGGTAGATAAATTCATCTTCCCAGCCGACTTCATAATTCTAGATTATAAAGCTGACAGAGAGGTGCCCATCATCCTGGGAAGACCTTTCTTAGCTACTGGACGCGCCCTGATTGACGTCCAGGAAGGGGAGTTAACCATTCGAGTGGACGATCAGCAGGTAAAGTTTAATGTTTTTAATGCGTTGAAATATCCTGATGATTTTTATTCTTGCCAGATGATCGAAGATATAATTGAAGAAAAGGCAAGTATCATAGACGCATGTGCTGAAGACGAAACAATGCTGGACGAAATGGATGAGGGAAGAGAAGCGGAAATATGTGTAATCTCCAATGCAAGTTTTGAACGCTTAGACTTAATCAACCGATCCACGGAGAAAACAAAACCGTCCCTAGAAGAACCGCCAACCCTTGAGCTAAAAACACTGTCGACGCATCTAAAGTATGCACATTTGGGGGCAGAGAGCACGCTACCGGTCATCATATCCGCTGCGTTAACCACAGATTGTGAAAAGGCTTTGCTGGAGATATTGAAAAATCATATCAAAGCCATTGGATGGACCTTAGCGGACATTAGAGGAATAAGCCCTTCATACTGCATGCACAAAATTCGGTTGGAAGAAGGTAAAGATGGCTCGGTTGAAAGGCAACGCAGGCTTAACCTTGCGATGAAGGAGGTTGTAAAGAAAGAGATCATCAAATGGCTCGACGCAGGAGTCATTTATCCAATCTCCGACAGCAGCTGGGTAAGCCCAGTTCAGTGTGTACCTAAAAAAGGGGGAATGACAGTGATCATGAACAGTAAGAATGAGTTGATACCAACAAGAACGGTCACTGGCTGGTGCATCTGTATGGATTACCACAAGCTGAATGCGGCAACAAAGAAGGACCACTTCCTACTGCCATTCATCGACCAGATGCTAGATAGGCTGGCAGGAAATGAATTTTTCTGCTTCCTTGATGGGTATTCCGGCTATAAGCAGATCATGATAGCTCCGAAAGATTAAGAGAAGACAACGTTCACTTGTCCATATGGCACCTTTGCGTTCAGACGCATGCCATTCGGACTCTGCAACGCACCAGGAACGTTCCAAAGAAGCATGATGGCAATATTTTCCGACTATTTGGAACAGTCAGTAGAGATGTTCATGGACGACTTCTCAGTATTTGGAAAATCATACGATGAATGCTTAACCAGCCTAGAAAGAGTGTTAAAGCGATGCGAAGACACAAATCTAGTCCTCAACTGGGAAAAATGCCATTTTATGGTCACTGAAGGTATTGTGTTAGGACATAAGATCTCAAAGGTTGGATTGGAAGTGGATCAAGCAAAGATAGATGTGATAGCAAAACTCCCAGCCCCCACAAATGTAAAGACTTTGCGAAGTTTCCTAGGCCATACGGGCTTCTATAGAAGATTCATCAAAGGATTCTCACAAGTAGCAAAACCATTGAGTGAGCTGCCGGAAGCCAATAGGGAATTCAATTTCGACGATAAATGCCTAAACGCATTCGAGTCTCTAAGGCAAGCTCTGATTTCAGCACCAATTTTAGTTGCACCTGACTGGTCTCTCCCATTTGAATTAATGTGCGACGCAAGCAACCATGCTGTGGGAGCAGTATTGGGGCAAAGAAAAGAGAAAATAATGCACCCCATCTATTATGCTAGTAACACGTTTAATGCGTCTCAAGGGAACTACGCTACTACTGAGAAGGAAATGTTAGCCATAGTCTTTGCGGTTGACAAATTCAGAGCATATTTGATATGGTCAAAGATGACCATCTATAGTGATCATTCTGCGATCAAATATTTGATGGCAAAATAGGACGCAAAGCCTAGACTCATCCAATGGGTAATGCTGTTACAAGAATTTGATTTGGAGATTAAAGACAAAAAGGGAACCGAGAATCAGGTTGCGGACCACTTATCTCGGTCCAGGAAAGCTGGAGTGATATAGAGGAATGATTCCCAGACGAGCATGTCATGAACGCAGAGAGCCAGGAACCATGGTATGCAGACATAGTAAATTACCTGGTCTGCAACCAATGGCCTGAAGAATTCAATGCTCAACAAAAGAAAAAGCTCCAACATGAAAGTAAGTTCTACTGCTGGGATGAGCCATATCTATATAGACTTGGCCCTGACCATATCCTGCGTCGATGCGTTCCAGAATATGAAACGCATAGCATTTTGAGAAGCTGTCATGAAGCACCTTACGGAGGACACTTTGAAGGGCAGAGAACAGCTGCAAAGGTGTTGCAAAGTGGGTATTTCTGGCCCACATTATTCAAAGACGCAAGGGCATATGCGGTAGCCTGCGATCGTTGTCAGTGAACAGGCAACATTTCCAACCGAAATGAGATGCCTCTTAATTCAATGCTAGAAGTTGAGTTATTTGACGTATGGGGAATCGATTTCATGGGACCATTTCCTCCTTCTTGCGGCAATCAATATATTTTAGTAGCGGTCGACTACGTATCAAAATGGGTAGAAGCAGCACCCTGTGCAAAGAATGATGCAAACACAGTGTCCAAGTTTTTAAAGAAACAAATCTTCTCTCGATTTGGGACACGAAGGGCGATAATTAGTGATGAAGGTACACACTTTATAAATCGCATAATCACTAATTTACTGACTAGATTTAATGTCTCGCACATGGTAGCAACTGCCTATCACCCAAAGACAAACGACCAAGCTGAAATAACAAACCGGGAGATCAAGTCCATACTTGAAAAGGTCGTGAGCACATCAAGGAAAGATTGGACAGAGAGATTAGATGAAGCTCTATGGGCATACAGAACGGCATTCAAAACGCCTATAGGCATGTCACCCTATGCGTTGGTGTTTGGGAAAGCATGCCATCTCTCGCTTGAGCTGGAACACAAGGCCATCTGGGCCATGAAGAAGCTCAATTTAGACCAAGACGCAAGCGGCAAAGCCAGAAAGCTTCAATTAAACGAACTCCTGGAGTGGAGACATTTAGCTTACGAAAACGCAAAGCTGTACAAAGAAAGGACCAAGAAATGGCACGACAAAAACATTAGTAAGAAAACTCTATACGTCGGCTAGAAGGTCCTGTTATTTAATTCAAGGTTGCATTTGTTTCCAGGTAAGCTGAAGTCTCGCTGGTCGGGTCCATTCATAATCAAGGAAGTGTTCCCGCATGGTGCGGTCATGCTGAAAACGAAGACGGAACCACTTCCTTCAAGGTCAATGGACAGAGGGTAAAACCCTACCACATTGGAGAGTTCGAAATTGACAAAACCTCCATTGACCTACGCGAGTGTAATAACTGAGCTTGCATCGAAATGTCCCTACGGTTCTGAACGCCTACTTGTCTAGGGACGCTTTCTGTTACTCTTACCTTTTTTTTTTTTTTTTTCGCACTTGTTGTATTGATTTCTTTATCTTATTTTATTTTGATTTCTTTCTTTTATTCGCAATTTTTTTTTAGTTTTTTTTTTTTGTCTCTTTTCTCTTGAATTTCAGTTTTAGGAGTAGTGTTAGCGAGAGAAGCATGAAATTAGGCGTTGAGTTTTTAATATAAACAATTTCATTTCACCACATACTCTATTATTCATGCATGCGTCCAACGCATAAGTAAACTATGCGTTCATCGATAAACGATTTCTGTGTTTGTCGAGTTAAGGTTTGGGGTAAGGTTAGAGCCGTACATATTTTTTTAAAACGCATAATACGTAACTTACAACGCACAATCTAACCTGAGAACCATGCATTCATCAGCTATGCGTTTATCATTAGTTCATTACGTTTTAGATGGAGCAATAGTTGAAATGCACATGCCTTCTCAGCCTATGCGTTTTTCCAAGAAAAACACTCAAGTGCTCTATGTGCGTTAAGTAGCCGCCCATCACACTTGATGGGTGTGCGGCTCAAGAAAATCTGCCGAAATCAGTGGGATTTCGGATATTGCGTATCTGCATTTATTACCGACGGCCCAATCAGCCCTTTATCAACGCGATTCAAATTCCCATTTTCCATTTTCGAAACCGGTGCCTCTAAAACCACCGGCGATTTGTGTTCTTCACCTATTTGTCTATGTCTAGCCAAGATTCCCAAAATCAAGAACACTCTACCGGCGACGTTTCCCCAATATCCTCATACAATACCCAGTATTCGACTCCATCCTCTTCATCATCACCTGAGGTATTTTGATCTCCATTTTTCTCTCCACCAGTATTCCGACCTACTCGACCTGTGAGGCCTTTTTCTTCTCCGGTCCGCCCAAGATCTCCAAATCCCAGTCCCTCATTTATCCCAACTTTCTCGGTGTCGTGAATCAGGGCTACTCCCCAAAGACCGCTTATAAACCCATCTTTCTGACCATTCTTCAGACCCCAAATCCGTCCACCCGGTAGTCGATCTTGACTCAGACGACTGTGTGGAGGTCTTGAATATCCACCCCTTGAGTCGAATCGACCCGGTACCTACTCCAAAACCCAAAAGCCGAGTCAAATCTTGTATCTCTAGGCCCAGAATGAAGAATGTGAAGGAGTTTTTTGCCGCGAACTTTAATGACGGAAACCAAAGGCTAAGCACGGAAAACTTCGAGGCCGAGCAACCGGGTCCTGGAACGGTTCGTGACGAAGCCAGCACACTGTACGGAAGCAGCGAAGTTTGCCGAAGAGAAGAGAGAGAGGTATTCGGCGACATTCTGGAGAGAATAGCTCAAGAGGAGAGGCAGGCAAAAGATTGGGAGGATGAAGGGGAGGTCAACCAGCCTTTACCCTCACCTCATCCGCCCAGCACAAGAGGAACAGAAGAGATGGGAAGAGAAGTAGAAGACGAGGTGGCTGTCAAAGAGGGGGAAGTAAACTCCGCACGTTCCCCAGACGCATGGATAGCCGAGATCCTGAGCGGATTGTGTGACCCAATGGACGCAACCGTTTCAGACGCAAGACGGGAATCACCCTCGCCGATAAAAGAAGCCCAGAGTCAGTTGAAGGAGACTCGGGAGGGTGAAAAGAATGAGGGAGATAAGGAAGGAGAAGCCGCCTACAGCAAGGAGGTCGTAGGCGAGCCACGTGAAACGCAAGGGTCTATCCCTTCGTCTATCAGTCCTGAGGAGATAACCCTGGACTCCAATGAAGGACCAATAAAAAAAGTTGTGATGGCCGCAGAGGCCAAAAGAAGAAGAGAAGAGGAAGAGGAAGTGGTACCCCTGTTGAGGAAGAAACGAAGGGTATCACAAGAATCTGCCGAGGATGAAGAGCCGAAAACCACAAAGCAAGGAGACGGTCCTGAGTCCCCAATTGAGGCAACATCCTTTGATAGGCTGGCAGAGAAGATGAAGAAGAAGAGGGCCAAGTTGAGAAAAGAGCTCAGAGCCCTAAGAAAAGGAGCTGAGAAAATTACCAAGGACGCATTGTCCGGCAAGAAGGCGCGCAAGGAAGCGCGGCCTCAAGAAGAAGGGGAGATGCAAGGCCTTCCTGATCCTCAAATAGAAGAAATCGCATTGGCATTAGAAGAGGAAATGAGGGAAGAAGAAAGAAAAGCAAAAGCAGCCGAGGAGCTTGAGAAAGAACTACAAATTGAAGAGGATGAGGAGCTGGCTGCTAGAATAAAAGCCCAAGAAGAGGGGGACGAAAAGAAGAAAAAGAAGAAGAGAAGTAGGCATCACTCGCCTACAAGGAAGGAACGCATCGGGGAGGATGCGAGAGTGGAACAAGGTGTCAGCACCTTGAAGAAAAAGAAGAAGAAAGAAAAAGAGGTGTCAGTCACCAAACTCCCAAGCACGGATAATGAGAAACGCAAAGGGAAGGAGAAGGTGACTGAAGCACGAGTTGAAGTGGCCGAGAGCAAGAAGAGAACTGTCGACAAAATTCCCGCTAAGGCCAAAGGAAAAACTAAGGTGGCTGATGCGTCGCCATAAAAGAAGGAAGGAAAAGGGAGACGCAGGCGTTCCCTGATTTGATGATTGAGGTGGGATTTTTCCTTGAAGAAGCCCCATTGCCTTCCATACATCACTGAAATTATTGACCACCACGGCTGGAGAAACTTCTGTTCCAGCACCCTTTGGGTCCAACCTGACATAGTCCGAAGTTTTTATAATGGACGCATAGATAAAGAGGAAGACGTGGTGGTGGTGGATGAAACTGAAGTCTCGTTCAACGCAAGGGAAATAAATGCAATCTATCAGTTGAAGGACAACCCAGATGCGGAAGGAAACAAGATCATAGAATCAACTCAACTGGAGTTAATGGAGGACGCAATCCGGGTATTGGCGAAGCCTGGGGCTAAGTGGGATGTTTCACCCACAGGTATCAAAACACTATCAGCTAGCAGCCTAAAACCAGAGGCAAACCTGTGGGTATACTTGGTGAAGAAGCGGCTGATCCCTACAACGCATGACAAGACAGTATCAAGGGATCGGGTGATGGCAACATATTGCATTATGCGTCACATTCCCCTGGATATTGGACGCATAATCGCGGCGCAGATAAGAGGGGTGTTTAACAAGCCAAGGGGTCAACTCTTTTTCCCCACTCTTATCATAAATTTGTACGCCAATGCTTCCATCGGAGGGCCAACGGAAGTGTTAGACGCAGCGAAGATGATTGAAGTCAGTGGAGTAATAGCCCATAAAACTCTGCATCGGTTGATGAGAGGATCACAATATCTGCCAGAGCCTGCTAAGGCCACCAAAAGACCTCATCAACCCAATCCGCCTCCAATGCCGCAACCACAGAATAAAGGGAAGCCGTCCAAGCTAAAACGCAAGGCTGTGGCAAGCCCTGATGCCACCATTAGACCTTCCCCAACCTCAAGCCCTTCACCCCCACTTCCAACAACTAGACGAGAACCTACTCCACCTCCACCTCCTCCTGAGACGCATCACCCTAAGCCACCTCCACCTTCCCCCAAAACGCATCGCCCAAAACCTTCTAAACCTCAACCTTCCGCCAAACCCCCCTCCCCAATCTCCTCAATAAGAGTTGATGACTCACACTATGGGGATTTTGGCGCGACTTTCATGTGTCCATCATCCCCTGCGTTTGATGAAACTCCATCAACCTCTCGCCCTCAGCCAAACATGCCTCAACCACCAACGCAACCACAACCACAAGAAGCCCAACTCGACCTCCACTGGGAAACAGTGCAAACATACCTGCAACAATCAATCTTGCGTCTAGTGATGCATTCATTGAATATGTTAGCACGACGGCAGACGGAGCAATTTCACTTTACACTGAATTACATAAATCAACTGTTCTCGATTTGATCGGAAATCCCACCCCCTAACATGCCTGAACGCTTACAACAGACGCTTGTTTTCCCAATATCGCAGCGCCCTGCACTTGAGCAGGAACGCAGACCTGATGAAGACAAGACAGATTAGGGGTGTAATTACGAGTTGTATCTTCTTTCGAACTTTTATAGCATTATCTTCATCTCCAATTGTATGCGTTGTGGACAATTCAATTAATAAAATGAAAAAAAAAAAAAATTCGCCGCATGGAATTTCTAATTGCTTCTTTTGCATGGTCGTTTGCTGTAAATTCATTCTAAGTACATATATAATTATTCCCAACTTTTATCTTTACGTTGAACAATTAGTCACTATGAGGATAATCATGCTTACACCTTTTATACTCTTTAAGTTAGATTACTTTCAATGCGTCTACATACTATTCCTTAGAAACGCAAACCTACTTTGTATGTATGCAAGTGGCCAATTCAAACCTCTTTTACAAAATTTTGCAACTTAATCCTTGTTTCCAATTTAAGCAATGAGGACCTTGCTACTCTCAAGTTTGGGGTGGAAGAGGTTTGAACTGTCAAAGATAAAAATATGAGGAACTTATTTCAATCATGTATAAAAAAGAAAAATAATAATAATAATAAAAAAAAATTTAAACGCAAAACTCCGCTAGCAAGACTAACATATCTATCTTGTTAAGACTTTAGCTAGTTGGCCACCTCCATGCACCCCATAGTTGGTGTGTCAAAATGAAGGTGGGTAATCGTAATCAGCGATGCATAGATAAAATAACAAACTCCAATGTCTAGTGAGGAAACCGAACTTAGATAAGAGTTTAGTCGAGAAGGGCACTTGCTCGTAGTTGGTTGCCTCCATGCACCCCATAGTTGGTATGTCAGAACGAAGGTGGGTAACCCTACTCGACGCGTGCTTAATATATACATAAGTAAACAAGAAAGAAAAAGGAACATTATATCTCCATCTTTTCAGACTCAGTGTTCAAAAGAAGAAAGAAAAATTGTGTGAATAATGAGTTAAAGAATTTTGAAAAGAAAGCTTGCCGCATACAAACTAGACTCGTCCTAAAGAAAAGAATATGGAGGTAGAGAAGTACCATAACTGACGGGTAGCTGATTGAGTATAGCATTCTGAGAGACTAGTCAATGCGGTGAGAAAATGTTTAGGATGATTGTAAGTTTCTTAGATAGAAGTTATGCTTGAGGAGAAGCATTTACCTAAGTTTGGGGGTGTGATAACTTGTAGAAATACAAGTTATAATAACCTTTCTCTTAGATAAATAGAGATTAAATAGAGAAGCATGCGGCAGTTCATGTGATTTTTATTAATAAATCGTCCTTTGCGTTATACTCTTGTATTTCTATGAAGATAAATGATTTTATCACTTTTTGAGCCTAAAACGCATGTTTTAACGCAGGAATGCAAACGATGCGTTGATGACGTCTTAATGCAGGACGACGCGTTAGCAATCTGTTCTTCATGGACGCATGATCTGAACGGAACGCAAACAACCTGAAGATGCGTTAACAACTACTCAACGCAAGACTACGCGTTAGCAACCTATGCCGCGTTGACATCGGCCAAACTATTCATGGACGCATAGACGACCATTAATGCAAGGCGCTAAGAATCAAAGCAGAATCTTGAGAGATTGACGGATGATTGACGAACATGATTTGTGGCCAAATTGGTGGATCTTAATTGACCCGAGAATCACGCAATTAGGCGAGATGGACGCATAGTATCAATCTCGCTACCAATCAAGCAGATTTGCCATTAATTGCGAACACATCATCTATAAAAGGGCAGCTCCGCGAGATGAGAAAGGGTTGTTGATTCTCAGAAGAACTCCATAAGTGACAGCAGAGTCCTCTCCAGACTTCAACCGGAGACGAATAGCTCGAGAAAGAAGAGTCTTCCCTACGCTGGACCACTTCACAGCATAGCCTCACGCTTACATCCGGGCGACTCAAGACATTGACGCCTTTCCCTGCTTTCTTTCTCATTACTCTATCTTGATTTTAGATTTGTGTCAAGACATTGAGCTCATCTAAAGTTGTATTTCATTTCATCAATATAATTATCTTCCATGTCAACTCATTTCTCTAAACTTTCCGCTTTTTACTTTCAAACCATGAGTAACTAATCACTCAAGGGTCTAGGGTTGCGTTAGCTTCTAACTAGGAACCACAGTGTAACTATTTTATCTTGTCAACTGCGAGCTTAATCCGATGCTTATGTCCATCTGACAAATCGATATAAGTAGTAATAATCAAACTGCTCGAGAGGGTAAGTGATTGTGGAACTCAATTGACAAGGGCCAAGTAGTATTGCCTGTCTATAGGGATAACCTTGGTTCTTAACACTCTCCTATGCGTTATAGACATATAACGCATAGCAGCTGACAACTGGGAGAAGAGTCGCAAGTATGAATAGAATACTACTATGCGTTTCCGACGTTAGATGTTAATCAACCCGAACCCTTTCTTTATCCATTCACACACATCTTTAGCTGAACTTGCTGTGTCGCATGCTTTCCATATTCCACAATTTTTAGTCTAGTGTACAAACAATCGCTTTATTTAGATTAAAGTCAACTCTCTGAACTATTTATTGGTTACCACTGCAACGCATGAAATTCAATTGAAAACTTAAACAATATAATCCCTGTGTTCGACCTCGGATTCACCGAGAATTCCTAGTCTTTTTCTTATACTTGGGTAAAGGATAGGAAAACTTGACAAGACCACCAACGCATAGTAGTAAGACGCATAGCATGCTCAAAACATGACATGTTGTACGCATAAACACAACATTTAACACTTTGCGTTAGGACAATTTACACATACAAAATAATAGCAACAGTACATGATGTGTTTCTTGTTTCTTTACTGAGGAAATATATTCTGGACCCCACTCATGTTTTAGAGGCTCAACCTATCCAAGTAAACGAAGATTTATCTTATGAAGAAGAACCTGTGCAAATTCTTGACCGTAAGGAACAAGTATTGAGAACAAAAAACTATACCGCTTGTTAAGGTTCTATGGAGAAATCATCAAATAGAAGAAGCAACATGGGAAAGTGAACATCAAATGAAAGTTAAGTATCCTCACCTTTTCTTACAGTGACCTTAGTTGAATTTCGAGGACGAAATTCTTAAAAAGGGGGTAAGGAATTGTAAGCACTAACCTGTAAAACCAAGTGTTGAAGAGAGCAATGCGATTGAGGTTATGCGTTGCTAGTGGAGAAGTAGCCAAGAAGTAGAGTAAAATTTTAATTAAGTGGTGGCCAAGACCATGCGTTGGTGAAAGTAGCGGGAAGCTGAATTATTTGAGGAACAATGCGTTGTTGATTGAATCAAGAAGGGTTGTGAGATGAAGTAGTCGGCACAACGAAGGATAAGTGGTTGATGGCGGGGAAAGAAATATACTTGAACCATGCGTTGAAGTCACCATGCACCGAAGACAGCCATGCGTTGAAGTCACCATGCGTCAAAGATAGCCATGCTCTGAAGTCACATTGCGTCCAAGACAGAATGATCTTGACGCGATGAAGCTAGTGATGTGGATGAATGTGTTGTATGCGTCGGAGGTAGGAGGCGCCGAGAACATTATGCGCCAAGAATGGTTAGTTACTGAAGATGTTGGAGGAGAACATAGACATGAGTGCCTTGCGTCGAAGGAAAGACCAGCGCCAACCTACGGTGAGGGGTAAGTCGGCATTATCATCTTGGTACTTGTGAGAGATAAGTCGGCAGTATATATATAGGTGAGTTTAATTATTTTCAGACATTTTGAGACCTTAAGTCAGTTCCATCTTTCAGAGAAACCACTAGAGAAGGAAGAGGAAGGTGTTCTTATAGTTTTGGGCCAAATTCTACCTGTTTTGGTGCTCAAATCCGAGCTGGAACAGAGGATTGATCGAAGATGCACAGACTGAACAGTGGTTGATGTTTGAAGTAGAGCGACTCAAGGAAGCCGAGTTTGGGGCTGAAATTTTGAGGTTAGTAAGTTAACATAATTCCTAACAAGTCTTATGAAGGATGGTTAAGCTGAAATTGAGGTTAATCACATGAATCTTTAGGTAAAAGCAGCAACTACAGAACTGCTATGCAATCCGGAGCAACACGGAGTAATTTTGGCATAACTGGAGAACGAAAAAGAGTTAAGCCCTGAAATTTTGAGATAAGCTGTGGAACTCAATTCTTTACAAGTTCGTAGAAGAGAAGAAGTCTTAATATGGGCTGGAAATGCGTTTTTAGGAGGGATTAAGTAGAAACATCAAGCTGTAACAGTCAGCTTTGTCAAGCAGAAACTAAGGCTCAAGTGTTGATATAAAAGCAAGTGAGCTGCACGTAAAGTGTTCTTGGAAATCACGGTATAGCAGAAGGGTAAGGGACAACTTTTAGTTATAGCTTTAGAGTTAAGGCTTGAGAATAACTAATGAAAGCCTAACCGCATGATGTGCTATAAACACCGAGCATATGGTAAGTTGTTGTTTATGTTCTTGTGAATGGAAAGAAGTATAACAAGAAAATATCTATTTCAGGCCAAGAGGAAATAGGGGAGGCATATAATCCACTCAAGGCCTAGGAAGAATTGTGAGTGACACTTCTTTTACTTTTAAACGATTTGTTGAACATGATAGTTCGGTTTTCCAATGAAATGTGAATTTGTGATTAAATGCGTTATGAGGCATACATTATGTTCTTAAAGTAATTGAAAAGCATGTTTATGAAATGTTATTGATATAATAATTGCCCTGTATTCTTATGAACGATTTGTATATGAACGGTTTGCATGAAATGTTTTTTCTAAAAAAAAATCTTTTAGAGGAGGCTCAATGCTAATAAGGCATGTGAGTTTCCCCGGGACCCAGTACTTGGGCAACCCGCCTGCAAAATGTTTTACAGGAGGCTCAATGCTAGTAAGGCATATGAGTTTCCCCGGGACCCTGTACTCAAGGACATGAGAAGGTAATTGGGCAACCCGCCATATTCCTATGTGCACATAGAGGTTATATGCTGGTGTGTTGAGTCTTGCTCCGCATCGAGCCTTATATGTTTTCGACGTTGGGGTGTTGAGTTTTGCTCCACTTCAACTAAGGGAAAAGTACTGCACTTATACTGTTTTCTTATGATTTGCTGAAAATCATGTATGAAGTGATAAGAGCAATTAGGTTTGTTTTAACTAATGTATTTGAAGTGATTACATGTTTTATGTTTGATGTTGAGAATAATTTTACTACTGATGATTTCCGAACTAAAATGGTTTGTTAAAATTGTCACTCACTGGGCCTTTAGCTCATGTTTTCCATGTTTTCTTTCCCCTCCAGGTAGCAAGGACGTTTCTGGTGCTTTGCCTACTTCCACTCGCCCTGCTTAAGCTTCGAGACTCTGAATAATTTGACTTGTTGAGGTGTTGGTTCCTTTATACTTATTAGGTGGCATGTAGATATGTCTGTACAATTACCAGGGGTTGAACTATGGGTTGTGTAAGGACATGTAAAAGAATTGAGAAATTTTTGTTTTGGCTTGTATATACTTTTCCATATGTGATGTTTAATATGTTTTACAATCTGGAGATTACATGGTGAACAGTTCAGAATGTGTGTGAGGGAACGGATGGTATGCGTCACAAGAGGGGTGATATATACTATCCTCACATCTCCTTTCAGGTTGTGCAGGTAACTTGGGAGGGGGTGTGACATCGTTCCTCTATATCACTCCAGCTTTCCAGGACCTCTTTATTTTCCAACCGAGATAGGTGGTCCGCAACCTGATTCTCGGTTCCCTTTTTGTCTTTAATCTGCAAATCAAATTCTTGTAACAGCAGTACCCATCGGATGAGTCTAGGCTTTGCGTCGTTTTTCGCCATCAAATATTTGATCGCAGAATGATCATTATAGATGGTCACCTTTGACCCTATCAAATATGCTCTGAATTTGTCAACCGCAAAGACTATGGCTAACATTTCCTTCTTAGTAGTAATGTAGTTCTCCTGAGACACATTCAACATTTTACTAGCATAATAGATGGGGTGCATTATTTTCTCTTTTCTTTGCCCCAATACTGCTCCCACAGCATGGTTGCTTGCGTCGCACATTAATTCAAATGGGAGAGACCAGTCAAGTGCAACTAAAATTGGTGCTGAAATCAGAGCTTGCCTTAGAGACTCGAATGCGTTTAGGCATTTACCGTCGAAACTGAGTTCCCTGTTGGCTTCCAGCAGCTTGTTCAGTGGTTTTGCTACTTGCGAGAATCCTTTGATGAATCTTCTATAGAAGCCCGCATGGCCTAGGAAACTTCGCAAAGTCTTTACATTTGTGGGGGCTGAGAGTTTTGCTATCGCATCTATCTTTGCTTGATCCACTTCCAATCCAACCTTTGAGATCTTATGTCCCAACACAATACCCTCAGTGATCATAAAATGGCATTTTTCCCAGTTCAGGACTAGATTTGTGTCTTCGCATCGCTTTAACACTCTTTCCAAGTTGGTCAAGCATTCATCGTATGATTTCCCAAATACTGAGAAGTCGTCCATAAACACCTCTACTGACTGTTCCAAATAGTCGGAAAATATTGCCATCATGCATCTTTGGAACGTCCCTGGTGCGTTGCATAGTCCGAATGGCATGCGTCTGAATGCAAAGGTGCCATATGGACAAGTGAACGTTGTCTTCTCTTGATCTTCCAGAGCTATCATGATCTGGTTATAGCTGAAATATCAGTCAAGGAAACAGAAAAATTCATTTCCTGCCAACCTATCTAGCATCTGGTCGATGAATGGCAGTGGAAAGTGGTCCTTCTTTGTTGCCGCATTCAGCTTGTGGTAGTCCATACAGATGCGCCAACCAGTGACCGTTCTTGTTGGTATCAACTCATTTTTACTGTTCATGATCACTGTCATTCCCTCTTTCTTAGGTACACACTGAACTGGGCTTACCCAGCTGCTGTCGAAGATTGGATAAATGACCCCTGCGTCGAGCCATTTGATGATCTCTTTCTTTACAACCTCCTTCATCGCAGGGTTAAGCCTGCGTTGCCTTTCAATTGACCCATCTTTACCCTCTTCCAACCGAATTTTGTGCATGCAGTATGAAGGGCTTATTCCTCTAATGTCCGCTAAGGTCCATCCAATGGCTTTGATATGATTTTTCAATATCTCCAGCAAAGCCTTTTCACAATCTGTAGTTAACGCAGCGGATATGATGACCGATAGCGTGCTCTCTGCCCCCAAATATGCATACTTTAGATGCGTTGGCAGTGTTTTTAGCTCAAGGGTTGGCGGCTCTTCTAGGGACGGTTTGGTTTTCTCTGTGGATCGGTTGCTTAAGTCTAAGCGTTCAAAGCTTGCATTGGAGATTACACCTATTTCCACTTCTCTTCCCTTATCCATTTCGTCCAACATTGTTTCGTCTTCAGCACATGCGTCTATGATGCTTGCCTTTTCTTCAATTATATCTTCGATCATCTGGCAAGAATGAAAATCATCAGGATATTTCAACGCATTAAAAACATTAAACTTTACCTGCTGGTCGTCCACTCGAATGGTTAACTCCCCTTCCTGGACGTCAATCAGGGCGCGTCCAGTAGCTAAGAAAGGTCTTCCCAAGATGATGGGCACCTCTCTGTCAGCTTCATAATCCAGAATTAGAGTCGGCTGGGAAGATGAGTTTGTCTACCTTCACAAGAACATCTTCAATTTTTCCTTCGGGATGCTTAATGGAACGGTCAGCAAGCTGAAGTGTGACTGTGGTTGGTCGTGCTTCCCCTATACCCAACTTTTTGAATATAGATAGTGGCACTAAATTTATGCTGGCCCCTAAGTTGCATAATGCCTGACCTACGTCCATTCCTCCTATAGAACATGGCAATGTTAAACTCCCTGGATCTTTCATTTTGGCGGGTATATTGCTTTTGAACAATGCACTGCATTTCGGCGTTAATGCAACTGTCTCAAACTCTCCAAGCCTTCTTTTCTTAGATAGTATGTCTTTAAGAAATTTGACATAGCTCGGGTTTTTTTTTTTAATTTCTCTTTTTTTGTCTTCTTTCCCCTTTGTTTTCCTCTTCCTTCTTTTTCTTTTTTTTTTCTATTTAATTTACAAAATGAGATTATTAACATTAATTCGCTTAAAGCTTTTGAACATGCTTACAAATTAGGTGCTTACACCTTCTCTCAGAAGAGCTTGAAATGAAGGCTGGTTATGGTGGAGGAGTTGTGCAGAGCTTTCGCCTCTTTAACTCATTTCCTCTCCTTTTTCTTTGAAGCTTTGGGCTATTTATAGGCGTTGAAAAGTTGAAGCTCATGATGGCCTAACACCTTTGCATTAAATTCCCTTCCCCGCTGCATAGACTTTTTGCACTGTAGGTACATTGGTTCTACCATGATCTGATAACGTGTTGTCCTTTTTCATAATGACTTGACAAGTTTTGCCCAGGCGTCCGTATTTACTTTCTCTCCAACGCATGGTCTGAATGCATGGTCTCAGACGCATAGTTTCGACGCATGGGTTTCCATTTGTTCTCGCAGCAGCTTCGTCTCTAGTCCTTGGGTTATTTGTGCTTATTTTGTTCTTAATCCTGCGTTGGGAATAGAAAAGCTCATAATTTTTCAAGTATTTTGTTTTGTAAATAGTGCCAACGCATGGTGATACATTTTACATAATTCAACTACCAAAATCATGTGTTTAGCTCTAAAGTTACACTAATGAATTCAAATAGTGACTATAATAATTTGTATTCTACAAGTTATCTTATTACAACCTTCTCTTAGAAAAATAGAGATTAAATAGAGAATCATGCGGTAGTTTGTGTTGAATTCTATTGATAAATCTTCCTATCCGTTCTACTCTTGTAAATTGATGAAGATAATTATTTTATAGCTTTTTGAGCCTAAAACGCATGTTTTAATGCAGGAACGTAAGCAACCTGTGGATGCGTTGACAACCCTTGAACGCAGGATGATGTGTTAGAAACCAATGTATGCCTTGGCATAAGTGAACGCATGAACCCAAGTTCTCCATGGACGAATAACGACCAGAAATGCAAGGCAGCGGAAATTAAATCAGAATCTTGAGAGATTGTCGGAAAGATTGACATGCATGATTTGTGGCTAACCTGGTGGGTCTAAATTGAACCGAGAATTATGCAATTAGGCGAGATAGACGCACGACATCAATTTTGGGCCTCCAATCACGCAGATTTGCTACTGATTACGAACGCAGCCTCTATAAAAGGGCAGACCTGCAAGCTGAAAAAGGGTTGTTGATTCTCGAAAGAATTCCTAAGTGACAACAGAGTTCTCTTCAGAAGAAAACTGAAGACAAATAGCTCGAGAGAGAGTCTTCCCTCCACCTGACCACTTCACAGCAAAACTTCACGCATCCATTCCAGCGACTCAAGACATTAAAACGCCTTCCTGCTTTATATCTTTTTCTGCTTGATTTTAGATTTGTTATCAAGACATTGTACTGTCTAAAATTGTATTTTGTTCATTAATCTACAATTCTCCCATGTCTATCCATTTCTCTAGACTTCCGCTTATTACTTTGAATCCATGAGTAGCTAATCTTTCAAGGGTCACGAGTTCCGTTAGCATCTAAATAAGAACCATAGTGTAACTATTGCATCTTGTCAATTGTAATCTTCATCTGATGCTTATATCCATCTAGCTAATCGATATAAGTAGTAATAATCAGACTGCTCGAGAGAGTAAGTGATTGTGGAACTCAATTCACAAGGCTAAGAAGTGTTACCTAGACATAGGAATAACCTTGGTACTTAATACTCTCCTATATGGTATAGACATATAACGCATAGCGGCTGACAACCGAGAGAAGAGTCGCAGGTATGAATAGATTATCACTATGCGTTTCTGATTGTAGATGTTAACTAACCCAAACCCTGTTTTTACCCGTTCATTTAATCCACTTAGCTGACTTTGCTGTGTCGCATACATTACCATCCACTACCTTTTAATCTAGTGTAGATGTTATCGCTTTTTTTAGTTAATAGTTGCTTTCTTTAGTTAGATGCATCCCTTGTTAATATTTTTGGTTACTACTCCAACTCAAATAATCCAATTAATTATAGAATCTGCATAGTCTCTATGTTTGACCTCGGACTCACCGAGAAAACCTCATTCTTTGCTTATACTTGGGTAAAGGATAGGAAAACTTGACAGATCAATAAGGCATAATATTAAGCATGTTAAACGCATAATAAGTTAAACACATGATAGTAAGCTTAACAATAGATAAATGCAACAACAAGTTTTTTAACTTTAGATAGCCTACGCAACAACCACCCACGCGTATCGTTGATATTCCTTCTTGGACGTCAATCAGGGTGCATCAAGGAGCGGTATCTTTATATACAGACGCAGGTTCTACCTACATTGCTTTTTCTCTCCTCTCTCTATTTTCCTCTTCTTGTGTTTCGATGGAAGATGATGGTTGGTTGACTTTATGTATACTACTTTGCGTCGGTTAACTCATTGTTGGAGCATTTAAAGGTTGCGAGTGTCCTTGCCTCCTCTGATCTTGCTTAACCGTGGGATTAGTTTTCCCACGTATCAATGTCACATCTTGAAATTGTTCTTTTCCGTTCCCTCTTGGAACTTTGGTTTTACTTGGCAATGCTCCTCGTGTTCGATTCTTGAGCTCACCCGCAATTTTACCCATTTGAACTTCCAAGTTCCTAATTGCAGTGGCTTGGTTTTGGAGCATCGCATCATTTTTATCTATATATTCTCGTAACACAGATTCAATGGAAGATGATGAGGATGATGCGGGCGCTTCCTGATTCCTCTTTTATTGATGATACTGGCCTTGATTCCCTTGGTTGAAACCAAGAGGGTTGCCTTTCTGCGGCTGCTACTCAGCCCCCTGCGTTTGTTGTTGATTTCCACCCCAACTGAAGTTAAGGTGGTTCCTCCAACCCAGATTGTATGTTTTACCGTAGTGGTTGTTTTGAACATAGCAGACTGACTGAGGGTTGTAAGGACACATGTCATACAACTGCCCCTCACCACACTACACGCAACTTACAGACGATATTGAATTCATTGCGATCATCGCGTTCATCGCAGCAACTAACCCACCTTGATTATTGAAGGTTATAGTCTTCAGCAGAGATGTCATGGTTGCCATCTGAGCTGAGAGATTAGTGGCAACATCAGTTTCAAGCATCCCAGCTTGCGTTCACCTTCTATTGGTGGAGCAGAATCCATACTCATCGTCCACTCACTCATTAGTATTCCTTGAAATTATGTCGAGAATATCTTTCGCATGCGTGTAGGTCATATCCATTAATCCTCCTGCTTATTCAGACAATTCCTCACTACTCGTTTGAATCGGGTCAAAGCTACGATTGATACTTCTTTGATTCTGCCTTGTCCTTCGTCTGAAGGTTCTTTCAATCTCAGGGTCAATATCAAGTGTTGGGCTGCTCCCGTCACACATATACTATTTGGAGCTTCCGGTAGAGGAAAAACTCACAATACTTTCTTGACTGAAGAATTCTTACAATAAAAATAATCCAAAAAAAGAAAAGAATCAATACAAACTTGTTGACAGTCTAAAGTCCCCGACAACGGTGCCAAAAACTTGTTGACAGTCTAAAGTCCCCGGCAATGGCGCCAAAAACTTGTTGCCAATTAATACCCTTTTGTTGTGTGCAATCGTGTACCCGGTGTCACAATCTAACTTGAGATAGTAGATTGTGACCCCACCTGTGCAGACAGTGTAGTGGCGACACCAGAGTTCGACACATCTGGCAATGATAGAGGGCCACATGAAGTGCCGTGATGTGACCGAGGAGAACGGTGCATTATTCAACACACTAAGATAAGTGAGCAAGCATGTCAAGTTGAACAACAAGCAAGAAGACGAGCGTTGGTGCCATTGGCAATGTCAACGACAAGCCCGGTGGGGGCCACGTGGGGCCCCGGGCCATGACCTCAGAAGTAGGGGTCTCGTCGTGAGTTTGGACGAGTGGCTCTGATGTTAGTTCCATATTGATGGAAGATGGAAGCACGTCGAATTCCATGTCAATCGAAATTCAGACGGGCGCTCTACGCTGGTGAGTGACCACTCGCCAATTTGCATATGCATAGGTGCCAAAGAGGAAATTATTCAGAATGTATTATAGGGGGAGGCATGGTGTCAGCTCTCCACCACCCCTGGGCCCTACGGCCTAAGTGAGCTACCCTGTGGCACACAAGAGCGCTACAAGATGAGTGTCTTGGGCGTCTTCCATTGGGAATGGGATCTCAATGGACAGTGTCAGACGACACGGGTGTGTCAGCATTGCACCCCTTCCCATGGGCTGGAGGTTCGATATAGTACCCGGTATGCCATCTTGGCTCGGCATTGACCTGCCATAGACATGAAAAGCTCCATTCCCAGGGATGTCCGAATGGATGGATGTTCGGAATGTCACACTCTACTTTAAAAAAAAAAAAAATCGATGCGTTGAAGAGCCTATAAAGAAAAGAAGTAAGAGGCCATGTTGAATGCATGGTCAGGACTAAGGTAACGCATGCTAAAGGTGGACGTATAGGAAGTAATCCAAGAGCTTGAAGGGAAGAAGTGAAACACGTAGGAGGTAATTATGAAGATGTAAACATTGGCGAAGGTAAGACGCATAGATTACTATGAAGGGATGTGCTCTCGAGTGTTGGATAAAGTAGAAGGTTGATAAGTAAGTTTTGAAGACTAGTGAAGGAGGTGGACGCATACTAATTTATCATAAGAGATATTTTAGTACAAGGAAAAGGTTAAATGGATAACCTTGGATTACAAGTTCAGGAACGTATAAAGGGATAATCAAGAAATCCTCAAGGATAGGAGGAAGATTATGGATGCAGAACGAAGTAAAGGTGAATGCAAAGAGTACAAACGCATTAAGGGTGATTTTGAGTTGAATTTGGTTAACAAGGGTAATTCACATCGTTGGATGTGTGATCACACAAAAGAAGGATTTGTAGTTAAAACTTGACATAAGAGAAGAAAGTTGGACGTATGGTATGATGCGGTAGGGCACAGACGCCTAGTAGTAGGCGGTGGAGAAATGGGTTGAAAAGTATTATGGCGGAGAGTAAAGAAAGTAAGTAAAGAAGCTAAAACCTTAAAGGAAATTCAATGGATACATAGGGGCAGTATGATATGATTGAATGAATAGTTTGTATATTGGAATATGTTGGATGCACAAGATAAGCTTATAAAGGCTAGGTGGCTTTATTTAGACTTGACACCTTATAAGTAGGAGGTGTTAGAAGACATGTTAAGTATTGCATGCAAGGTGACGCTTGGATAAATACATGGTTGGTTAAGTGTGTAGCGTGACATGAGGCAAACAAGTGGCAAAAGAGAGGAGAAGCAGTACGACAAGCACTCTATTCCAAAGCTATAAATAGGATCTTAAGAGAAAAGGAGCGATTGGTGATGCTGAAGTAAGAATTCTTGAGAGAAAAGGGAGAGAGGAGGCAGAAGGAGGAATCCTTGCGTCCGTAGTAGTCTGCGGCCAAGAGAGAAGATACTCTTGACAACTTAGCTACCTTGTGTTAAAGAAGTTGTTTTGCGTCTAAGTAAGATGAACGACGCGTTCAAGATGAACGATGCGTTCAAGGTGAATCTTGCTTCCACGGGAGGTTGACGCATCCAAAAGAGAAGTAAAGAAGAGTTAGATTGTACCTCGCGTTAGCTGTCAACCTTGCGTTCAAGGGCAAGGTTGCATCCAATCGAGCTGACAGAGGAATGTAAAGCCTTGCATTCCAGGGATAGAACGTTGCGTTCGAGAAGCTCAGGAAAAAGGAAATAGTGAAAAGGAGGAGGAACTATTCTTGAGCAAGTATAATGTGAGTAACATTAACGTTCTCCTTCAAAATATGATTTCATGAGTTTTCGATGAGTAAGTGCATGTGTCTTGTTTGAAAAATATTTGAGTATGCTGGTTATTTGCTATATGTTTATAAAACACATGCTGATTGATAATATGTGATTCATGATTTTACTAAAAAGCATGATGTTGATATTAAAGCTTTGAACTTGAGTTTTTTGGAAGCATGCTGTTTTGATATTATATGATTTTAGTTGGTAACGGTTAATTTATGAGTTTATGATATGATGCTTCCAAAATGTAATTGGTGTATTTATAAAACTTAGAAAAGGGCACTCGAGGCTCAGGGACTTGGAGAAGGCCAAGGGGTAGCCGGGATATAAAAAAGGTACCCAATGCTGAGGGACTCATAGAAGGCAGATGGGTAACCTGGATATGAAAATGGGACCCCAATGCTCAAGGACTTAGAGAAGGCATTCGGGCAGCCCGGATTATAATATATCTATGTGCACATTGAGGAATATACAATGCTGATGTGTTGAGATTACTCCTCACAGCTAAGGATAATCGACATTGAGAAGCGTAGAGCACTGCTCCGCCTCAACTAAGGAAAATTTTTAAGAATGAACTGATTTTATGTACAACTATTTAAGAAAGAATATATGTGATGTGATTAAGTTGATGGAAAGTATGATTTTACAGCAATGATGTTTGAACTATGTTTTACATAGATTGTGGAACATGTGTAATTTGACTAAATTATCGAGAAATATGTTTTGCGGTAATGATGATTTAAGTCCATGTTTCATGATTATGGTATATGGTAATTTTAACATGCTTGTTTCTGAAGTAAAGATAGTTTTACAAAAACTGTTACTCTGTTAGCTCACCCTTTCATACGTTTTCCATTTTTCAGGTAGCATGACAGTTCCCGTTGCTAGTCGATGTCGAGGTTTGTCAAGAGTAAATGGTATCACCATCCTAGGAAGTGTAGTTTAATGGATATAAAGGAAGTTCGACAGTAGAAGTCGAGCAGTAAGTCTATGACTACTGTCTTCACTCTCCGTCTGGGGTTACAGGAGGGTAGTCCGGGATGGGGTGTGTCAAGTTAGTATCAGAGCATGGTTTACAAAAAACCTGGGAAAAGTCAGGTGAAGTTTAGCGATAAGTTGATAGAAAAATCAAGAGATATCATTTAGAAAAGAAGTAAAATAAGAAAAGGTTATGGAATTAGGACGTTTAGGCAACAAACCTCGACGGCAACGTGTAAGCGGAACTTGGAATGCTACCTACTATTTTGAGAGGAAAATTGAATGCAATAAGTTTAAATATGAAAGTTGCAATATAGTAAGATTGCAGGGGAAATTGATATGAGCAATCGGGCTAACTAAGGCAGGTATACGCCGGAACTTCAAAAGATATTAAGAGGCTTAGGAAAATTTAAAAGAAAATCCAGTAGGTATGAATTTAAATTAAAAGTCTGTTGAACAATTCGATAATTGATTAATGATAAGATAACATGAGAAAAATCTCGAAAAGAGAATAGGGATTAGGAGAAATTTAAGCCTGTGGAGTTGGAAACTTTTAAGACAGGAAATATAAGTTTGTAGAAATTTCGGCTATATAAAGAAGTGCTATGCGTTAAGAGGAAGGAAAGGAGAAAAGATGTTTATGTCAGTGTAAGTTATGAATTAAGAATAAGCCATAGGTAAAGTTGAAAGAAATCATGATAGGCGATTTGGAATATTAAAAGACAAGGTGACCTAGGAATTTAAGGAAATTTAAGTATTACAGTTATGTGTATAAGCAAAAATATGCGATACAGAAGACTAGTTGGACGCATAGCGTTTGAGCGGATATTACATTAAGAATTAAGAAACTAAAATTGAAAGAATAATGGGAAATTAGTTACGAGTTAGCCATATTCTTAAGAGGAACATCATCATGGATGGTGAGATATGAACGCATGATATCCTAGCTTGGAAGTAAATTGGTTTAGTATTGAAGTGATGCAAAAAGGAAAATGACAATTCAAAGGAAAAAATGATTGCAAGGCTCATGCTTAGTCTGAGACATTGCCAAGTTATGAAAATAGATTCGGATGGTGGACAAGCTAAATAGGTGATATATTATGCATTGAGCATGTGGGGTTGGTTAGAACCACCATATGGGGGAAAAGTATTTTGCGTTGAAAATGTTAGCATGCGATGGGGAAATGGCAATTTAAGGAAAGTTATGCGTTATGTATTGTGAAGAGAAATGGTGGACGGGAGTAAAGGAACAAGAACTATAAGTGTTGGCCACGACTATGCAAGCTTAGCATTAGAAGCTGCTATAAGGAGAAAAAAGTAGATTCTGTGTTAGTAAGGTGAAAGACTTGTTATATTTTGATAAGGCTGCTAGGCGTTGAAAGGTGTTACTAAGCGTTGATAAGAATACTTTAAATTGGAAAGTAGTTGTATGTGATAGGCTATAGCTATGCGCTGAAGATTAGCTATGTATTGATAAGCTATGCGATGAGCAGCAGTTTTGCACTGAAGGTTTGCTATGAAAGTTCATTGAACAGATCAGGAAGTCCTCGAGTATGGTATAGCATGTGCGGGAGAGGCCGTTAAGCGTTGAAAGTTGCTATAATTGGAAAAATTGCTATGCAATGAAGGATTGCTATGTGTTGACAAGGCGACGCGTTGAGAAGGTGAAGTTCGTAATAGTTAAATTTTGAGATACAGCTTATATTTAGAAATGGTCTTATGAACCAGCCAAAAGAGACTCAGGTTAAGCAAAGAGACTCGGGTTAAGCGTTGGATGTGCTATAGAGGTGAAAGCAAATCTGAAAGAGGGAAACTGTTGTTGTGCATGCAATGCTGAAGTACAAAACTTGTTACTGCGTTTATTTATTATAATTAAGCTTCCTATGCATTTAACATACTATGCGTCTTACTTATGCTTAATGTTATACGTTTGTGATCTATCAAGTTTTCCTATCCTTTACCCAAGTATAAGGAAAGGACTAGATTTTCTCGATGAGTTCGAGGTCAAATACAGGGATTATGTTGATTCTATATTTAAGTGGATTATATGCGTTGTAGTGGTAACCAAGAATAATTTGTGAGAGATGTTTGTTTCTAATCTAAAGAAAGCGATAACATGTACAATAAACTAAAATATGAAAGATGAAAAGGCATGCGACACAGCAAAGTCAGCTAGGTGAATTTAATGAATGGGTAAAAACAGGGTTAGGGTTGGTTAACATCTACATCAGAAACGCATAGTGATAGTCTATTCATACTTGCTTCTTCTCTCGGTTGTCAGCCGCTATTCATTATATGTCTATAATGCATAGGAGAGTGTTAAGTGCCAAGGTTGTTCATATGTCTAGGCAACAGTACTTAGCCTTGTTAATTGAGTTCCACAATCACTTACCCTCTCGAGCGGTCTAATTATTACTACTTATATCGATTAGTTAGATGGACATAAGCATCGGACTAAGATTACAATTGACAAGATCCAATAGTTACACTATGGTTCTTATTTAGATGCTAACGCAACCCTCAACTCTTGATAGATTAGTTACTCATGGATTCAAAGTAAAAAGTGGAAAATGTAGAGAAATGAGTAGACATGGAAGAAATATAGATTGATGAACGGAATACAACTTTAGATAGCTCAATGTCTTGACACAAATCTAAAATCAAACTAGAAAAACAAGATAGAAAGCAGGAAAAGGGCGTCAATGTCTTAAGTCGCCGGAAAGGAAGCGTGAGGATCTGCTGTGAAGTGGTCAGGCGGAGGGAAGACTCTTCTCTCTCGAGCTATTCGTCTCTGGTTGTGTTCTGGAGGGAACTCTGCTGTCACTTAGAAATTTTTCCGAGAATGAACAACCATTTCTCATCTTGCAGGACTGCCCTTTTATAGATGTTGCGTTCGCAATCAATGGCAGGTCTGCTTGATTGGCGGCGAAATTGATATCATGCGTCCATCTCGCCTAATTGCATAATTCTCGGGTCAATTTAGATCCACCACTTTAGCCACAGATTATGTATGTCAATCTTTTGACAATCTCTTAAGATTCTTATCTGATTATCCGCGCCTTGCGTCTTTTGTCATTATGCGTTCAAGGAGAGTTGGGCTGATGTCAATGCGTTATAGGTTGCTAACGCACAGTTTTGCATTAAGAAGTAGTCAACTCATTGTTTTCATTCCTGCGTTGAAACATGCGTTTCAGGTTCAAAAAGTGGTAAAATCATTATCTTCATAAAAATACAAGAGTAGAACGTGTAGGAAGATTTATTAGTAGAATTTAGCTTAAACTACCGCATGCTTCTCTATTTAATCTCTATTTTTCTAAGAAAAAGGTTATAATAACTTGTATTTCTACAAGTTATCAGAAACAAGAAGTGAATAGATATTAGAATAATCATTAAGGAAACGGTTAAGTATGGAAGTAGTAAAAAAAAAAAAAAAAAAAATCGGAAGCAAAGCCTTGTGTTGTATTTATGGACGCATAGAAGGGTGACCACGAAGTCCATAAGGTTTAATAAGAGGCACATAACTTGGCTTAAGCTATGCATCCTGATAGTACCGTGATGTATGAAACGTGAAGGAAATTTTTTCAAGTGGCCAGGAGTGAAAAAGGGGAAATAGCAGAGTGCGTGACAAAGTGTTTGATTGGTTAGAAGGTAAAGCTTGAATAGCAAAAATACTAAATTCACTTTCTATTCTTAAGTGGAAGTAAAAATATGTATAATGGTTTTCTTATTTGGATTACCAAGAGTGTCAGTAAATGTTGACAGAAATTTGGGTGATTGGTAAAAAGTTGACAAAGATAGAGCGTTTTTGCCCATCAAGGGAACGTATACCTTGGCTAGAATGATACGGATGCATGTGGTTCAATTCTAAGTTCTAGAAAAGTTACAATAGACTTTAGGAACGAAGATGTAGTTGCGTATTATGTCTAAGGATCACAATATATCTTATGTTTTAAAGAATATATTCCTGATCCTATTCATATACTTAAAGTGTAACCAATGGAGCTAAGAGAAGATTTAAGTTATGAGGAGGAATTAATTCAAATGTTTATTTGATTAAAGAATAAGTATTAAGAACTAAGTTAAATTCGTTGGTCTAAGATTTGTGGAAAATTAGGGTGTGAAAGAAGCTATTTGAGAAACCAAGCCCATGGGGCAAAATATTAACCAGTATTTACAATTATTCTCAAGAGACTAACCACCTACAGAATTTTTAGGACGAAGTTCTTATGAGAAAGTGGTAAGTTGGGAAGCTCTACTCATAATTTGGTAAATGGTAAGCAAGAAGTTGAGTAAAATTGGAAATGATGACCGAAAACTTTTGAGTATAAATGTTCATGCGTTGGTGGGATTGTTGAATTAACAGACATGCGTTTGATAAGATTGGTAGAAGATATGTATTGAAGATCAAAAGACCTATATTTAAATTCTATAATTCTAAAATGATATTAAGTAAAAGAACTATACTAGATGTCACACCCCCTCCCAGGTTACTCTACCCAACCCGAGAAAAGATGTGAAGACAGCAAGCATCACCCTTTTTGTGACATTCACTGCCTAATTGTACCTGAATAACCTGTGAGACAATAACATACATATTCGCTTACAAATCCAGAACCATAACGACTTGTATTATTACAATTAAACTTTCAACATATTCACAACATATTTGCACAATAACCCGTCTCACATCCCAACTATTATGTAATTAGGTCTACATGCCACCTATACAAGGTTATATACATGTACAATGACGCAAGTGTGTCTTTTTCCTGATATCTCGAAGCTTAGGCAAGGCGAGCTGGAGTAGGCTAAGCACCAGGAACGTCCTCGCTACCTGGGAGGAAAAAGAAAACATGGAAAGCGTGAGCTAAAAGCCCCGTGAGTGACTAATTTTGTAAAACCATCTTTTGTTCGAAAACAGGCATGTTACAATCATTATAACACCATATACGTAAATGTGATTCAAATAATCATTTTTGTAAAATCATAATTTTCAACAACGTAATCAAATCACATATGTTCATGCCAAAATGATCGTACACGAAATCAGTTTGTTCTCAAAATTTTCCCTTAGTCAGGGCGGAGCAAGACTCAACGCACCCAACGTCGAAAACATCCTTAGTTGAGGCAGAGTAAAATTCAACGCACTTAACGTCGATAACAACCTTAGTTGGGGTGGAACAAGACTCAACACACCCAACGTCACAATCTCTATGTGCACATAGGAATATCGCGGGTTGCCCAAGTACCTTCTACGAGCCCTTCAGTACTGGGTCCTGGGGAAACTCACATGCCTTCTCATGTCCTTCAACATTGAGCCTCCTCTAAAACATTTTAGAAACTAGTATTTTACGTAAATAGTTCACATGAAAGCCTTTCATGAAAAATCAGATATGTCACGATAAACAACATTTCACAACATGCCTTTCAACATCTTATAGAAAACGGATAAAACATGCCTTGTGAACAATATCATCAAACATCATGCTTTTCAAGAAAACAGTTCATCTCAAAGCCATATCTCATAAGAAAACCAAACTAAACATTTTCAATAAATTTCGTTTTCAAAGAAAGAAAAGTGTCACTTACAACTTGTCCTTAGGCCCTTAGCGAATTATATGCCTTTTCGAGCTCTTCTTGGCCTGTAAATACACATTCCTCACATTACGCTTCCTTAAACTTCCTTTACATGATCGTTAAATATTCATACTTAAACTCTAATCATGATTCATCACTAAGACTCCCTTTTTTTTCCAAAGTAAACATAATAAGCGAGATTCTATGTCACTAGCTAAATTACCAGCAAGATTTCACCTTACTAGCGAGATTACTAGCAAAATTACACAACAGGTACACGGCACTAGTGACACCAGAATAAGCGAGACTAGCGAGATTACCTGAGGAGCGACACCTAGCGAGAGTCAGCAAGATTTGTGAGACAAAAAGCTCCTCTGCACTACCAGCGAGATTTGTCTCGCTACTCACTCTCCAACTTCTCAGCGATACCAGCTTCCTAAGGACACCCGACAGCAGAGTTTCCTCCTTTTCTTTTTGTTCTCACTTCTGTCAGTTAAAAGTCATATTTCCAGTAAGATTTAGAAATTCCTTCCTTCTACAAACTTGTATAGAAATATGTTTTCTAGCTTACCTCAAATCTTTGTGGCTTAACTCGTCCTTGTTTGTCAGATATTGCAAGATTTCTTTGCGCTACTCTAGATTGTACAGAAATTTTGTATCAGTAATTTCCAGCTAAAAGTTTTCATGTTTCTATTCCATTTCAACTCAGTCACCCTTCATAAAAGTTATTCAAAATTACTCACTAACCTTAAAATTTCAGCCCAAAATTCGATCTCTTTAGCTCGATATTCACCAAACACAAAACCTGGTTCAAACTGTGGGACAACAGATGAAGCTTCTGTTTCAGCTTCAGTTTTACCATGAAACCGTCCAAAACCTTGCACGAATTTGCCCTAGAACTCTTCTTCAACCTCTCCATGACATGCAGCTGAAAGATAGCATAGAAATGAGTTTGGAAATGAAGAGAAATAAATTGGCAAAGTTTTCCCTTCAATAAAAATTAATAACCGACTTCTCCCCTTCCTTATCTTCTCTTCTTTTTTTTTTTTAGTCCCTTTTTTGTCTTCTTTCCCCTTTGTTTTCCTCTTCCTTCTTTTTTTTTTTTAATTTACAAAATGAGATTATTAACATTAATTCGCTTAAAGCTTTTGAACGTGCTTACAAATTAGGTGCTTACAATTCATTACCCCTTTTTGAGAATTTCGTCCTTGAAATTCAGGTTAAATCATTCCGTAAAGAGATGAGGATATTTGATCTTCATTTTATCTCCACTTTCCCATGTTGCCTCTTCCACTTTGTGATTTCTCCACAAAACCTTAACAAGTGGTATAGTTTTTTATCTCAACACTTGCTCTTTTCGATCAAGGATTTATACAGGCTCTTCTTCATAAGATAAGTCTTCTTTTAATTGAATAGGTTGAGCCTCCAAAACATGTGTGGAATCGGGAATATACTACCTCAATAAAGAAATATGAAATACGTCATGTATTTTAGACAACTCCGTTGGTAACGCCAACCGATAAACCGACGGTCCTATGCGTTCCAGAATCTCATAAGGTCCAATGTATCTCGGACTCAGTTTTCCCTTCTTTCCAAACCTCAAAATTCCTTTCCAAGGAGATAGCTTCAAGAAGACTTTATCACCAACTTTAAATTCTAAATCTTGACGTCTTTTATTAGCTTAGCTTTTCTATCGATCCTGTGCAGTCTTCAACCTTTCTCTTATGAATTTCACGTTTTCTGTCGTAGTTTGGACTAACTCTGGTCCCATTAATTTCCTTTCTCCTACTTCACCCCAACATGTAGGAGTTCTGCAACGTCTGCCATACAATGCCTCATAAGGTGCCATTCCAATACTAGAATGGTAACCATTTGATGTGCACTTTAAGTGTTAACCGCAAGTGTACGGGTCAAGTTATAATATAAGACGGTGAAGTCCGAATATCGTTCCACTGGAGATCCAATTGTGAAGGTTTAAGACTTAGCTATTCTAGAGTTGAACCAATTTTATTTGAGGATTGAAATTGAATATTATGAGTTATGGAAAATACAAATCAAATAAGGAAAGTATTAAAGTGAGAAACACGAGAGTCAAAGAGAGTTCTAGGGTAATGAATCCTTGTTTATTTCATCATGCAATATTATAGATTTCATGGATTTTATTGTCATTCATATGCCTAAGTCTAGAAACTTAATTCCAAGTTATTTTCTCTCAAAAGCAACCCTTTCTCATGCAACTCGATTGATTATTAATCTCTTAAAACCAATACAAAATTACATGGCATTAAAAATAGTCTTTAGCAACTTTTATTGTCAACCTAACTACTCTCGTGATAGATTAACAACAATTCATTGTTATAAATCAAGTTAAACATACAATCTCTCAATCATACATCTAACCTAACATGTGAAGATGGCCAATCCACAAGAATTAAACACAATAACAATGAAAAGCATAATCATTCCAACAAAACCATGAAAGTCTACAAGATCAACATAAATTCATAAACAAATCATCAAAACCCTAAAACTAAAGAGTTTAGCCACTCATAGCTTGAAGCAACATGTTTAAGCAAAATAAACAAAGAAAGAGTGTAAAAAAAGGGAAACTCTACTGAAAAGAGGCTCTTGATTGAGGTAGCACCGTCACGATCTCCTTGGCTCTCACGTCGAAATTCGAAGGCACCACGACTATCTCGAACTCTTTTCTTCTTCCTTGCAACTAACTCACTCTTTGAATTCTCACTCAATTCTCTCCTTTTTGTGCCTCTTTAGGTCTGGACTTCCTTGATTTGATTTTGATGCCTAGGGCTGCTGGAAACCCCCAAATTTATAGAGTTTGGCCGCCCAAAAATTTACCAAATAACAATTTTTCATTTAAGGAAAACTGGCGCCGCGGCGCTGGTCTATAGCGCCGTGGCGCTATTGAAGATTCTGAGACAGCGCCGCGACGCTGTTGGAGAGCGCCGCGGCGCTAGGGCTGCAATCAGAAAAGCTAGCTCTCGGGTTTTAGCGCCGCGGCAGTGCCGTTCAAGCGCCGCGGCGCTGCCCCAATTTCTGCCATTTTGGATTTTTCAGCTCTTTTTCGCGGTATTCTTGCTCGGTTTTAGTCTTTTAGTCTTTTCTTCTAATTTTCCTCATTTTAACCTAAAAACCACTAGCAAACAAGTGAAATCTAATATAAACTCCCTTAATTTGAGAGGATAGAAAGCACTTTTCAAGTACTTTCACTATTATTATACGCAAATTCAATCAAGGATAGATGAATATCCCAGCTTCCTTTAAATTGCAGTACACAAGCATGCAACATATCCTCTAGAGTTTGAATCGTTCTTTCTGATTGTCCATTAGTTTGAGGATGAAAAGCTGTACTAAACTTAAGTTTAGTTCCCAATGCTTGCTGTAAACTCGGCCAAAATTTAGATGTAAACCTCGGATCTCTATCAGAAATAATAGACACAGGAGCTCTATATTGACTTACTATCCCCTCAACATACAGTTTGTTCAGTTTATCTAAAGTAAAAGTCACTTTAACTGGCAAGAATCGAGCAATTTTAGTAAATCTGTCAACTATCACCCATATCCCATCATAACCATTTGAAGTTTTAGGGAGACCAAATAAGAAGTCCATAGTGATATGCTCCCATTTCCACTCAGGTACGGGAAGTCGTCTTAAAAGTCCACCAGGTCTTTGTCTTTCTGGCTTAACCTGCTGACAAATCAAACATCTTGCCACACATTCTGCAATTTCCCGTTTCATTCCTTGCCACCAATAATATTCTCTCAAAGTTCTGTACATCTTTGTACTACCTGGATGCATCGCATATGCAGAACTATGAGCTTCCTCTAGAATAGTATTTTTCAATGTCAAGTCATTTGGAACACACAATCTTCCTTGTTTCATTAAAGCTCCATCATTTCTTATATCAAAATCTGTTCTTTGCTTGAGATTCACCTTTTCCACTATCTTTTTGACTACAGAGTCTTCCATCTGTTTATTAACAATCTCACCCATCGAAGTGGGTCTCACCTGGAAGGGTGCAAGCAAACCTCCTAACTTATCTACCGATAAAGATGCATTTGAACTCTTTAACTCCCTTGTCAACTCTGCACAAATAATATTCAATGAAGTCTTGGCTTGTGTCGACTTTCTACTCAATGCATCAGCTACAACATTTGCTTTTCCTGGATGATAATTTATAGTGCAATCATAATCCTTGATCAACTCCAACCATCTCCTTTGTCTCATGTTGAGTTCTTTTTGATCAAAGATGTATTTCAAACTTTTGTGATCTGTATAGATATGGCACTTCTCTCCAAACAAATAATGCCGCCACATCTTTAATGTCAACACCACCGCTGCCTATTCCAAGTCATGGGTAGGGTAATTAACTTCATGTGGCCTCAACTGCCTAGAGGCATAAGCTATAACTTTACCTTCTTGCATCAGTACACAACCTAACCCTTGACTAGAGGCGCCACAATACACCTTAAACTCCTTCCCTGTTTCTAGAAATGCTAAAATAGGTGCTGTCACTAGTATTTTCTTTAATTATTGGAAACTTTGTTCACATTCTTAATTCCCTTCAAATTTAGTCCCCTTCTTAGTCAAACGAGTCAATGGTAATGCTATCTTGGAAAAACCCTGTACAAAGTGCCGATAATAACCTGTGAGTCCCAGAAAACTACGAACCTCTGTTACTCCAACTCCTGTCGCAGTAACAATATGACCAAAAAACATTACCCATTCCAGCCAAAACTCGCATTTGCTGAATTTTGCGTACAATCTTTTTTCTCTCAAAGTCTGTGATACAATTCTAAGGTGTTCAGCATGTTCTTCCTTACTTCTAGAATACACTAGGATATCATCAATAAATACAATTACAAACTGATCCAAGTAAGCATGGAAAATCTTATTCATCAAGTCCATAAACATTGCTGGGGCATGTGTCAGACCAAAAAGCATCACGAGGAATTCGTAGTATCCATGCCTCGTTCTAAAAGCCGTCTTCCGTACATCTGTCTCTCTGACCTTTAATTGATGATATCCTAATCTTAGGTCTATCTTTGAGAACACTGATGCCCCTCTAAGCTGATCCAACAAATCATCAATACGAGGCAAGGGATATTTGTTGCGTATAGTGACCTTATTTAACTGGCGATAGTCAATGCACAGTCTCATAGTACCGTCCTTTTCTTCACAAATAACACCGGTGCACCCTACGGAGACACACTTAGTCTAATGTACCCCTTATCTATTAGTTCCTGTAACTGCACCTTCAACTCCTTCAGTTCTGATGGTGCCATACGGTATGGTGCTTGCGAAATGGGCGTTGTTCCAGGAATTAGATCAATAATAAACTCCACTTCTCCATCAGGTGGTAACCCTGGCAACTCCTCAGGGAACACATCAAGGAATTCATTTACCACAAGAATATCCTCTGGTCTTAACTTATCGGCCTGTGTATTAATCACGTAAGCAAGGTATGTTGAACAACCCTTGCTCAACAACTTCCTAGCCTTAACTGCAGATATGACACAGGTAGGGAGAAATTTTCTGTCCCCCCTGAAAATAACTTCATTTCCTTCGAATCCTCTAAACACGACTTCCTTCTGGAAACAATCCACAGTTGCTCGATATTTGGATAAGAAATCCATTCCCAATATCACATTAAACTTCTGAATATCCAAGGGTATCAAATTGGCTGTCATAGTCACACCATCAATTGCAATCACACAATCTTTATACACCTTACTAGCCACAAAGACATCACCAATAGGGGTATAAACAAACAGTTCTTTAGGAAAAGGTTCTAATATACTATTTATATTCACAACAAACGCTTTAGCAATAAAAGAATGGGTAGCACTAGGGTCTATTAAAACATGAGCAAAAGTATGACATATAGAAAGTGTACCAGTAACCACATTAGGAGCATCATCAGCCTCTTGCTAAGTCATAGCAAAGACCTTTCGTTGCTGTCTTGGTTGCCCTGTAATCCCCTTCTGCTTGATCCACTAGTTCCTTCATCAGCAATTCCTGCAGGTCGTTGTGGTTGACTAGCTGTAAAAGAACCAGTTCTCTGTTCAACTTTAAATCCTTGCATCAACTGAGGACATTCTCGTTTATAGTGACCTGCTTGTCCACAATGATAACATACGTTGCCCTTACATTGTCCCCAATGATACTTCCCGCAGGTGGGACATAACGGTTTCCTCGTGGAACTAGCTCTGGACTCTTCAGGTTGTCCACTTCGGGAACCTTCCACTGACCGAGCTAGACCAGTAGAACTCCTTGGTTCTTGCTTCCGTGTACCCCCTCCAGTACCTCCTTTGGAAGTACCCAATCCACTCGATCTGGTTTTGAAATTTCCTCCACTAAATACACCTGGTACAAATCTCCTACCTTACTGTCCCTGAGTAGTACTAGAGGTGTGGATTGTCCGTCTACCTCCGGCTGATTCACGTTCCGTCCTCTTTTCCATCAAACTTCTTTCAACTCGCATTGCTGACTCTACTAATTTGGAGAAGTCTGCCCATTCAGCACTAGCAGTCACAGGGGTACATATTTCCTCCCTTAAACCTTCTTCAAATCTCTTGCACCTGTCAACCTCATCAGCAACAATAGCCGTGGCATATTGGACAGTTTAGTATATTTCCTTTCGTATTCTGCCACTGACATCGATCCCTGTACTAACCTCAGAAACTCATTCCGTTTGGCATCTTGGAATGATCTTGGACAATATTTCTCTTGGAATGCCTTCTTAAACTCATTCCAACCTATTTCTCCTATAACCTCTTTCCTGCTCTCTACAATTCTCCACCAATCTTCTCCCCATTTTTGGAGCAAAAACACTGCCAATTCCACTTTTCTATCATCAGGGCATCTCATCACATGATAGCATTTCTCAAGTAGATTCAACCATGCCTCTGCTTCTATAGGATCAACAGTGCCTTCAAAAGTAGTGGCACCTAAAGCCTTCAATCTTTCAATACTGTATTTCTTTTCTGGATCTGATTCCAATGATCCAATGCTTGCAGCCAATCTTTCAGCAATTCTAGTAAATATCTGTTCCTCCACATTGACTCCAACTTGAGGATGACTAGATTCACCCTCTGACATATCTCCACGGTCGCCAGTAGCTTGAGGAGTTCCAGTTGCTGATTGCCTTGCTCGCCTGCTTCGAGGTGGCATGTTTCCTATATGACAACACATTATTACTATTTGCTAAAATTTACATGTTTCTACATTACAATGCATGATCCTATTCCCAAGACTCTTCTGCTCTGATACCAACTTGTCACACCCCCTCCTAGGTTACTCTACCCAACCCGAGAATGTGAATACAGCAAGCATCACCCTTTTTGTGACATTCACTGCCTAATTGTACCTGAATAACCTGTGAGACTATAACATACATATTCGCTTACAAATCCAGAACCATAACGACTTGTATTATTACAATTAAACTTTCAACATATTCACAACATATTTGCACAATAACCCGTCTCACATCCCAACTATTATGTAATTAGGTCTACATGCCACCTATACAAGGTTATATACATGTACAATGACGCAAGTATGTCTTTTTCCTGATATCTCGAAGCTTAGGCAAGGCGAGCTGGAGTAGGCTAAGCACTAGGAACGTCCTCGCTACCTGGGAGGAAAAAGAAAAATGGAAAGCGTGAGCTAAAATCCCCGTGAATGACTAATTTTGTAAAACCATCTTTTGTTCGAAAACAGGTATGTTACAATCATTATAACACCATATACGTAAACGTGATTCAAATAATCATTTCTGTAAAATCATAATTTTCAAACGTAATCAAATCACATATGTTCATGCCAAAATGATCGTACACGAAATCAGTTCCTTCTCAAAATTTTCCCTTACTCAGGGTGAAGCAAGACTCAAAGCACCCGACGTCGAAAACATCCTTAATTGAGGCAGAGTAAAACTCAACACACTCAACGTCGATAATAACCTTAGTTGGGGTGGAGCAAGACTCAACACACCCAATGTCACAACCTCTATGTAAACATAGGAATATCGCGGGTTTCCCATAGAATCTCGCTAGTAAGGTGAAATCTTGTTGGTAATTTCGCTAGTGACATAGAATCTCGCTTATTATGTTTACTTTGGAAAAAAAGGGAGTCTCCGTGATGAATCATGATTATAGTTTAAGTATGCATATTTATGATCATGTAAAGGAAGTTTAAGTAAAGCGTGACATGAGGAATGTGTATTTACAGGCCAAGAAGAGCTCGGAAAGGCATATAATCTGCTGAGGGCCTTTTCTTTTGCAATACTGAAAAAGGATCATCTTTTGGAATCGTATAACTGTCAAAAGTGAATGACTGTTCATCGGAACTGTTATAGTCAGAATACTCATAAGTTTGATACCATTGATGTCCAATAGCTTTGATAGTCATGGTTGGATCTACTACTACCTCGTCCATTGAATATAAGAGAGCAAAGGATGGTATAGCAATGAACATCGGAATGATACTAGTGTGTGCTTTCGTTCAAAAGGATAAGGCTATGGGATTTTTTTGATAGTAGTTCCATGAACAATCATTTGCGGTATTTGATTTTTTTGATAGTGGAAATGCCATAAAGCACGAACCAAGATCCGTGATACGAAAACAAAAATCAAAATGAGGAAGAAAAAGATATCGTGATGTAAGTCTATTATTCCTTGCATCATAGGTGTTGCTGCGTCTTGAGATCCTCCCTGGGGTTGGTAAGGCGAAATGGGGCCACCCTAGCCCATTCAGTGCTCTACCTCGGGCCATCGACATCATACGCTCTACTGAAATAGATTTCGAGTGTGACCTGGCTACTTTCTTCGAGAACTTGCTTATTCTTCTTTTTTTTTTTGTTTCGTTAGTGAAACTATAGCCAAAGGGAATGGATGTAGTTGAGTTGGAGTTTTCTCCTTTTCAGTCTTACAGTATCAAGATTTCATTGCCGCTCTCCCGGCGAGGGTGGAGGAGTAGGATAGGAGGTGAGTGGTTGATAGAACCTTAGGATTCTAGGGAGATTTTGGCAATAAGGGTGGTGCTAGGGCTCAAGACAATTTGGAAGGGGGAGTTGGATCATAAAGAAGAGTTTCTTCCTTTGTCTTTTTAGTAAAGCGCGCTAGCAGCAAGAAAACGAAAGCGCACACTCGAAAGTGCTTCGTTCAAAAGGATAAGGCTATGGGAAGTACGACTTGCGTCAAACTTGTGAAAGAATACTTGCAGCGCACCTGCTGAACAAGGCTCCTTGAAAGTCTTTCGGGGATTACCAGTTTTGGAGGGACCCACCATTGTACTTCTAGGGGGCCTTCGAGACGAAAGGAACGAAAGCTCGATGAGTATGCTACTTCCTGCGAGAATGCATTCTAATGGTTTGCTAGAAGCAAGTCAAGCGGTAAGAAAACATATCCATTTCGTGCGTGTTTTTTTGATGATATCGTTTTCTAAGATAGGACAGGTTAGGGGTAGGTGTCGCAATACGAAGAAGAAACTCATGGGGAGGCTAGGACATATTGATGCATACTTCAAGGTGGTCTTTTCTTTGCGGGTTCTTTGATAAAAGAATAAAAGGCGGAACACCCAGTATCCTCAGAAAGCAGATCGCTAAGGTGACCCCTAACCTAAGCAGGAGGCTACCACGGATCCCTCACGAAGAAAACCACCGCTTAGTTGAGTAGGCCGATCACGAACGCTACAGGTTTGGGAGCGATCCAAGTCAGGGAAGGCTAAGACGGCGCCTCGCATATGGGTAGCAAGAGGGCGCTTATGCCCCGATGGTGGGGCCTTATGGGGAAGGGCGAAAGAAGCACATCCTGCACCTTCACTTGCAAAGCGCTACGCTCCTGCTTATGAAAGACTACTTTCCAGCACCGGAGGTTTACTAATCAATGAACCCCCGAAACCTACTTTCTTTTCTGACAAAATCAACCAAGCCTAACCGGTCACGACATGTTGTTGATATTGATTGAGTTTGAGGGACTTTCGTTGACTGAATCCATCCATAAACCTAGACCCCGGCGTTTTAACCGAAAGAACTTCTTGCGCAATTCATGCCACCATTTAGAGCTTTATGGGATGGTCCTTTAGCAGGGTCACCCTTTCCTTTATTTTTTTCGGTCTGCCCGGACAAGATTTGGTGGCTTATGTGCGACCTGTGGCCCACGCCTCCTATTTGTTCAGGGCGGGCGGCGTGAACTCTGTTTCGATCCGGGTATTCAATCTCGCCGCTGAGAGCATATTATGGGGGACCGTCAAGCACATCCGGCAAGGATCAAGGGGGATCTCGTTGTTGCATAGCTCAGGTCGTAGCAACGCGCCAGGTTTCAAGCCTGGTTGCATGTGACTGAGTCGGGAGAGGGGGGCGAAGAGATCCGCAACTTTCACTGCAAAATTTCCTTTTTTTTCCGTCTTTCTTTTTCTAGTAAGATTTCAATATCATCCTTCGAGAATCTTTAATCCTCATGTTCGTCATGCTATGAATATAGGTAGGCAAATCACGCCATTTCTTTTGAAGAGTAGCGTTCATCGGCTTCTACCACTCGTCCCTCGTCTGCTCGTCGAGTGCGTCCCTGGCTCTTGCTCGTCTCTAGTAGCCGATCGAGTTTCTTCGTCCCTCTCTCGCTTATTGATTAAGGCGAGCCACTCAAGTCCCTTGGCACTCTATCCTCTTTTCTTTTACGAAAATCCTAGAGCTGGGGAAGTGAAAGTCGGACGTCTGGTGTGACGTCGGACGTATTACATATCCTACTCGGGCAACCTAAAGACTCGCAAGTTTTTTTCCTATACTTCCCACCGTGGCAGCCTCTAACTCTAAAGGGTTCTCAGTAACGTGGCCAGTCAGTGGGCAGGAGGGAACTTTGGAAGCTTACCTTGACTTGTTGTCCGGGCGGGGGATCCCATTTCTTTACCAACTCAAGATATGCTTATTGGGCTCTATGTATTAACGAGCGGGAATCGCCTTGGGAAACCAAAAGAGCTACCGAAGGAAAGGGATGCTGTCTCTCCCTTGGTCTTTTGAGAGGAGAAGGCGGAGAAGAAAACGTCCTTCGCGCAAAGGGAAAAAGACTTCGAAGATGAACCTGTTCCCATTTAATAGTCAAGAATTCTTGACGGTATCGAGCTGGAACAATCTGTTCTTCCTGAATACCTGGATTCAATGCCAAAGAATTTCCTGTTGCTACCATATAGTATTCATCTCGACTTGGTGATAAATAAAGCATCCGCACTTTTTTTGAATCCTAAAGTAGCATAAAAAAATCCCCAAAGCTACAAGAAAGATGAGACTACAACCGCTACTTGCACGAACTGAGAGCAAGGAGACTGACTTGAGCAAGGACTTTTCTGACTTTCTTACCTGGGAATTACTTCATAACAACTCTATAAATTAGATGACTTCCTCTAACAGCCTGACGGAATACCAACAAGCAAGAAAGATGAGAAAAGAAGAAACTAATTGACTGATTGAATGGTACTACTTGCAGTGTATGGGCATCCCCTGTCTTCTTGATCCAAGTCTGTTGCCATAAGAAGAACTACTTCCTCAGTGGCATAAGCAGAAGTAGAAGCATTAGCCCAACTACCAGTTGATGCTGCGGCAGTGCCTAATATGAGGTTGCTCCTGCCTCAGACAGCTTCGAGGTTCCCATCGATCGATTACAGAGGTTGAAACCACTGAACTTGCTTATGCTCCCGAGTGCTTTTTCTATAAAAAAGATTGAGTAGGAAAAACGTCGAATTGGCTTCGCCCCGGGCTTCCCTTACGTACGAAAGGAAGGAAAAGTCAACTAGCCGCAACTAATCAAAATATTTGCCAGAAAACAAGCCCCTCCAACACTACTAAAGACATCTTGTCTTTCAAATCTTCCCTCGCAAGCCTAGTCTACAAAAAGAGGGCTACAGCAAGCAAGCTTTCTCCCTTTGTTTGTTGTGGGTCGAGCCTCACCGCAGGCACTAGGAGCTAATTCTAACAAAGAGAAGCACATTTACATCATCGTGAATGACGTATGTGTTCCGTGAGTGAGCTAGTCATCTTCGAAGTCTTTTTCCCTTCCAATATTTTTCTTTTGGAGCTTCCCTCATTCCTTTTATCGAACATAATGATGCGAATCGTGCTTTAATGAGTTCTAATATGCAACGTCAAGCAGTCCCGCTTTCTCGGTCCGAAAAGTGCATTGTTGGAACTGTCCACCGTGAGGGTTTCTCCGCAGCAGGTTGACCTCCTGCGGGATCTTGCATATGCAAGCTGTCAGCGTCGAGGAAGAGTACACCAACTAGTTGGCTATGTAAAAAGAGAGTGGGCTAAAGGGGCATTTTCAGAATGAGAAGATTCTCTTTCTACACTGACGACATATCCCGCCTCTTCCTTCCTTGCCCACCTCAGAATATTCCTTCCTGGTGGGAAGTTCCTACGACATGATAGATCGGTGACCTTTGAAAAAAGGGTAAGAAGTCGTTTCTCTATTTATTTGATTTTTTACATAATTTTCAAATCAAATAAATAGAGAAAAGGGCCCACTCATTCCAGCAGGAGTTAGTGGGGAAGGGGATAGTTCTCGTAAGAGGTCAGTAAAGCAAGGCTCATTTATCCATCAAGGCTGATGTCACTAATAGCTCTGGGTTCATTCTGATTGGCTACCAGAAGGATAAGAACTATGCTTTGACAGGAAGGCACCTCCGCCTTTCTTCTCCTATTCGAAGTGGGATGCTGTATTTCCAGGATTGGATTTCATATTCGAATGAACCCCGTAATCGTAAGAAAGTAGGTTTTTTAGCTATGGGCCTAGCAAAAGAAAAATTTGGATAGGATACTAGAGGATCTCCCCCTTTCAAAATCGGACGTGAAAGTTTCTTTTCATCCGGCTCAAGTAGTTACATCAAATAAAGGAGTTCCCACTTTCAAATTCTATAAAACCCCCCAACTACTCAGAAATGGTAAGCCAAGGGGCTCTAATAATAAAAATCCGCTTATGTACTCTTCGGAGGCTTGCAAGAGAATCCGTAGTTGGGGAAGACAAAAAAACTCCAACCTTTCGCAGGGTTTCTTTGAGTTAGCTTGTCTCTTTCTCAGGGAAGACTTTCATGAATGGAATGCTCGCGGGAGAGGGCAAGGCTGTCTAAGTAGGTTATCTCTTTTCTTTTTTGTCAATAGAGCAATAGAGAGCTCGTAAACACAAAAGTACTGTACGTGCTCTTTTTAAAAGGTTAAATTCGAAATTATTGGAAGAATTCTTTTCGGAGCAAGAACAGGTTCTTTCTTTGATCTTCCCAAGAGCTTCTTTTACTTTACGGAGGGTTCACTAGCTCAAAATTGATGCCCTGCTCTTGGTTCGAAAGGGTCTATTCAATATGATAAGGTTACACCAGAAAATCTGACAAGAATGAAAAAAGACTTGTGAGACTATATGAAGCAGAATATCCTGCTGCTTGGAGGTGTAATGAAAAAAGCCAACAAGAAAGAAATTCCGTTATGCGGCAAAGCAGATGAACTACCTAACTAAGGGAAGGGGGAAGAAGGGTCAAACACCTGATATGACTAAGCGCTAGGGGAGACTCTTATACCTGCACCCTCCGCAGCATGAACCCTCTTTATGAGGGGGACAAGGAGGAGTCCACTGTATTTAACCTTAACCATCAGCGAACGGTACCATTTAGAGCAAAACATCTATTATTCCGTATCATGGGTCTACTTGTTACAAAAGGCGAACATCCCTATTCCAAAACATACACATAAGTCCTCAGGCAGGCGGGGACGAAAAGAGTCTATTTCTTTACAATATTCCGGAATGTATCATGGCCCTATCTATTCATCTTTTTATTAAAATAAAAGAGTTCCGCATCTCCCCGAGGCCGGGAGAACAAATAGGCGTGAGGAAGAGGGAGAGGGGGGGCTACAAGCCCTCTCCCATTGCTGTTCCCGGATCACCCATCCCTTCCTTCCCCTTCGCCCGGCCTGTTGAGATACGATGAGATCAAGCGAGAAGTTTGGGATATGTTTGGTGTTTCTTCCATCAATCATCCAGATCTACGCCGTATATCAACAGATTATGGTTTCAAGGGTCATCCATTATGAAAAGACCTTCCTCTTAATGGATATGTGGAAGTACGCTATGATGATCCAGAGAAACGTGTGGTTTCTGAACCAGCTTCCACAAAACGAGGTAGGTAGCTTTCGCTAATGAGATTTGGGGATTAGGTCTCCTAATTCTGGAATTCGTTTTCTCTTTATTAGTTTCCTAATATAATAGTCTTAAGTCAAAGTGAAACCCCGCTCCGTGGGAACATCTTAATCTTCAATCAATGAATAAGAAATAGGAAGCATCTGGCCGATTAGCAGCTAGGCGAACGGGCAAGTGGCCTTGAGCTAGTCTTTTATTCTCCCGAAGGAACTCCATTTTTGCATGCAACCCCTAGCGATCAAAATCTCGCAAGACAAGCTCCCGGGGATATGAGAGAAAGAAAACGAGAGGCTCATGAACCTCCTCAGGGACGGCCAACCTCCTGGAGAGAGCGATGTGCATGGACCAGGTGAGTAGGGATGCAGCTCCGTGGACCGCTCGTCGGGCCTGACGAGCAGTGATGGAAGAACCGGTGTTAGCTCTTCCAGATTACACCAAGGCATACGAGGTACACACTGTCCGATTTTTCCATTGGTGGAGTGTTGATGCAAGAAGGCCATCCTGAGAGCCGCAAGCCCCAGCGACCAAGCACTTCCGCCCCCAAAAGCAGAGACCGAACAACCGCCAAGTTGTCGAGCACACGTCTGAGGAGGAGGCGGGCGCCCTGCTGACCTTTTCTAGGCCTCCTTCCTGCGGAACTAGATTGTCGATATCGACCGAATTTGTACTAACTGAAGAAGACAAAAGCTCTTTTTTCTGCAACACTGCCTCTGTTTGAGNACCCTAGATGCTGTCGGAGTAAAGGATCGTCAACAAGGGCGTTCTAGTGCGTTGTTGATTCTTATCCAAGACTTGTATCATTTGATGATGCCATGTGAATCGCTAGAAACATGTTCAGTGTATGGCTAACCCAATAACGAAAGTTTCGTAAGGGAACTGGAGCAGGCTACCATGAGACAAACAAAAGATCTTCTTTCTAAAGAGATTCGCTTCGTATCTATCATCCGGTAAGGTTCCTTTTGTCAGATACTCGATATATGGCTGTCTCCAATCCACTACATCGATAAATGCACATTCTGCTCGAGAGGGCATCCATGTGCATTTTAGACAAGTCTCTTCTTCTTCGATCCGGAATTCCCAGCAAATCCTTGACTCCTCGAATACAATGGGATTTCACACCTGGCGAATCTAGCATCCCTTCCAGTCCCCTTTACTAGTAAGGGGAGTCATCACCTGGACCGATGATCCAACCCCATACCGAGATGCCCTTATGATGATGGGTAGCCGTTGTCCGTTTTTTATTGGGAAGTTTCGGGTCGAAGAATTGCTATCGGTGAAATTCTTTCTCGAATCTCTTATCTTTGTAGAGGTATACCAAGGTAAATGTATGTGACAGCCTCGTCAATTGTATGTCAACAGATTGTCACGCCGTATGCCCATACATTTCCTCAGAGCTTCAGATCGCGAATCTTCTTACGAAGTCCCACACCACTCCCGTCCAGAGCGAAGAGAAGGCGAAAAAGCACCGCCGAAGTAGCATGAGCAGGCTTCTATTGCTACGCAACAATAGAGCAGGATAGCATTTTGCGCCGTTCCCGTTCTTCATTTCCTTCTTCTTGAATCCAAGGGAGACTTCTCATATTTTGAATCTTTTTACGGTGTGCTCTGTTTACTATTCTTTCGTACTCTCTTCTCTTTACCACGCCATAGTTCAGCGAAGCGTGAGCGGGCGCGGAGAAGGAAAGGCCAAACACTCAGGCCTAACGGGAATGAGCAAGGACTTCGAGATTTGCTGCTATTCTTTAGTCCTATCCACTTTTGCTAGATCAAAAGAAAAGGGTCTATACGCTTGGTTGACCGCTTCTTCTATTTGTCATTCTGTTTTTGCATCTTGATCCGTCCTCTGATGGGAAATCTATGGCATTGAAGACAAAACCCAAATAACTCGGACCTGTAAACAGAAGAAAGATTGATCAAAACCAGTTCAGTTTCAGTTAAAGGGTTTCAAGAAAAAAAAAGACATAATTTAAGTACCAAACAATGAATTAGTGTTCATTGATCAACGAAAAAAGGCAGCCTTTCTCTCAAAGCTATTATTACATGCTGATACGATTCACGAGGGACTGCCTGTGATATACAGGAGGAAGGTGGGGATGACGTCAAATCCGCATGGCCCTTATGGGCTGGGCCACACACGTGCTACAATGGCAATTACAATAGGTAGCAAGGCTGTAAGGCGGAGTGAATCCGGAAAGATTGCCTCAGTTCAGATTGTTCTCTGCAACTTAGGAACATGAAGTTGGAATCGAGAAACGCAAGGGGGCTTTCTGTCTCACAAAACTCGCTGGGTCTCGCTAGGTATTGCTCCTCAGGTAAATCACGCTAGTCTCGCTTTTCCTGGTGTCGCTAGTATCGTGTCTTGTTGGGTAGTTTCACTAGTAATCTCGCTGGGAATGTGGGATTTTCGTTGGTAATCTTGCTTATTAGGTTTACTTTGGGAAAAAGGGGAGGCTCGATGATGAATCATGATTTGAGTTTAATTATGCAAACTAAACAATCAAGTAAAAAGAAGCATAATATAAGAAAAAATATTTATTTCAGGCCAAGAGGAGATAGGGAAGGCGCATAATCCACTCAAGGCCTAGAAAGAACTGTGAGTGACACTTTTCTTGTTTCAACGATTTCATTGTACATGTTAGCTCGGTTTTCTAATTTATTTATGATTTTGTGATCAATCAATTTACAAAGCATAGTTTATGTTTTGTTAAACGGTATTGAAAAGTATGTTTATGAAATGTTATTGATTTAAGAATTGTCCTGTTTTCTCATGGAAGATTTGCATATGAACTGTTTGTATAAAGTATTGCTTCCCTTAAAGAAAAATGTTTTAGAGGAGACTCAGTGCTGAAGGACATGAGAAGGCACGTGAGTTTCTCCGGGACCCAATACTGAAGGACATGGAGAAGGTATTTGGGCAACCTGCCATGTTCCTATGTGCACATAGAGGTTATATGCTGGTGCGTTGAGTTCTGCTCCGCATCGAGCCCTATTTGTTTTCGACGTTGGGGTGTTGAGTTTTGCTCTGCCTCAACTAAGGAGAAGTATTGTAACTATACTGATTTCTTTATGAATTGCTGAAAAACCATATATGATTTAATAAGGGCATTTAAACATGATTTAATCAATGAATATGAGATGATTCTATGTTTTACTCATGCTATCGGAATTTGTTTAAATCCTGATAATTTTTGAACTAAAAATAGTTTGTTAAAATTAGTCACTCACTAGGCTGTTAGCTCATGTTTTCAAGTTTTCTTTTCCCTTCAGGTAGCAAGGACAATCCTGGTGCTTTGCCTACTCCAACTCGCCCTGCTTAAGCTTCGAGTTTCCAGAAATTTGTCCTGTTTGAAGAGTGTATATATGTATAACCTTATATATGTGGCATGTAGACCTAGTTGTACAGATGCTAGGAGTTGAAATATGGTTTGTATAAGTACCTTGTGGATGAGTTGAAAGTTTGAATTATCGATATATAACTTTCTATATGTGATGGTTTTGGATGTATGAAGGAGCAATATGCATGTTATGAACTCACATGATCATCTTGTAGAAATGGATGGTATACGTCACAAGAGGGGTGATGTGTGCTGTCCTCACATCTCCTTTCAAGTTAAGTAGGTAATCAGGGAGGGGGTGTGACAATGCATACCATTGCCTTACGTTGCCGCCTACACGATCTGACTCTTGCATGCCACAGCCTGCTCGCCTAGGCGTACAAATGCCCAAAATAACCTCTAAAAGCCTCTCGACTGCCCTTGCCACCGATAGCCTTTCCATGCCAACCATCTTCAACCTCTAGCTGGCTGTCACCCAATAACTTCAATAATTCAACCTACACTTTTAGCAATCAAAATCAACACTTTTAACCAATTTTAATTATACTTTCTTCCATAGTCCTTCAAATCAACCTCTTAATTAACTTACCTCCAAAATTGGCTTTCTAATTCCTCCTCAATAGTTTGGAATCCTTCAATCTCACCTGAGACCTCTCTTTCTCCTCAAATTCCAACCCTTTACTAGTGGATTTCTTCTCTGATGATAGCCCTTAGACATCAACTACACTAGATCTAGAAGATGTTGGTCGAAGAACTTCTTCTTTGGCTTGGGTAAATTGTGCAAACTGATCTCCCTTTTACAAGTCACTATTTATACTTCTACCCGTCGACCTCATGCAACACCAAGTCTCGCCACTTTTGCTTCCGAATTTTACAATTTAATCTTACCGTGCGACTTAATTATTCCTTAATTAAATAACATTAGAGGAAACTTGGACACCTACCTAGCTCCATCTCTTCAACGCCTAAATCACACCCTTGGAGGTCCTTGCTAACTTCCTGCCTGTTCTTCTCAATGTCTACTTGGCTTAGACTCCTCAATTCTCACTTAAGCTAGACTCCTCAATGCCTACTCCTTTAACCTTGACCACACTTGCCGCCTAGCCATGTACAACTTCTTCACTCGACTAGCCTTCAACAATACACAATGTATACATACTTGGTCCAAAGTATAACCTTACCACCAAGTAAGACTTCCTCATTTCACACCTAACAACATCCTTCTTTTCCACGCATCACTTGTGTAAGCCCCATTCGTACTTGTTATTGAGAGAAGTTAAGTAAGAAGAAATTATGGGGCAGGCGAGTAAAGAAAATTGGCCAAGTTGTGGGAGAGTAAAAATGGTTAAGTGTTGGCCATGTGATGGGTGACCATGCGTTGAGGGTATGTCTAAAGCTTGACAAGAGTGGCTGCTGGTAGGCATGCGTTGAAGAAGGCAGCTCGACGTGGAAGTTGATGTGAAGGAAGAAGGGTGCAATATGCGTTAATAGAAGTACGCGTTGAAGGCTACTAAATGCTAGAAGTTGGCATTGCTATGCATTGAAAAGGCCTATGTGTTGAAGGATGGTATGCGTGGGCATAGAAAAGTGGCCGAGAGGGCCATGCAGTAATCGGCTATTCGGCGTTGGGCCATCAGTGGCATACTAAGTCGAGACTATGCGTTGCCGAAGCCATGCGTGGAAGGTTGCGTTGGCTAATTAAAGAAGGAAGATGATGTTAGAGATGGTAAGTCGGTGATTTATATTGACATATAAAGGAGTGCATCGAATAATTAAGCCTTTTTTTATATATTTTCGAACTCAGATTAACTTCATTTCACAGACAAACAACAAAGAGAGGTAGAAGAAGGTGCTTATATCGAATTCAGGTAGAAATCAGATTATTTTCATGATGATTTTGAAGCTGGAACCAGAAGCTTGATTGTTGCGGATAAATCTGGACACCAATCGGTATTTGAAGGAGAGTGAACTGAGGACGTTGAAGCTAGAACTGAAATTTTGAGGTTAGTAAGTTGAGTCAATTCTTAGCAACTTCCATGAAGGATGTTGAAGCTAAATCCGAGCAAAAATGTATTAATCTCTAGGAGGAAGTAAGCGAAGTTAAACTGCTAAGAAAATCAAGGCAGCCGAAGTTATTTGGGAATAATTCTCAAACGAAGACAAGTCATGGTCTGAAATTTTGAGGTAAGCTAGGAAACTCACTACTTTACAAGATTGTAGAAGAAGGGAAGTTCTGATTTTGGCTGTAATATGGTTTTTAGTAGGATAAAGAAAGGGTTAGAAGGGAAGGAAGGAAACCGTGATACCAAGTGTCGCTAGACAGTGGTATCGCTAAGAAGCTGGAGAGTGAGCAGCGGAACGAGTGTCGCTGATAAACGCAAAGAGCTCTGTGTCTCACAACTCTTGCTGAAGTCTCGCTAGGTATCGCTCCTTAAGGTGATATCGCTAGTCTAGTTCACTCCGGTTTCGTTAGTGCAGTACGCAGTAATGTGAATTTCGCTGGTAGTCTCGCTAGTGACATAGAGTATCGCTAGTTATTAATATACATACTTAATGATTATGAAAAAGGAGTTCAAAGGAAACCTAATGTGAGAAATGTGTTTTTACAAGTCAAGAAGAGCTCGGAAAAAATCCACTCGGGGCCTGAGATAAATCGTGAGTGACTTTCTAATTTATCCAAGGATTATCTTTAATATTGCGCAAGTGAAAATGAGGATAATATATGAACTCTTGTATGTGTGTTATGTAAATGCAAACCACGGCCGAAGGACCATGTGTGAAGGCCTATGGGGATATGATATATGATACACAGTACTGAGGGACCATGAGTAAAGGCACTTGAGAAATTGATTGAGATAGTTTCCAATGCCGAAGGACCTTGTGAGAAGGCATATGGAAACCAGTACATTATGGCTCAGTGTTGAGGGACCATGAATAAAGGCACTTGAGCAGTAAATTATTAATGAAACTCACTGCTGAAGGACAATATGAGAAAGCACTTGAGAGTTGAAACGCCGAGGGACGAAATGTGAAGGCGTATGAATATATGAATAATATGAATTGAATTATGAGGTCAATAGCGTTGAGCTCTGCTCCGCTGCTTCTTAGTAAGATATTTATTCTATCTTGTTAAATGGCATGAGTGACCCAGTAATCTGTACTAATAAGATATATAGTAGTTTTATGATCAGCATTAACTTAAGGATTAAATTGTAATTGATAACTTAGTCACTCACTGGGCTTTAAACTCACGCTTTCTTGTTCATTGTTGTTCGTTTCAAGTAGCGAGCGTGTCCGGGACGCCTAGCCTACAGAAGATCCTTGTGTGGGCTTACTTGATTTTAGTTCTCTGGGATAGTTGTAAACACTCAGTCTAAGTACATGTTTTGTCATATATGATCCTTGTGGCATAACGAGTGTGGGTTTTGTATTGTATGTTGAACAAATACACATTTATGATAAATTATGAACTGAGAAACCTTATGTAAAACTTATGTTTACCTTATAATGTTTCACTAGCATAAAGTTTTTTACATTTAATCTAGTATCGAATTGTGTTTCAAGATATAAGATGAGACGCATGTGTGTAGGTTGCAGCTACTACTAGGTTAGGAAGGAAATCTGGGAGGGGTGTGACAACTTGGCCCTAACAATAAGAAATTCGGTTAAGTCCATAACCTATAAAGGTATTGTTGAAGATGTATTGGTTAAAGTTGACAAATTCATCTTCCCTGCAGATTTTGTAGTACTGGACATGGAGGAAGACTCTGAGATTCCTATCATACTTGGGAGGCCATTCCTAGCAACTGGAAAGGCTATCATAGATGTCCAACAAGGGAAGTTGACTCTAAGGGTAAATGATGAGAATGTGGTATTTGATATTTATAAGTCCTTAAGTCATCATGATGAGAGTAGTCCTTGCCATGCTATAGACATAATTGATCATACTATTTTTAAGCATGTAGAAGTTATGTTGGCTAGTGATCATCTAGAACAAAGCATAATGGATGTTGAGAATGAAGATACAGTTTTTGATGAAATAGCCTTTTATGCTAGGTGGTTAGATAGTTTGCCAATATGTTCTAAAATGGATAGACCTATACCTTTGGCTCCCTTGCATGCGGTGAATGATATTGAGAACACTAAGCTTGAATTAAAGGTGTTACCTCCTCACTTAAAATATGCATTCTTAGATGATTTATCTTCTTTTCCTGTTATAATATCTTCTGATCTTAATCCTGGTGAAGAAGAAAAATTGTTGAGAGTATTAAGAGATCATAAGTCTGCCATTGGTTGGTCTATTGAGGACCTTAAAGGTATTAGTCCATCGGTCTGTATGCACAGAATCTTGATGGAAGATACCTTTAAACCATCAGTAGAGCACCAAAGGAGACTTAATCCCACCATAAAGGAGGTAGTTAAGAAAGAAGTGCTCAAGCTTTTGAATGCAAAAATCATATATGCCATATCTGACAGTCCATAGGTAAGTCCTGTTCAAGTGGTACCCAAGAAAGGTGGTATGACTGTGGTTAAGAATGAAAAAGATGAAATGATAGCTACTAGAACTGTAACAGGATGGCGTGTATGCATTGATTATAGGAAGTTGAATAAGGCTACTAGGAAAGATCATTTTCCCCTTCCTTTTATAGATTAAATGCTTGATAGACTTGTAGGATATTCTCATTATTGCTTCCTAGATGGATACTCAGGTTATAATCAAATTGTCATTGCTCCTGAGGATCAAGAAAAGACAACATTTACATGTCCTTATGGGACATTTGCCTTTAAGAGAATGCCATTTGGTTTATATAATGCCCCTGCCACTTTTCAACGTTGTATGATGTCTATTTTTCAGGGGCTCATTGAAGATATAATGGAGGTTTTTATGGATGATTTTTCTGTATTTGGGTCTTCATTTGATTCTTGTCTTGCTAATCTAACTTGTGTTTTGCAGAGGTGTCAAGATGCTAACCTGGTTCTAAATTGGGAGAAGTGTCACTTCATGGTGAAAGAAGGCATCGTCCTGGGGCACAAAGTCTCTCAAAAGGGATTGGAGGTGGATAGGGCTAAAATAGCCTCCATTGAACAACTGCCACCCCCAACAATGTGAAAGGAGTCAGAAGCTTCCTAGGGCATGCTGGGTTTTACAGGAGATTTATTAAAGATTTTTCTAAAATTGCTAAACCCTTGAGTAATTTGCTAGAAAAGGAAGCTAAGTTTATCTTTGATAATGCATGTCTATCAGCTTTTAATACTTTGAAGGAAAGACTAATTTCTGCACCTATTATTGTTGTACTAGAATGGAGTCAATCTTTTGAGATCATGTGTGATGCTAGTGACTATGCTTTAGGAGCTGTTTTAGGCCAACGTAAAGATAACATGTTTAGGGCAATTTACTATGTTAGTAGGACTCTTGATAATACTCAACAGAAATACACTACTACTGAAAAAGAACTACTAGCTGCTGTGTTTGCCCTTGATAAATTTAGACCATATTTGCTTGGCTCTAAAATAGTGGTGCATACTGACCATGCTGCTTTAAAGTATTTGTTTGTTAAGAAAGATTTCAAACCCAGGCTAATGAGGTGGATATTATTATTACAGGAATTTGACTTAGAAATCAAAGACAGGAAAGGATGTGAAAATGTGGTTGCTGATCACTTGTCTAGAATTGAGAATGGGGATGCTACATCATGGCCCCCAATTGTTGAGACGTTCCCATATGAACAACTGTATCAGGTAAAAGATAGTTTGCCTTGGTTTGCTGACATAGTTAACTATCTTGCAGGAGGACATTTGCCACCTGACTTGAATTCTCAACAAAAGAAGAGATTCCTGCACAATGTTAAGTCTTACCATTGGGAGGACCCCCTTCTCTACAAGGTTTGTGCTGACAACATGATACGGAAGTGCGTGCCTCAAGAGGAAGTGGTAAGTATTCTAAATTCATGTTATGCCTCTCCCTATGGAGGTCACTTTGGACCCACTAGAACTGCATCCAAGGTACTTCAGTCAGGATTTTATTGGCCATCCCTTTTCAAAGACTGTTATATTTTGTTAAATCATGTGATAGGTGCCAACGTACTGGCAATATTTCTAGACAACATGAGCTTCCAATGAAACCTATCTTGGAAGTGGAGCTCTTTGACATTTGGGGTATTGCCTTTATGGGGTCATTCCCTATTTCTTCTGATGCTACCTATATATTTTAGTTGCAGTAGATCATATATCTAAGTGGGTAGAAGCCATAGCCACTAGGACCAATGATGCTCGCACTGTTTTAAAATTCATGCATAAAAACATTTTCACACGTTTTGGTACACCTAGAGCTATTATTAGTGATGAGGGTTCTCACTTTTGCAATAAATTGTTTGAATCCATGATGCAAAAATATAAGGTTAATCATAAAATTGCTACAACTTATCATCCTCAAACTAATGGCCTTGCTGAGTTATCTAATAGGGAAATCAAGCGGATTTTGGAAAAGACAGTTAAGACCAATAGGAAGGATTGGGCCCTGAAGCTCGATGATGCACTGTGGGCCTACCGCACAACTTCAAAAATCCAATTGGTACTTCACCATACAGGTTGGTGTTTGGAAAGGCTTGTCACTTACCGGTAGAGCTCAAGCATAGAGCTTATTGGGCCATCAAGAAGCTGAACATGGATTTTAAGAAGGCCGGTGAGAAACGCCTCTTAGAACTCAATGAGATGGAGGAGTTTCGTGCTCAAGCTTATGAGAATGCCAAACTCTACAAAGAACGCACAACGAGATGGCATGACAAGAAGATCACCCCATAGACCTTCCTTCTTGGACAAAGAGTATTACTTTTCAATTCATGTTTACGCTTGTTTCTAGGAAAGCTTAGGACACGATGGTTGGGACCCTTTATCATTGTCAAGGTATCACCACACGGGGCCGTGGAATTGCAAAACAATGATAGAACAACCTTCAAAGTGAATGGTCAACGATTGAAGCACTACATCGGTGATGAAGAACGCCGATTTGAGAACCTGGCCTTCATTGCATGATCCATTGGTTTGGTCTAGCTAGAAGACGTTAAACCAAGCGCTCATTGGGAGGCAACCCAACTTTATTGCTTTCTTTACTTTTCTTTTTATTTTATCTTCAATAAACCTTGTAGGCACTCATATGCTTTATCTCTCAGGAACTTGGTTCATCACACAAAGTACTCCTTACACCAAGCCTGTTTGGTGGCTTCCCGCTTGCTCCCAGGCTCGTTCTTTCTTTGTTAGATGCTCTTATGCATTGGGGACAATGCATGATTCTAATTTTGGGTGGGAGGTGTCTTTCGTACTTTTGTGTGTTTTCTTATCCTGCTATGCATGTTAGTGAAGGTTTTAATGATCATATGCATGTGAATTTTTGAAAAAAATTTGAAAATTTTGGAGCTTTCAAAGTTAATGGGAATGTTGGTTAGGGTTGTGTGCCTTGATGTTGATTGCCCATGATGAGATTCGAATTTGCATGATAGATGACTTATTATGGAAATAGAATAGCACTATCTTGAGTTAAATTCATTTAAGTCCCTCTTAAAATTTCCCATATTCTTGAGCACGTAGCCACTTTAAATTAAAATCTTTAATTGAAAAAAAGGATTAAGCTGGGTATATTTGGTTGTCACTCCGAAAAGCCCCACCGGTTAGAGAGTAGAAATGCATGATAGCTTGTAATCTTAGACTAAGGAAAAAGAAAAGAGTATACATGCCTTGAGAAAAGAAAAAGTGTACACAAAATGTATGAGCTTTATTTGTCTATTTTTTTTAAATGTTAAACTTGTAATAAGTATGCATGAATATGGGTAAAAAGAGCTGCCTTTGCTTTGATCAGTAAGGACGCCTGGGAATTGCTAGGTACAAGTCCCTACAGTGAATGTGTGAAAGCTAGTGCCTCTAGGTAAAAGAATGCAAGTTTAGGGCCCATGAAAAAAAAATGATTGAAAGGCACCTTAGTAGACATATTACTCACTTGAAATGTAAGAAAGCTTGAAGATTGGTGCATGAGCTAGAGTAAGGGGAAAACTAAAGAAACTCTCTTAAGTCCTAATTTGAGTTCTAGTATTTTAAATTGAAGGAGGCTTGCACACACACACATGGGAGATAACAAGATTTGGCCTTGAATGATTATAACAATATAGATATGCTTGCATGTTTCTACTTAAGCTCTAAATGGTATTCTCTGAGACATGAGTCAATTGCACACTTCTTCATCTAAACTCCCTATCATTTGATTTTATTCTTTGCTCGAGACTAGCAAATCTCTAAGTTTGGGGTGTTGATAAGCACTTGAAAAGTGCTTTCTATTCTCTCAAATTAAGGGAGTTTATATTAGATTTCACTTGTTTGCTAGTGGTTTTCAGGTTAAAATGAGGAAAATTAGAAGAAAAGACTAAAAGATCAAAACCGAGCAAGATTACCGCGAAAAAGAGCTGAAAAATCCAAAATGGCAGAAATTGGGGCAGCGCCGCGGCGCTTGAACGGCACTGCCGCGACGCTAAAACCCGAGAGCTAGCTTTTCTGATCGCAGCCCTAGCGCCGCGGCGCTCTCCAACAGCGTCGCGGCGCTGTCTCAGAATCTTCAATAGCGCCACGGCGCTTTAGACCAGCGCTGCGGCGCCAGTTTTCCTTAAATGAAAAATTGTTATTTTTGGTAAATTTTTGGGCGGCCAAACTCTATAAATTTGGGGGTTTCCAGCAGCCCTAGGCATCAAAATCAAATCAAGGAAGTGCAGACCTAAAGAGGCACAAAAAGGAGAGAATTGAGTGAGAGTTCAAAGAGTGAGTTAGTTGCAAGGAAGAGGAAAAGAGTTCGAGATAGTCGTGGTGCCCTTCGAATTCCGACGTGAGAGCCAAGGAGATCGTGACGGTGCTACCTCAATTAAAAGCCTCTTTTCAGTAGAGTTTCCCTTTCTTTACACTCTTTCTTTGTTTATTTTGCTCAAACATGTTGCTTCAAGCTATGAGTGGCTAAACTCTTTAGTTTTAGGGTTTTGATGATTTGTTTATGAAATTATGTTGATCGTGTAGACTTTCATTGTTTTGTTGGAATGATTATGCTTTTCATTGTTATTGTGTTTAATTCTTGTGGATTGGCCATCTTCACATGTTAGGATAGATGTATGATTGAGAGATTGTATGTTTAACTTGATCCATAACAATGAATTGTTGTTAATCTATCACGAGAGTAGTTAGGTTGACAATAAAAGTTGTTAAAGACTATTTTTAATGCCATGTAATTCTGTATTGGTTTTAAGAGATTAATAATCAATCGAGTTGCATGAGAAAGGGTTGTTTTTGAGAGAAAATAACTTGGAATTAAGTTTCTAGACTTAGGCATATGAATGACAATAAAATCCATGAAATCTATAATATTGCATGATGAAATAAACAAGGATTCATTACCCTAGAACTCTCTTTGACTCTTGTGTTTCTCACTTTAATACTTTCCTTATTTGATTTATACTTTCCATAACTCATAATTTTCAAATTCAATCCTCAAATAAAATTGATTCAACTCTAGAATAGCTAAGTAACTTAAACCTTCACAATTGGATCTCCAGTGGAACGATATTCGGACTTAACCGTCTTATATTATAACTTGACCCGTACACTTGCGGTTAACACTCAAAGTGCGCATCAAGCAGACCTAAAGACGAAAGTGTTGTTGAACCTCTCGGAAGAATTCCTAAGTGGTAGCAGAGTTCTCTCCAGACGAAAACCGGAGACAAATAGCTTGGAAGAGAAGAGTCTTCCCTTCGCTTGACCACTTCACAGCAGAATTCACGCTACCAGCCCGGCAAGCTCAAGACATTGAGAAGTCATTCCATGCTTTCAATCTCCTTTTTTACTTATGTTTTAGTCTATTAGCAATGAATTGTATTTTCTAAAACAGTTATTCCGTTCATCAATCTATAAATCTTCCATGGCAATTCATTTCTCATCACTTTCCATTTGCTTTTTATCGTCCATGAATAACTAACTCTCTCAAGGGTCACGGGTTGCGTTATCATCTAAATAAGAACCGTAGAAGATTATTTCATCTTGTCAAATGTATTTTTAATCAAATGCTTCTGTCCATCTAGCTAATCAATTATAAAAAAGGGTGATTCATATTCAATCTATGAATAGATTGGGTTGGTCAAACGTTGACTTTCAGTCGAGTTTGGATTGAGCCTGGACTAGGCTTAGGCCGACCTTTGGGCTTCGAGTCTGTTGATGAGGCTAACTTTATAGATTGAAAAATGCGAGAAATATTTAAGATCTATGAAACTTATTTATTTTTTAAAAAAGTATCCTCGAAAAGTTATTTTTTGTTAAAATAAAATAAATTTTGACACGAGACATAATGTATGAAAATTAAAATGCATTTACCACAACATTCACATAAATTGATATGCATTTGATGTATACAAATTCATAATGTAAATTATTCTAATTCTATATTTTTAGATTAAATAAAGGGTAATTGTTTTAAATGTCAAAATTGTTGAAAATATTTATAAATATAACAAAATATCACTGTCTATATATCAGTAATAGATAGTGAAAAACATTGATAGACATCTATTAGTGTATACCACTAATAGATAATGATAGATGATAGTAATCTATTAGTATTTATCAGTGATATACATAACATTTTGTTATATTTATAAATAGTTTGGCTTAATTTCATATATTTGAAAATAACCTTTAAATAAAATAGTAAAAAGATTTTTAATTTTCATATAATTGTAAATAATATCACATACATTTTTTTTGTTTTTATAAATCACCTCAATGTTTTTTGAATTTTTTAAAATAATGTAAAGTTGAATGATATTTTTTAAATTCCTTGAATAAATTTGTAAGATATGGTTAAAAATGAAACTTTTCACAAACTAGAGATATAATTGCAATTGATCTCAAAATTGAGGAATATTCGGTATAATGTAATTAGATTACGAAAGTGTATGGAATAAACATACAAATTCTGAGACCAATAATGAATATTTTAAAAGATTAAACAAAACAATTTCAAAATCTGAATATTTGTGTTAAATATTAATTAGCTAATAGATACATAAAAATAAAATTTAATTAATACGATCGAAAGTTGAATTTTTGACCTTTTATTCTTCAATTTGGCAAGGTATGTAACTCCATTTATGTTAAAAAAAATGTTCATTTCATGAAACTGCATATAACTTCAATAATCAGCTAGTTGCATAATGGGCAAATAAGTTTTTAATATTAGACTTTTAGCCCAGACCTTTTAGTTTTGTAAAATTTGTAAAAGAAAGACAACTTGCAATCCACGATTTAAAACAGAACATGCAAAAAATGTACAGACACCTAATACACTTGATATACACTTGATACATCTGATACACCTGATACACCCAATACAGGAGATGCACTTGATAACTTGATACCCCTAGATACACTTGATACTTTTTGATACATTACTGATATACACTTGATACCCTTTGATTCACTTGAAAAAAAAAAAAAAAAAAAAAAAAACTAACACTACTCAACACCAACTACTATTGACCACCGCTCCACCTCTTCGCACATTCAGTTGTTGATCGCTGGTTATCGATCACCATTTATTTCTTTCTCTATCTTTCTTTCCTCCAACATCTCTCTTTCACTAACTCCACACCATTTGTTGTTGACCACTGCTCCATCTCTCGGTTGCATACTTTCGTTGACCACTGCACATCCAGTAATCGATCGTCGGTCACCACTTTCTCTCTCTAACAATTAATTGTTAAGGAATTTATCTAATAAAAAGTAATTAAGAATTCATAATTATTAAACCAAAAATTGCATATTACAAAATTTAAAAAGTGAAAGTCATTAATACTAAACCCTAAACTTAATTTTCTACTAAGACAATTTCTCTTCGTAACTCTAGGAAGTTTAACAAAGTTTACCTTTTGTTAGGCTTCCCATTGAAAAATTAATATAATATTCCCACATGTCTTCAATCCATTAAAATAAACTTAATAAGTAATTTAATTCAATGATTGACTTTTTATTGAAATTTATGAGTGTGACATTTATATCCTTTGAAAATTAGAATCACGAGATTGTAATAAGAAACCAACCTAATTTTTCAAAAAATAAAAATAAATAGAAACAAAATAAAATAAAACTATAAAACGACAATTTTCAGAATGGAAAATTACGAAAATGGATATTGAGGCATGTATATAAATAGCTCAACACATGTAAGTTGAAATCTCACCAACGGAAACTAGATATATAATCATATATCATGTCTTCCTACAAGACCTTACTTGTGTTTGGTGTATTTTTGAGTTTATGTTGTTTGGGCATTGAGGGGAATGAAGCTTCCCCTAATCTCCACCAAACTTCATCATCATCAAAACATGTGAAGAGTTCGCAATCCTTTTCTTTGCCCAAAAAAGTTTCATCAATATTCACTCCACTCTCTCTTTTTAATCTGCCTCCTATTCGTCTCCCTCCTATATCAATATCACCCATAAACCTTTACCACCTATTCAAATTCCTCCTATTCGTCTCCCTCCTCTCACTCCTATATCAATACCACCAATAGTACCTGTTCCACCTATTCGACTCCCTCCTTTTCCTCCTATAATATTACCGCCAATATTTCCTCTTCGTCCACCTCCTCCGCCTTTGTCTACTACACCACAAACGCCTAAACCTCCTCCACCTACTATTCCACTGTCACCTTCACCTCCACGTCCTAGCATTGCACCAACTTTGACGCCTCGCCCTAGCCTTTCACCAATGGCTTCACCTCCTAGTCCCAACATTCCACAAAATTCACCTCCTCGCCCTAGTATTGTACCAATGGCTCCACCTGCTCGTCCTACTAGTCCCCAAATAGCTTCACCCCCTCACTCGACCATTTCACCCATGGCTTCACCCCCTCGTTCGATTAATCCACCATTCGCTTCACCTCCTCATCCCAATATTTCACCAATAGCATCATCCTCAAGTCCAATAATTTCACCAATAACTTCACCTTCACATCCTAATAAACCACCAATAACACAACCCCCTCATCCTAATATTTCACCTATATATTCACCCCCGCATCCAATTAATCCACCAATATTTTTGCCCCCTAAACAAAATATTATACCAATAGCTTCACCCCCTCATCCTAATGTACCAACAGCTTCGCCCCCTCGTCCCAATATTTCACCGATATTGCCTCGTCCCACCATTTCTCCAGCAGCTTCACCCCCTCGTTCGATTATTTCACCAATAGCTTCACCCCCACATCCCAATATTCCACCAATAGCTTCACCATCTCAACCAATCATTTCACCAACGGCTTCGCCCCCTCGTCCCAATATTTCACCAATAGCTTCACCCACTCATCCAATTAATCAACCATTAGCACTGTCTCCTCGTTCGAACATTTCACCAATAGCTTCACCCCCTCGTCCTATTAATCCACCAATGGTTTCGCCCCCTCATACAATTATTTCACCGATTGCTTCACCCTCTCATCTGAATATTTCACCAATAGCTTCACCCCCTCATCCCATCATTTTACCAATGGCTTCACCCCCGAGTCCCAATATTTCATCGATAGCTTCACCCTCTCAATCGATCATATCACCAATAGCTTTCCCCCCTCGTCTTAATATTTCTCCAATAGATTCACCCTCTCCTCCTATTAATCCACCATTAACATCACCTCCTCGTCCCAATGTTTCACCAATAGCTTCTCCCCCTCGTCCTATTAATCCACCAATGGCTTTGTCCCCTCATCCAATTATTTCACCGATAGCTTCACCCCCTCGTCCTATTAATTCACCAACAACTTCATCCCCTCGTCACATTATTTCACCAATGGGTTCACCTCTGCGTCCCAATATTTCACCAATAGGTTTACCTCCTCAACTGATCATATCACCAACGGCTTTGCACCGTCGTCCCAATATTTCACCAGTAGCTTTCCCCCCTCGTCCTATTAATCCACCAAGGGCTTCCCCCCTTCATCCAATTATTTCACCGATAGTTTCACCCCCTCGTCCGAATATTTCACCAATAGCTTCACCCACTAGTCCAATTATTTCACCGGTAGCTTCACCCTCTCGTCCGAAGATTTCACCAATAGCTTCACCCCTTCGTCCTATTAATCCACCAACAGCTTCACCCCTTCGTCCCATCATTTCACCAATGGCTTTGTCCCCACGTCCCAATATTTCACCAGTAGCTTCACCCCCTCAACCAATCATATCACCAACACCTTCACCCTCTCGTCCCAATATCTCTCCAATAGATCAACCCCCTCCTCCTATTAATCCACCATTAGCATCGCCTCCTCGTCCTAATGTTTCACCAATAGCTTCTCCCCCTCGTCCTATTAATCCACCAATGGCTTCGCACCCTCGTCCAATTAGTTCACCGATAGCTTCACCCCCTCGTCCCATCATTTCACCAATGGCTTTGTCCCCACGTCCCAATATTTCACCAGTAGCTTCACCCCCTCAACCGATCATATCACCAACACCTTCACCCTCTCGTCCCAATATCTCTCCAATAGATCAACCCCCTCCTCCTATTAATCCACCATTAGCATCGCCTCCTCGTCCTAATGTTTCACCAATAGCTTCTCCCCCTCCTCCTATTAATCCACCATTAGCATCGCCTCCTCGTCCTAATGTTTCACCAATAGCTTCTCCCCCTCGTCCTATTAATCCACCAATGGCTTCGCACCCTCGTCCAATTAGTTTACCGATAGCTTCACCCCCTCATCCTATTAATCTACCAACAACTTCACCTTCTCGTCCCATCATTTCACCAATGGCTTCGCCCCCGCGTCCCAATATTTCACCAATAGGTTCACCTCCTCAACTAATTATATCACCAACAACTTCACCCCCTTGTCCCAGTATTTCACCAATAGCTTCCCTGCCTCGTCCTATTAATCCACCAATGGCTTCACCCTCTCATCCAATTATTTCACCGATAACTTCACCCCCTTGTCCGAACATTTCACCAATGGCTTCACTCTCTCATCCAATTATTTCTCCAATAGCTTCACCCTCTCGTCCGAATATTTCACCAATGGTTTCACCCCCTCGTCCAATTATTTCACCGATAGCTTCACCCCCTCATCCGAATATTTTACCAATAGCTTCACCTCCTCATCCTATTAATCCACCAACAACTTCACCCCCTCGTCCCATCATTTTACCAATTGCTTCCCCCCCCTCAACCCAATATTTCACCAATAGATTCACTCCCTCGTCCTATTAATCCACCATTTGCATAGCCTCCTTATCCCAATATTTCACCAATAGCTTACTCCCCTCGTCCTCTAGCAACTGCTTTACCGCCTCGTCCTAATATTTCACCAATAACTTCACCCCCTCGTCTTATGAATCTACCAATGGTTTTGCCCACTATTCCGAATATTTCACCTATAGCTTTTTCACCTTGTCCCATCATTTCTTCGCCAGCAACTTCACCCACTCGTCCTATTAATTCATCAAGACCTTGTCCCTCTCATCCGAATATTTCACCAATAGCTTCACCTCCTCCACCCATCATTTTACCAATGACTTCATCTTCTCGTCCCAACATTTCACCTATAGCTTCACTCCCTCGTCCTATTAATCCCCTAGGGACTTCACCTCCTAGTCCCAATATTTCATGGATAGATTCACCCCCTCCTTCCAATATTTCACCAAGAGCTTCAGCTCCTCATCCTATTAATCAACCAGTTTCTTTGCCTCCTCGTCCTAATATTATTTCACCAATATCTTCACCCAATCGTCCCAACATTCCACTAACTTCACTAAAGTTCCCCAGCATTCCACCCAAAGCTTCACCCACTCATCTTAGCATTCCGCCAACTTCGTTGCATTTGCCTAATATCCTACCCAAAGCTTCACTTCCTCGTCCTGCCATTTCTGTGATTACTTCGTCAATTGCTTCTCGACCTAGTCTTAGCATTCCAACAGTCACTTCATCACCTCATCCCAAAGTTCAACCGGTTGCGTAACCTTCTCCACCATCAAAATACTAATGTTTTGCTTGTTAGGACTGAAAAGCACAATCTTTTCTTTCACGTTGAATCTTTAGTTCTTTGAACTTTTCTATTTCAACTTATCAAGTAATCTACTACAATATCTATGCAACTTCTTCAATAATATATATTTATAATAAACGTTCTATTTGATATTTATTATGTGACAAGTAACCAATTGTAAACCTGGAAAAAACTTGTTAGAATAGATCAACAAATCCTTTCTTTCTGTTCAATATTAAAATAGTAATACTTGAGAAGTTGATATATTTAGTCCAATTGACGGGAAGATTTTGTTGCGGGATTCTTACGATGGAATGCATTTATAATATCAATCATGAACATCAGCTACTGGGTAGTCTTAGCAGCAAAATCAGGTTGATTGGAGGGAAGCACGACATTTGTTTCACTAAGACAATTTCTTAATTAAAGCAGTAAATGGGGGGAGAAGTTGGTGTGGATAGAGTAAAAGTGCGGAAAATAAAGGATATAAGGTAAATGTTATCTAAATTAGATAACCGATGCAATTTGATAATTGAACCTCAAAATTAAATATACATTTGACTATCAAGCACACACTACTTAGTCAATTCAACCAACTCGTTTGTGTAGCCGACTACCAACTTGTTGGAAAAGTCGAGTAATATCGGCCTACAAGGGTGTCGTCCCTTCGATCCAATCAAACATATTTCGTGCCTACTCTTACTGGTTGTATAGTGAAGCAAGGGTCGAACCACAGAAAGTCGTCTAGATTTCTTAAATAAAATACTTATAGCGTGATAATCGAGGGGCTGGTCTTGGTGTGTTGCAAAGTAAAAATTCATGAAAATAAAGAGAACGATAAAGAGAGATTTGGGAAAATAATGATAAAAAGATCAGCTCGAGTTTATTTTGTCGTTTTCCCCAATTAGTTTAATCGATCATCGAACTCTAAATCAAAGAATCATCATAAGAATCATGCATTTAAGATAGCATTATTTGAAAAAACATTAAGAAACAACAACTTTTTATTATATAAATGCATTGTCACTCACTCCTTTGTTTGGGTTCCAAATGGATTGTAGGCTTCCCACACCTCTTCTTGTCTTGAAAATAAGATTCATTTCCTTTGTTAGACTTCTCTTTAAGTCCTTTAATCTCATCTTAAGGCATTTATGTCCTTGAGATCAAATTTTAACATAGAATAGCTCACCAACACTAATCAGCTAAGTAATTTTTTGAGTAATGTAAGTTGCAACTAGGTGGGCTCCTTGACGAAACACTTGCCCACAGCACTGCCCGATGCTACCTTGTGCTGCAACTCTCGTACACCCGCAGAGCTACACACGCAGGCACCCTTGATGTGCAGCAACTCCCACTCACCAGCTCAGTTCACAGCCTCACAGGTGCGCATGTACAAACTAACGAGGCGCTGAAGTACCCCCTTAAGCATCGACCTTGTGCGCAACATCAAGCATCCAGCGACATCCTCTTCGACCACACACTTCATAGCTTGCCGATGTCGTTCGCACAACCTATCCTTCGCACTCTCCTTCCTGCCTGACTAGGTTGAAAAAGTTAGGAACATACATGTGGAAGCAATTTGGTAGAGTTTCCTTATAACCTAAAGTCTTATTTGTCCTACTTAGTCATATTTTAAAACTATTTTAAAACAAAGTAAGACAAAATTCTAATCTTATTAGAATTAATGTGATCTTAGGTCTAAATGAATTTCAAAAAATTTAAAACCAATTTCCTTAGATCCTATGTTTGCATGCAATTCTTTATTATAGGTAGATGGTTACTAATCATAAATTTTATAACTATTACAAATTTTAATTGATTAATAATCAAATAACTATTAATTAAACAACCACATTACATGCATTTCATGACATAATATAACAATTATATTAATCTATGGATATGTCATGCTTAATGCAAATTAATTTTCAATTAAAATATAATGCTTGTATTAAATAAATCATGAAAATCAATCAAGCATTAACAAAACATTAATAAATATAACTATTTATATTTGTTTAATTAATGTCATGCATCATGCTTTTCCAATTTCATATATTTAATTATCAACATACTTTAAATAATTCATGAAATTATTTAACATGCATTAAAACCATACATTATAACATTTATGATATGCTAAAATGCATGAACATGTTGAACCAATGGTGGTTTATAACTAAATTATATCCATAAAGCATTTAAATAGCAATTGAACGGGTAAAATTGGCTCCTAGGATAAAATAAAGCAATAACTTACATTAATTTATGGTAAAAATATCCTAAAACTGCTTCTACCGCTCCAAAACCAGGCCCTAAAACCACAAACCAAGACAAAATGCCAAGAACCAGATTAGAACCAGCTAAACTGGACCAATCAAAAACCAAACTGGAGTTGAACCAGCTGGACTGTGCCGAACTAGCTAAACCAAGTGCTTATTAGTGTCAAGCCGAGCCAAGTCGCACTGCGCCGCGGAGCTGCACCGCCGAGCGCCTGCTAGTGCGTGCTGACGTCAACATCAGTGTAACGTTAGCCCTTCTTCTTCTTCAGTGTGACGTTTTTTTTTTCGTTTCTCCATTTATGCAGAGACCTTATTTTCACGAATTCTTGGCCTCCATTCATCCGTTTTGGGCAAATTTGGTCTCCTTTTTCTTCTTGGAATGTCCTCAATTAAGATTAGAACTTATAAAGCAGTAATTTATGATAAAAATGCCCAAAAACGGAGGGGTTGTTACATTTGATCAAATAAAATTGTTAAACTATGGTATTTTTTTACCATAAACATTCAATCGCAAACCTACATTTAGTAATGCAGAAACCCACAAAAAACAATGCAAATTTAAAAATCCCAAATCAATTTTATGAGATGGCTCTAATACCAATTGTAGGGTTAAAATCCCTAATGTAGTGGAAGCAGTACAGAACCAAACTTGAAATTAATTGGAATTTTGAAATACCCATACACTGTAAAAATTAAAATACAGAAAACCTATCGTATTAATTCTAGGGTTAAACATGCTTTTAGAATTTAGAAGACTTACGTTCGTTGTCGACTCTGAATTTACGAATCTCTTTTTGGCTTCCGGATCACAAACACCACCACCACGAACCTCTCTTATTCTCTGAGTGATCTTGAGATAAAGGATTGTGGATCCTCCTTTTGATATGGGAAAAATTTCTTGTTATAAAGAATTTCAAAGAAAAAGGAGAAATTTTTTTTTTTCACAAAACTCTTCTTGTGATTTTTTTCGGAACTACAAAACATCTTGTTCTCTTTTTCTTTTGCAGGCATATTTAAAGAGAGGTTAGGACACGTGGGAGTAAACCACGTAAAGAGTAACTCCCACGTATCGGAGTTAGCTTTTTTTTAATTAATTTATTAATTATTTAATTTAGCAAATAAATAATAATTAACTAGATCTAATTAAATTAACTATTTCATTTTAATCATATTTAAATGAACATCTCCCATATAACCTATAGCTTTAATTCGATTAATTAAATCAAATTTAATAAAAATTTATGAATTAAAAAAATTAGTTCTTTAATTAATTAATTGTCAAATTAAATATCTAATATTTAATTTAACCTACATTTGAATCATATTCAACTGTTATTCTCTCATAACTTATAGTTTTAATGTGTATCTAATACACATTAATTTTAACCTATAGTTTTAATATGGGTCTAATTCATATTAATATTTGAACTCCTTCAGATATTTAATTCTCTCAAAAATTAATTTTGTATCATATCCAAAATTAAATTTATATTATAAAGTTCAATAAAAAAAATAAACTTTATATTAATGTATTCCCTAAGTAAATTTGAACATTTCAATTTTCATTCAAGACATAAATACCTCAACACTCTTTACGAGCTAGGAAGGGGACCTAATGGACCAACAAATCATAAGCTCAAACGATATGAGATTAATCGGTCAAACTCATTAACCACATTAATCAATATTCGTTAACTGTGGGTACACTCTATTAAAGACCCACAACTGTACCCTTCTCACTACAGATATATTTATGTGTCCATGGATACAGACCAATAACAACAAATTAGTCCTTCACAAGTGTTCGTAATACCAACTAGGTTAAATTACCATTTTACCCTGGGTTACTTCTACTTCTACATCCTTAAGTACTAGTGCTTTTTCAATGAACAACCTGTTTATGGTCCAACCATTAAACAGAAACCCCTCTTGGGCCAATGAGAGGGTAGGACCCTTTGTTCAAGTCCCGAAGACACCATTTAAGAGAACACTCATCTACTTACCCTAAAGATGAGAATGAGCGAATTTCATCTTGTATAACTATGTTTCCAGCTCTCCACTGGGTCTTTTCCCAAGATGGTAGGCATATTGAGTCAGAAAAAGACCACTCTCACCCATACAAATCAAAGGAGAATCCCTCGTGAACAGGAGTTCATAATATACTCAGGATTAAGACTAAATTACCTATGTTATCCTATTGAAATAGAAACCTAACTAGTCAATGGAGTTACATCTAGTGATCACTATTTCGTGGTCTCTTCTTATGCAAACTCATTGCATATGATACCTCTACTCGCATATCACCTACACAAAGTCGTTAGATCATTGCATTTGTATCAAATACAAAGTGGGTCGTATCCATAGTGTCACCAGGATAAGGTACCCAGCCTTATCTCTATATTATACACCGTAAACTGTATCTTGAACATTGATCCCCGTATGTCCCCACATACAGTTCAAGACTCATAAAATAGCCTATAATGTTAGTTTATTGGATTTAGGGTTATTAAGATAAAACAAACAAAAAGAATCAATAACGCTTATTGAACTAACACATCAATAACTCTTTATTAATGATTTAATGACGGTCAAATAATTACATTTACAATCTACGAATTTTATGGCATAAAACCCAATAGTAAGATCACATCATTCGTATCAAAAACAAAATGGGCTGCATCCATAGCGTCTCTAGGATAAGGTACCTAGTCTTATCCCTATACTATAGATTGGTATGGCGATTACTTAAACTTGATCCATTTTTATGTCAATACATATAAAATCTAATTATTCAGGCTATAGCTAGGAGTTTGTAGTATATTGGATCTAGATTTATACATACTTACTTATTCAATATCATCTATGTTTTCCATTTTTCAGGTAGCACGGTAACTGTCACACCCCATCTCGAACTACTCTTCCTTAGCCCGAGACGGAGCTTGAGGACAGCAGTCATCGACTCCCCAGCCGACTTTCACTATCGAACTTACTTTAGTTTCCTATTTAACCACACTTCTCTTAAAGATGAATCAACTAATTCTCAACAAACCTCGACTTCGACCGACAACGGGAACTGTCATGCTACCTGAAAAATGGAAAACATATGAAAGAATGAGCTAAATAGCCAAGTGAGTAACCGTTTTGGAAATACTTTACTTTAACTATAAAACTAATCATAATATAAACATTGTCAAACAATGCGTATAAAATATCGATTCAAGTCATATTCAAGCAAAATATTCTCAAATACCATTGTCAAATCATACATGTTTATTTCATAAAAAAAGGCTCAGAAATTCCATTTGTTTCAAATCATTTCCCGTAGTTGAGGCGGAGCGGAGCTCAACGCACCCAACGTCGAAAACATGTTTAAATCATTTCCCTTAATTGAGGCGGAGCGGAGCTCAATGCTATTCAACGTCGATTATCCTTAGATTTGTGGAGTAATCTCAACACAACAGCATTGCATGTTCCTCTATGTGCACATAGGTATCATAATCTGGGCTACCCATATGCCTTTCTCTTATCTTTAAGCATTGGGGTCCCATTTCTATATTCTGGCTACCCATTTGCCTTCTTCGAGTCCTTGAGCTTTGGGAGCCTTTTCAAAGATTTTATAAAAATTCACAACATGTTTTGAAAACATCATATCATAAATTCATAAGTTAAACATTTCCAACTTTTCCATAAAATCATATAATATCAACAACATGCATTTCATAAAACTCATTCGAAGAACCAGCATACTCAAATGCTTTTTAATATAAAATGCATGATATGCACATTAAAACTCGTGAAAGCATAATCATATACTCAATGTTCCAAACCATTGATATTATTCACAGAGAAAACATTCATACTTTGAAAACGTTAGTGTTACTCACATAGCTAAATATTTGCTTAAGGGAAGTTCCCTTTTCTCCCTTCTAATCCTGCCTTTCCCGAGCTTCTTGGATGCAGGGTTTGCAAGTCTGAAAGGTAAAGCAACTAATTTTCCCTTCTAACAGCTCGGTTGAACACAATCCTTCACCTTGGACGCAATGCTGATAACTTGAACGCAAGGTGCAACCTACCAACAAGGATTCAGCTCTTCTGGCTTCACCCTTTGGACTCACAAATCTACCTTGAACCCTGTCTACCTTGAACGCAAGGTAGATAATTTCCTCCTTCTGGCAGCACTGTTGTACGCAAAGCAGATTCGATTTCCCTAAGTACCAACAACTGTTAAACGCAAGGTAGCTACGTAGCTAGGAACATCTCGTCTCTTGGCCGCAGACTACCACTACGGACTCAAGAATTGCTCTTTTCAGCCTTCTCTCCCTTCTTTCTCTCAAGAACTTAGATTTCAGGATCATCACCTGCTCCCCTTTCCTCAAGGTCCTATTTACAGCTTTGGGATAGAGGGCTTGTCATCCAACTTCTCTTCTCTATTTGCCACTTGTTTGTCACCTGTCACGCTGCATGACATATCTGACATGCAACCCGACACCTTCTCCTTATGAGGTGTTAAGTCTAAATGAAGCCGCGTAGCTCTTATAAACTCATTTTATGCGTTCGACTCGTTCTGATATACGAACCATGCATCCAACTTAGTGCCCTATGCATCCATTTAATTCTCTTTTTAAGGTTTTAGCTTCTTTGTTCTCTTTTCTTCCTCCCAACTTTCCTACTTTTGACCAGATTTTTCCCCTGCATGCTACTATGCATCTGTGCCTCTTGTTTTGTGCCCATCACTTCTATCCTTATGTCCACATCTTAGCTACAAGCCCTTCTCTTGAGTGATAAATGTCCGACTATGCTTGTTACTCCGTTACTTAGCCAAAATCATCTCAAGACCTTCCTTCATGCATTTATACCATGCATTTATCACTACTTTGCTATGCGTCCATGGCCTTCCTTCTATCCTTAAGGATCCCTTGATTATCCCTCTGTGCGTTCCTGAGATGTGTCCCAAGGATATGCTTCCAACCTCCTCCTTATACTTAGCCATTTTCTCAACGATAAATTTAGTATGCGTCCATCTTCTGCTTCCTTCCTTTAGGCTTGCTTCTCAACCCTCTAAATTATCCAAAATTCAAGAAAACTCTCTTGATGAAGGTCCATGCATTTACCTTAGATTACGATAGCATCTTTCCTCGATTTTACCTTATGCCTTTTATCCTTCTTCTTGAGACTTAGGTTTCCTTCCAACACACCACGACTCATCTTTAATCCTTTTTGCTCATACATCCTACCTACGCCAAAGTTACATCTCCTTCTTTAATTACCTTTTATGCGTTTACCTCTTTCCCCGAGCTCTCGATTTTTCTTACTGATAAATTGTAGAAAAACAAGTTATTATTGTCTCTCTCTTAGAAAAATAGAGTTTAAATATACAATCATGCGGTAGTTGGTGTTAAATTCTATTGATAAATCTTCCTATGCGTTCTACTCTTGTAAATTGATGGAGATAATTGTTTTGAAGCTTTTTGAACCTAAAACGCATGCTTTAATGCAGGAACGCGAGCAACATGTGGATGCGTTGGAAACCTTTCAACGCAGGTTGATGCGTTAGCAACCGATGGATGCATTGACATACTCAAACGTAGGAACCCAAAGTTATCTATGGACGCATATCAACTAGAAATGCAAGACAGCGTAGAATCAGATAAGAATCTTGAGAGATTGTTGGGAAATTGACATGCTTGATATGCAGCGAGAGTGGTGGATCCAAATTAAACCGGAAATCACACTGTTAGACGAGATGGACGCAAGACAGAAATTCAGCCTTCAATCGTGCAAATTTGCCAGCGATTACAACGCAACCTCTATAAAAGGGCAAACCTAAAGGCTAAAATGTTGTTGAACCTCTCGGAAGAATTCCTAAGTGACAGCAGAGTTCTCTCCAGACGACAATCGGAGACAAATAGCTCAAAAGAGAAGAGTCTTCCCTCCGCCTGACTACTTCACAACAGAATTCATGCTACCATCTCGACGAGCTCAAGACATTGAGAAGCCATTCCATGTTTTCTATCTTTTTCTTACTTATGTTTTAGTTTATTAGCAAGACATTGTATTCTCTAAAACATTTATTTCGTTCATCAATCTATACATCTTCCATGGCTATTCATTTCTTATCACTTTCCATTTGCTGTTTATCATCCATGATTAACTAACTCTCTCAAGGGTCACAGGTTGCATTATCATCCAAATCAGAACCGTATAAGACTATTTCATCTTGTCAATTGTACTTTTAATCAAATGCTTATGTCCATCTAGCTAATCGATATAAGTAGTAATAAGCATGTTGAACTGATAACTTGTAGAAATACAAGTTATTACAACCTTTTTCTTAGAAAAATAGAGATTAAATAGAGAATCATGCGGTAGTTTATGTTAAATTCTATTGATAAATCTTCCTTTGCGTTCTACTCTTGTAAATTGATGAAGATAATTATTTTATAGCTTTTTGAGCCTAAAATGCATGTTTTAACGCAGGAACGCAACCAACCTGTGGATGCGCTGACAACCGCTCAATGCAGGATGATGCGTTAGAACATATGGATGCGTCAACATGAGTGAACGCATGAACCTAAATTCTCCATGGACGCATAACGACCAGAAATGCAAGGCAGCTGAAAATCAGATCAGAATCTTGAGAGATTGTCGGAAGATTGACATGCATGATCTGTGGCTAAAGTGGTGGATCTAAATTGAAAAAAGAATTACGCAATTAGGCGAGATAGATGCAAGACATCAATTTCCTCCAATCACACAGATTTGCTATTGATTACGAACGCAGCCTCTATAAAAGGGCAGACCTGCAAGTTGAAAAAGTGTTGTTGATTCTCGGAAGAATTCCTAAGTGACAGCAGAGTTCTCTCCAGAAGACAACTGGAGACGAATAGCTCGAGAGTGAAGAGTTTTCCCTCCGCCTGACCACTTCACAGCAGAACCTCACGCTTTCATTCCAGCGACTCAAGATTTGTGTCAAGACATTGAGCTGTCTAAAATTGTATTCCGTTCATTAATCTATAATTCTTCCATGTCTATCCATTTCTCTACACTTTTCGCTTATTACTTTGAATCAATGAGTAGCTAATCTTTCAAGGGTCATGGGTTGCGTTAGCATCTAAATAAGACCCATAGTGTAACTATTGCATCTTGTCAATTGTAATCTTAATCCGATGCTTATGTCCATCCAGCTAATCGATATAAGTAGTAATAATCAGACTGCTCGAGAGGGTAAGTGATTGTGGAACTCAATTGACAAGGCTAAGAAGTGTTACCTAGACATAGGAATAATCTTGGTACTTAACACTCTCCTATGCAGACATATAATACATAGCGGCTGACAACTGGGAGAAGAGTCGCAAGTATGAATAGACTATCACCATACGTTTTTTATTTAGATGTTATCGCTTTCTTTAGTTAGATGCATAAACGCATAACATTAAGCATGTTCAACGTATTGTATGTTAAATGCATACGAAACTTAATAGTAATAGATAGACACAGCAACAAGTTTTTGCACTTTAGATTTGCAAATGTAACAAGTTTTTGGCGCCGTTGCTGGGGACTTATTATAGATCTGTTGCACAACAAGTTTTCTGGCACCGTTGTCGGGGACTTATTATAGATCTGTTGCACAACAACTTTTTGGCGTCGTTGCTAGAGACTTATTTTATTTGTCAACAACATGAACGCATAACAAGTTTAATAAAGATTCGCAATAAGATCCACAACACTTATGACACTCCAACACTTAACAATTTTCTTTCCCACAATGGTTACCTTTACCATGTGTTTTCTTAGTCTTGACCATGCGTCCAACATGGTCTCTAACTTACCAAATATGTGTCCAACTCAACTAACTCCTGGCTATGCTTTTAACTCTTTCCATCACTTGGTGAGATTTTCTTTCTTTTCCTTAGATCATGCTTCCAAGCTTAAAAGCATAGTTGCGTTTTCTTAGTCTAGTTATTCTACTTAGAAGAATTCTTAACTGTAAAAATTACTTCAAAATCCAAGATCTGAAAATCACTCAATGCAACCTTCCAAACCTATCTACGGATTATACTTAACCCAATACTTAAGCATGAACCTCTCTTTCCTTTAAGTTCAACGCATACTTATTCCTATTTTGGCAACATTTCCCGGCCAACTCCACAAACTTATGATCCAATTCCACCTCTCTTGTCTTACTTCTTTTCCTTATAAGCTCTTAAGCACATAGGTTTAAAAAGTAGGGTGTTACAATAACAATGAAAAGTATAATCATTACAACAAAACCATGACTATTTTACAATATCAACATAACTTCACAAAACAATTCATCAAGATCCTAAAGCTAAAGAGTTTAACCACTCATAGCTTTAAGCAACATGTTCATAAACAAATTAAGCATGGAAAGAGTGTAAAGAAAGGAAAACTCTATAAGGAAGGAGCCCTTGATTGAGAAGGAACCGCTAAGATGTCCTTCGGTTTTCACGTCGGGAACTCGAATGGCACCAAACTCTCTCTCTTCCTTGTAGCCAACTCACTCTTTGGGACTCTTTTGGTGTGTTAATTCGTGATTTCCTGATGTGTAAATTCATGATTAGGGCTATTGGAAACCCTTTTATTCATAGAGTTGGCCGCCCAAATTTCTTTCCAAAAATACAAAACCTTCAACTATGGAAAGCTAGAACCAACTCTCAGGAAAAAGCGTCGTGGCAGCGCCGTACCAGCGCCACGGTGCTGCCCTGTTTTCGACAGATTTGGGGTTTCCTTCACTTTTTCACTATATTTTGCCTCGATTTTGATCTTTTGGTCTTCACTTCTAATTTTCTTTATTTTGACCTAAAAATCACTGGCAAACAAGTGAAATCTAATATAAACTCCCTTAATTTGAGAGAAAAGTCACAAGTTGGTTGGATCAAAGATTTGTGGAAAACCTAGAAAAGTTAAGGGGATTAGGAGAATGAAAGTCAGGTTATGGAAACCTAAAACTGTAGGTTAATTTGAACGAAGTTAGGAAAGTCTGGAAATGAATTAGAGTTAGACCTGAGGGTTAGAGCTAAAAACGAAACTTAGGGAGAATAACATTGTTATTTGCCAAGTATATAGTATTTTACACGTTATGTAGGAAGATGCATGCGGCAGACTTCAAGGCAACCTCAGGTTAGGACTCAAGATGCTACCCTCCGGATCAACTAAAGAAAGTGAAGGGGAATCAAACCACCGTCGGTAAGAGTCGGGATGGAATAACAATTTTTGGAAAAGTTTACACAACATTTAGCCGAGGGTTAAGTGCAGCACCAGTCGATCCAAAAAAAAAAAAGGAATTGGAAGGTAAAAACCTTAGGTGTGACTGTTTTCAAGGGAACTGCAAATCCAGCCAATGCTGAGGCTTGGATGAATTTGGTTGAAAAATGTTTCAAGATAACGAGATGCCCTAAGGATAGAAAGGTAACATTAGTCATCTTCTTGCTCCAAAAAGAAGAAGAAGATTGGTGGCGACTAATAGAGAACAGATGGAAGGAGAGAAACGAGCCCACCTAGGAAGAATTTAAGGGCTTGTTGCTATCCACGATCTTTCCGTGATGTAAAATGAAACTATGTTTTAGGACTTTTAGAAGCTCTATGACGGTAGTTAAGACTAGAAAAAGGTACACAAAACTCTCGAAATATGCCACCAGTATCATAGAAGATGAGGTGGAGAGGTGTAAGCGGTTCGTAGGAGGATTGCAAGAAGAGATCCCAACACTGGTAACAGCTAGTTCGAAATGGATGAAATTCTCAAAGCTCATAGAGGTGGCAATGAGAGTGGAGAATAGTTTAGCTGGAAGGACTCCGGGAAAAGGAGTTGAAATGAAGATAAGTGAAAATAGAGCCCTAGATCTATCGGCAGATAGGAAAGGGAAGAAGGAAAGAAAAAAGTTTGTACCTGGAGTTTCTGGTAGGAAGATATCTAAATTAAGTTCTAGAAAACAAAAGGTTTGAGTGGGACGTTCTAAGAGTATTATACTAATAGAGCAACCAGGGGAGTTAGTAGCAAGTGTTAATAGGAGACCATGGTGTTCTGGGTGCAACCGATATCATACAAGGCAATGTTTTTGTGACGCTAATGTTTGTTACAATTATGGTGAAGTAGGAGACTACAAGAGAAATTGTCCTCAACTGAAATAGGAAGACAAGAGTGGAAGCTAAAACAAAAGTCTAAGAACTTGAGAGATGTCATAGTTATAACGTAATGTTTCGATTTTCATTTTGTTTAAAAGAATGTGAAATAGTTATCTTGTAAAGATTATGATATTACCATGTTTATAAATTGGTTGTTGTTAATGTTTCAATCTAACCTTTAAAGATATTTGCTAGTTGAATTCATAAATTACTACTGCAGGAAGAGAAAGGAAATGGGAACCGAAGAAAACAAAAAACCTCTGTGCACAAAGTGTGGTAAGCATCATCTAGGCGAATGCCTACGTGGAACAAACCGATGCTATATATGTGAACAGAAGGGCCACGTTGGGAAATGTTGCTCCGAGTTTAGCCCATTTATGACGCAACAAACCACTAGATCTTCGGCTGGGAGTTCAAGTAAGAGAAGGTTAAATTTTCCCTGCCTAAATTGTGGTCGATACCACAAGGAAGATAAGGAAGGGGGAGAAGATTGCTATATGTGTGAGCAGTCCAAGAACTACTATAAGGACTGGTGCAAAGATTATCGATATTAATAAGTTTTAGTAAATATTGTTTCTTGTAAGTAATCGTGAAAATAATGGATGTTACCAATAAAGTTTATCTTTGGTTAAGTGTTGTTGTAAATGATTTAGCCAAATTTCAAGGACGAATTTCTTTCAAGATGGGCAGATTTATGATACACAAATCCTAAACTAATTCTCTTATAAAAAGTTTAAATGAGTCTTGTGAAGTTGGAAAAAATTTGGAGAAATTTCTATATGTAAAGTTGATGCGAGTTGTGGAGGTAGAGAACTTTGAGGAGGGTTAGTAGGATGAACTTCTATACTAAAGAAGCAAGCAGAACTAAAGACATAAAAATAGCTCTTTTCAAGAGTTATCAATGATCTTATTGGAGGATCAACCTGTAATCCCTAACTTTTAATTTCCTTTGCTTAAACAAAGTTAAAAATCATGGTTAAAGGTTGGCTAGGGTTGGCTTGAATGAGTAGAAATGTAGGTGAAATTCTAGTGCATGTTTAAGTAATTATGATTTTCCATTAGCTTTTAATAAGGAATAAAGGGATGGAGATAATGGTATGGTTGAACAAGGAATTGTGGCTGGACTAAGGAAATTTTTGCTAAGTGTTGGGGGAGAATCTGAAGTTAAAGTAGGTCAAGAAATTAAAATTAATTTAGGAAAAATGTTAAATTAAGGAATAAATAGTAAATTAAATTAAAATAATGATTTAAAGGAAAATAATATTTAATTTGGATGGCTAGGATGAGAAGAAAAGAGGAGAAGCCACGTTGAAGCAAAGGGTTTTATGGCCAAAGGTGATTGCCTGGACTGGACAACAACTTGGTCCAGAAGCAAGCAGCTTAATCACAGCGTCGGTTCTCTCGATTCTCTGATACCATTTTTGTCATTTTTGGACTAGAGAGCTCTGTGAGTTAGGAATTAAACCTAGGCTGTCGAAAAGATTTGAAGTCGATAAGCTTGAGAAAACTTGAAAATACTAAAGGTTGTCACTGACACCGAGCAGACCAGACGAGTTAACTTTGAGGAATTTTTCAAGGGTGTTCAGGAAAGTTTTTGAAACTCAATTTTCTTGGTAAGTCAATTAAGAGGTTATCCTTGAGTCCCATAATTTTTATTTGAAGTTTATTTGAAAGGAAAATGTCTTTTGGAGCTCTGAAAATCAGGTTGAAATAGGTGACTATTGGCCAAGGTCAGTGGAGGCTGCCCAGGCTGCCGCCCACGCCCTCGGCAGCACGCCCACGGCCACACCCAGCACCCACACCCACACTCCTTGTGACACCCCTTGTGTCACACCCCCTCCCGGATTATCCTTTCTCAACCCAAGAAGAGGTGTGAAGACAGCAACCTTGACTCTTTTGTAAGGTTCACTGTCCAACCATTTCCGTCAAGAATAGCCCAGACGAGGTTTCCGTGTAGGCAAAGCATCCCGAACTCGCTTGCTACCTGGAAAATAAAATAAAATAGGAAAACGTGAGCTACAAGCTCCGTGAGTGACTGGCTTTGTAAAAACTATCTTTAGTTCGAACAGAGGCATGTCAAAACAATATTCATAAAAAAAGGATTAAGCAAAATAGCTTTTCCGCAAAACCTTGTCAATCTTGGGAATCCATTCTAAAACATATAGAATCGTTATCAAATAAATAATTCAGAAAGATCATTTGGCATTTCAATCTTTTCCCTTAGTTGAAGTGGAGCAAAACTCAACACCCTAACGTCGAAAAAATATAAGGCTCGATGCGGAGCAAGACTCAACGCACCAGCATATAACCTCTATGTGCACATAGGAATATGGCAGGTTGCCCATGTACCTTCTCATGTCCTTGAGTACTAGGTCCCGGGGAAGTTCACATGCGTTATTAGCATTGATCCTCCTCTTAAACATTTATAGGAGGGTTGCCCAAGTGCTGGGTCCCGGGGAAGTTCACATGCTTATTAGCATTGATTCTCCTCTTAAACATTTTCTCCATCAATTTACATAAATAGTTCATCAAAGAATTTTTAGGAAACAGGGTGTTCCTCAATAAATATATTTTGCAACATGCCTTTCGTTACCATAAAGCATTCAAGTAAATCATGCCTTTTAAACCATAAATTCAAGCATTACGCTTTTCACAGAATAATTATCCCAAAACCATATCACATAACAATATTTTTAACAAAATTCATTTTTGAAAAAGGAAAGAGTCACTCACAAATCTCTTAAAGAATTTTTTCCCTTTTTCCTTCAAAATCCCTGTTTTCCCGAGCTCCATAAACGCAAGGTTTCAGCTTCTAACCCAAAAGGTAGCTGCTTCCACCCTCTGGTAGCTCAGTTGAACGCAGCGTTCTAACTTTGGAACGCAAGATTGACGTTCTTCTGTCAGTTCGGTTGGACGCAACCTTGCCTTTAAAATGCAAGGTCGATGATTAACTCAAGGTACTTCCTAACTCTTCTTTTTCCGGATGTGTTGACCTCTCTTAGACGTGAAGCCTAACTTGAACGCATCATCAAATTGTGGACGCGGCGTTCACCTTGAACATAATGTTTTTCTCAACGCAAGGCCGATCCCGAGGCAAGACATTTTCCCTTATCATCGAATGACTAAGTTTATCAAGAATACTTTCTTCCTCCCCTTTTTCTCAAGATTTCTTACTCCAGAGTCATCAATCCTTACTTCCCCCCTCAGAGTCCTATTTATAGAGGGCTTGCCATTGTTCTTTCCTTCCCTTTTTACCACTTGGTTGCTACAGGTTGCTCTGCATGTCTGACTAACCATGCATTAGTCCAAGTGTCACCTTGCATGAAACACTTAACATGCCTTTTTGACACATCCTTATTTTAAGGTGTCAAGTTTATATGAAGCCACCTGGTCTTTATAACTTATCTTATTCGTCCAATATTTTCAAATAGACAGCTATTCAATCCATACAGCGCCCTCATGCGTTCATTGAGTTTCCTCTAAGGTTTGAGCTTCCCCACTCACTTGTCTAACTCTTAACTAACTACACGATCGTCTTTGACGCGTAGAGATAACTGTCTCAACGCATAGGGACCTCAGTGCATAACAACCTCACCATCGCATGGTAAGCCAAACACGTTTCTTCTCCCGTCGACGCGGCGACTACTTTAGCTCACAACAACCACTCGTGATCACCTTCAACGTAGAGTCGCGTTATTACAATCCAATGTTTACACAATACCGCTAAGCGTCAACGACAACAAATCCTTCTCAAGCTCTTCCTCTATGCGTTGGTACCGTTGCGTTCACTTCCATCCTGCGTCCATGACCATCTTCCTATCCTTAGTCATTCCTTGATCATTTCTAAGGTTATTCTTTTAAACTTTTCCTTATATTAACTATTTCCTTTTAGATAAATTGGCATGCGTCCAACACATGTTCTAGTTTTTATGTCTACCTCACAACCTTCTACTTTCCAACACTTAGAAATATCTTATAATAGAAGTCTATGCGTCTTACTTCTTTCCCTTTAAGTGCTTGAGTACTTCCTATACGTCCACTTTTACTATGCGTTACTTCAGTCTTGAATGCGTCCAATATAGTCTTTTATTCCTTTCCCTCAGACTTTTCAACGCATTGGTTGCTAAAAGTTGGGTTGTCACACCTTGCCCATCTATTGCCCATCTAAAGTGCCCATGACCATTTTGGGTAATTTTGACATTTTTGGACTTTAATTGATATTTTCTTGAATAAATGGCCTCAAAATGAAAAAAAAATATGAATTTTAAGCTAATTTTTGGGTATCTTAGGAAATTTTAAGAATTTTGCAAAAAGGTTCCTAAAGGGTTAAAATGATGAAAAAGGTGGAAATTAAGCTTAATATGGAAATTGTGGATGGAGTTTAGTTAAATGATGTTTGTAAGGACTTCAAGAAGATGATCTAATGGCTTGTAATTGATATTTCATGTCAAATTGAGGTTAGAAAAGTCTATAAGCCTCGAGGAACAGGCCTAGATTGTAAGTGACGCTTTTGTCTTTCTTTAAAAAGAATTTTATTTATAATGTTTAGCCATGATTTCTTGTAAAATGCGATTTTATGACAATTTGCTAAAAGTTAAGCATGATTACTGTTTTTACTTGATTGTATGGCATGAAAGACATGATTTATTTATTTTCTCAAGTCTTTAAAAACATGTTTAACTGAGGCTAATTATTGAGAAATTATCTGATTTTTCATAAAATGTTTTATGATGATACTTGTTTTCTAAAATGTTTTTTAAGGGACCTAGTACTGAAGAACGTGGAGAAGGTACTTGGGTAGCTCGAGATAGGTCCTATGTGCACATAATGAGAAATGACGCTGTTGTGTTGACATTACTCCACATCAGCTAGGTTTTTTGACGTTGGGTATGTCGAGATTACTCCGCTCCAACTAAGATTTGTTTTTGACGTTGAGTGTGTTGAGCTTGCTTCGCCTCAACTAAGGGTATTTTGAATGCAAAGGAATGTCTGATGAGTTTAGAAATTTTATTTAATCAAATGGAATTGCTTATGTTTTTTCATTGCCTAAGCAAGATTTTTATACTATAGTCTATGTTTCCTCTAATACTAAGGATGATTTAACTCTAAAGTTGTGTTTTCAATATTATGTCACTCATTGGACATCCAACTCACGTTTTTCTATGTTTTCTATTTCATCCAGGTAGCGAAAGAGTTCTCGGTGCGTAGCCTACTCAAACCTCATCCTACTTAAGTTTCAAGCTATCAGAGAATACTTTCATCACAATTGTTGTATGTGTAAATAAAATTTGAGTAATGTGGCATGTAGACATGGTTAGTTAGTTGTTGGAAAGTGAGAGTGGATAATGTATATGTAGTCCAAGTTTGGTTGTAATCGAGTTGGAGTTTCTATTGATGTAAATATGAATCATCATGTTGTTGTAATTATTAGTCTGGTGGATTTGAATGTTTTACGATTTAAGAATATACTCTGTGGGCAGTTATGTTAAATCATGTTTTCAACAAGCTAATCAGGTACAGATGGGTTGTGAACCTCACAAAAGGGGTGAAGTGTCACACCCCCTCCCAGGCTACTCTACCCAACCCGAGGAGAGATGTGAAGATAGCATACATCACCCCTTTTTGTGACGCATACCATCCACTAACACACTTGTCCCATACTGATAACAACATACATAACACTCCTTAATATATATCAACCATAACATATAGGAAATTATATACATAACGATAATTCAGAATACAACTCTTCCATGAAGCCCTTATACAAAACCATGTTTCAACTCCCAGTAAATGTACAACTAGGTCTACATGCCACCCATATAAGGTTTTACATACAAGCAACTTTGCAAAACAGGACAATTTTCTGGAAACTCGAAGCTTAAGCAGGGCGAGTTGGAGTAGGCAAAGCACTAAGAACGTCCTTGCTACCTGTAGGGGAAAGGAAAAAAAAACTTGAAAACATAAGCTGACAGCTCAGTGAGTGACTAATTTTAAACAAATTCTTTAGTTCGAAAATCATCAGGATTTAAACAAACTCTGAACATGAGTAAAACATAAAATCATCACATTTTCATTGATTAAATCACGTTTAAATGCCCTTATCAGATCATACATGATTTTTCAACAATTCGTAAGTAAAACAGTACGGCTACAACACTTTTCCCTTAGTTGAGGCGGAGCAAACTCAACGCCCCAACGTCGAAAACAATTAAGGCTCAATGCGGAGCAAGACTCAATGCACCAGTATATAACCTCTATGTGCACATAGGAACATGGCGGGTTGCCCAAGTACCTTCTCCATGTCCATCAGTACTGGGTCCCGGGGAAACTCACATGCCTTCTTGTAAGCACTGCCTTGCAATACCAAGTGTCGGGAGAGCTATGTGTTAAAGGTTATGGTTTTAGGCGTCGTCAGAAGGAGAATAGCCGAGAAGTAGCCAAGAAGGGGGTGAAAATTTGGTTAAGTATTGGCCAAAGCCATGCGTTGATGAATGAAATGAAAGTTGAAATATCTTGAGAATCATGCGTTGTTGAGTAAGTCGTGAAGGGTTGTGAGTTGGAAGTGGTCGTCGCATCGCAGGATAAATGATTATTGGCGGGGGAAAGAAATATACTTGAACTATGCGTTGAAGGCACCACCATGCGTTGAAGACAGCCATGCGCTGGAGCCACATTGCGTCCAAGACAGAATGGTCTTGAGGCGATGAAGCTAGTGTGTGTAAGACTATGTGTGTATGCGTCGGAGGTAGGAAGCGCCGAGAACACTATGCGCTGAGAATGATTAGTGCTGAGGGTGCTAAAGGAAAATTTAGACATGAGTGCCCTGCGTCGAGGAGAAGACTAGCACCAGCCTACGGGTGAGTAAGTCGGCATTATCATCTCGGTACTTGTGATGCATAAGTCGGCAGTATATATAGGTGAGTTTAATCATTTTCAGACATTTCAAGAACTTAAGTCACTCCCATCTTTCAGAGAAACAACAAAGGAGAGCAGAGGAAGGTGTTCTTATAGTTTCGGGCGAAATTCCACTCATTTTGGTGCCAAAATCAGAACTGAAAAAGAAGTTTGATTTGCGGACGCACAAATTGAACAGTGGTCGATGTTTGGAGTAGAACGACTCGAAGAAGCCGAGTTTAAAGCTGAAATTTGGAGGTTATTAAGTTAACACGATTTCTAACAAGTCTTATGAAGGATGGTTAGGCTGGAAGTGAAGTTAATCACATGAATCCTTAGGTAAAAGCAGCAGCTACAGAACTGCTATGTAATATGGAGCAACGCGGAGTGATTTTAGCATAACCAGAGAACGATAAAGAGTTAGGCCTTGAAATTTTGAGGTAAGCTGTGGAACTCAATTCTTTACAAGTTTGTAGAAGGGAAGAAGTCTTAATATGAACTGGAAATGCGTTTTTAACAGGGATTAAGCAAAGAGATCTAAGCTGTAGCAGTTAGCTCTGTCAAGAGAAAGATAAAGTTCAAACATTGGGTTATCAGCAAGAATGAGCTATACACAAAGCGTTCTCTGAATTGGAGTGCAACAGAAGGGTAAGGAGTGGCTAATAGTAATAGCCTTAGTGCTTAAAGCTTGAGAATGAACTAATGATAGCTAAATTGCATGCCGAACTCTAAATATTAAGTATATGATGAGTTGTTGCTTATGTTTCATGAATGGAAAAGAAGTATAACAAGAGAAAGTTGTTATTTCAGGCCAAGAGGAGATAGGGAAGACGTATAATCCCCTCAAAGCTTAAAAAGAGTTGTGAGTGACACTTCTTTTACTTTAAAATGATTCTGTTGAACATGATAGTTCGGTTTTCCAATGAAATGTGAATTTGTGATTAAATGCTTTATGAGGCATACGTTATGTTCTTAAAACTATTGAAAAGCATGTTTATGAGATGTTATTGATATAATAATTGCCCTGTATTCTTAGGAACGATTTGTATACGAATGGTTTGTATGAAATGTTGTTTCTAAAAAGAAAAATGTTTTAGAGGAGACTCAATGCTAGTAAGGCATGTGAGTTTCCCCGAGGCCCAGTACTTGGGCAACCCGCGTATAAAACGTTTAAGAGGAGGCTCAATGCTGATGGACTTGAGAAGGCACGTGAGTTTCCCCGGGACCCAGTACTGAAGGACATGGAGAAGGTACTTGGGCAACCCGCCATGTTCCTATGTGCACATAGAGGTTATATGCTAGTACGTTGAGTCTTGCTCCGCATCGAGCCTTATATGTTTTCGACGTTGGGGTGTTGAGTTTTGCTCCACTTCAACTAAGGGAAAAGTATTATACTTCAGCTGTTTTCTTATGATTTATTGAAAATCCTGTATGAATTGATAAGGGCAATTAAGTTTGTTTTAACTAATGTATTTGAAGTGATTACATATTTTATGTTTGATGTTAAGCATAGTTTTACCACTGATGATTTCCGAACAAAATGGTTTGCTAAAATGGTCACTCACTGGGCCTTTAGCTCATGTTTTCAATGTTTTCTTTCCCCTCCAGGTAGCAAGGAAGTTCCAGGTGCTTTGCCTACTCCAACTCGGTCTGCTTAAGTTTCCAGATTCAGAAAAACCCGACTTGTGGAAGTGTAGTTGTATGTTAAACCTCTCTTAGGTGGCATGTAGATATACGTGTGTATTTGTAAGTGATAAGCACTTGAAAAGTGTTTTCTATTCTCTCAAATTAAGGGAGTTTATATTAGATTTCACTTATTTGCTAGTGGTTTTCAGGTTAAAATGAGGAAAATTAGAAGAAAAGACTAAAAGATCAAAACCGAGCAAGAATACTGCGAAAAAGAGCTGAAAAACCCAAAATGGCAGAAATTGGGGCAGCGCCGCGGCGCTAAAACCCAAGAGCTAGCTTTTCTGATCGCAGCCCTAACGCCGCTGCGCTCTCCAACAGCGTCGCTGCGCTGTCCCAGATTTTTGAATAGCGCCGCGGCGCCAGTTTTCCTTAAATGAAAATTTGTTATTTTTGGTAAATTTTTGGGCGGCCAAACTCTATAAATTTGGGGGTTTCCAGTAGCCCTAGGCATCAAAAAATAAAATCAAGGAAGTGCATACCTAAAGAGGCACAAAAAGGAGAGAATTGAGTGAGAGTTCAAAGAGTGAGTTAGTTGCAAGGAAGAGGAAAAGAGTTCGAGATAGTCGTGGTGCCCTTCGAATTCCAACGTGAGAGCCAAGGAGATCGTGATGGTGCTACCTCAATCAAGAGCCTCTTTTCAGTAGAGTTTCCCCTTTTCTTTACACTCTTTCTTTGTTTATTTTGCTCAAACATGTTGCTTCAAGCTATGAGTGGCTAAACTCTTTAGTTTTAGGGTTTTGATGATTTGTTTATGAAATTATGTTGATCTTGTAGACTTTCTTGGTTTTGTTGGAATGATTATGCTTTTCATTGTTATTGTGTTTAATTCTTGTGGATTGGTCATCTTCACATGTTAGGTTAGATGTATGATTGAGAGATTGTATGTTTAACTTGATCCATAACAATGAATTGTTGTTAATCTATCACGAGAGTAGTTAGGTTGACAATAAAAGTTGTTAAAGACTATTTTTAATGCCATGTAATTTTGTATTGGTTTTAAGAGATTAATAATCAACCGAGTTGCATGAGAAAGGGTTGTTTTTTAGAGAAAATAACTTGGAATTAAGTTTCTAGACTTAGGCATATGAATGACAATAAAATCCATGAAATCTATAATATTGCATGATGAAATAAACAAGGATTCATTACCCTAGAACTCTCTTTGACTCTTGTGTTTCTCACTTTAATACTTTCCTTATTTGATTTATATTTTCTATAACTCATAATTTTCAAATTCAATCCTCAAATAAAATTGATTCAACTCTAGAATAGCTAAGTAACTTAAACCTTCACAATTAGATCTCTAGTGGAACGATATTTGGACTTAACCGTCTTATATTATAACTTGACCTGTACACTTGCGGTTAACACTCAAACTGCGCATCAAGTTTTTGGCGCCATTGCCGGGGATCCAAAGAACGGTTTTTGTTATTTAATTTTCATTAGAAGTGATAGATCTTAATTTGAGGTGTATATTAATTGGTTGATTATTTATTTATGTATTGATATTTTATTTTATTGTATTTCATATATATATATTCCTTCTTTATTTTATTTTATTTTGATTAATTTGTCGGTTTATGCCTCGTGATAATACTAACCTCCTCCCTCTTGATCCCGAGATTGATAGGACTTATAGAAGGAATCTAAGGGCTTTACTCAATCAAACTGAGGAGATGGCGGAGGAGATACCCAAGGCAATTAGGGACTACTTTCAACCCATGTTACCGGCAAATCAACCCGGAATAATGAATGTGCCCATCAATGTCAACAACTTTGAGTTGAAACCGGGATTGATCCACATGGCTAGAGAGCTAGCCTTTAGAGGAAGAACCAATGAAGATCCTCATAAGCACTTACGATCTTTCTTAGAGATATGCGGGACGGTAAAGATGAATGGTGTTTCTAACGATGCAATTAAACTAAGGCTTTTTCCTTTCTCTTTACAGGATCGTGCTAAGGATTGGTTGGAAACCATACCTCCGGATAGCATCACAATGTGGGAGATCTTAGCTCAAGCTTTCTTGAACATATATTTTCCACCGGCTAAATCTCAAAGACTAAGGATGGAGATTGGAACATTCTGCCAACTTGAGGATGAACAATTATATGAGGCTTGGGAGAGGTATAAGGATCTCTTGAGAAGGTGCCCTCAACATGGTTACCCGGATTGGTTGCAAATTCAACTCTTCTACAATGGATTAGCAAGCTCAACCAAATCCATACTAGATGCAACCGCCGGAGGTTCAATTTTTTCAAAGAATGCTCAACAGGCCTATACTATACTAGAAGACTTGACCACTACATCGTACAATTGGCCATGTGAAAGGTCTTCTGCAATCATCCCAAAAGCCACCAGACGATATGAGATGGACGAGGTAAGCTCTCTAAAAGCTCAATTGGCTTCTCTTACTAATGCTTTATCTAAATTTTCTCAAGGAGCCAAGTCCAAGCAAGTCCATCATCCATAGCTTCCCTTGCGGCCATGACAAATCAACAAGAGCAAAGTGAGTTTTAGGTAGCCAATTATATGGATAGAGGATAATACCAAGGTCAACAACAACTTCCAACTCACTATCATCCCAACTTGAAGAATCATGAGAATTTTTCATATGCTAATAACAAGAATGTATTGCAAGCACCTCAAAGATTCAATGGAGCGGGGAATGCAAAGACATCATCACTAGAGGACATAATGCTTGACTTTGTCAAAGAGTCAAGATCAAGGACAACCACATTGGAGAATTCGGTCCAAGCAATTGCAAGCACCGTTCAAAACCAAGGTAAGGCACTTCAAAACTTGGAGGTTCAACTTAGTCAAATGGCAACTTCCCTCCAAACAATGCAAAAGGGTAAGTTCCCTAGTTGTCCCGAGATAAATCCAAGGGAGGAGTGCAAGGCCGTGACTTTGAGGAGTGGGAAAAAGCTATCCACTCCCTTGATCAATGATGAAGATGATGAGCTTCCACAAGAAGAAGATGGAGCCATCATAAAGGATATTCAACAAAAAGAGAGTGCATCTAAGGAAAAGGAGAAATCAAAGTCCAACATAGGGAGTACTTCTAACTCTACTTCTTTTATCCCTAATACTTTACCTTTTCCTCAAAGATTTCAAAAGAAAAAGATTGATGCTCAATTTTCAAAATTCTTAGACATATTCAAAAAGTTAGAAATTAACCTTCCTTTTGCAAAGGCATTAGAACAAATGCCCAAGTATGCCAAATTCATGAAGGATGTATTGTCTAAGAAGAAAAGGTATGGAGATTATGAAATGGTTGCACTAACCGAAGAATGTAGTGCGGCACTACAAAAGAAATTGCCTCCAAAACTAAAGGATCCAGGGAGCTTCTTTATCCCTTGTCATTTAGGCAACAATAAAGTTACTAAAGCACTTTGTGATCTTGGAGCTTCCATTAATTTAATGCCCTTATCCATGTTTAGGAAGCTCAATGGAGGAGAGGTGCAACCAACTACCATATCTTTGCTTTTGGCCTATCGATCATTTGTTCATCCCTACGGCATTGTGGAGGACATCTTGGTCAAGGTAGACAAGTTTATCTTCTCGGCGGACTTTGTGATATTAGACATGGAGGAAGATGCCGAAGTCCCCATAATCCTTGGGAGACCATTCTTGGCCACCGGAAGGGCCCTCATCGATGTGCAAGATGGAAAGCTCACATTTCGCCTTAACGATGAGGAGGTAACATTCGACATTTATAAAACCCTTAAGCATTCGGATGTAGAAAGGTATGAGCATCATGAGCCAAGCACAAAGGTAACATCGCCTCTCTCTTCAAATAAAAACTCTATGCATGATAAGCCTCCTTTGAATAGTAAGACTAATAGCATGCTTGATGTTAAATTAGAAAATCTTGCAAAGCATGTTTCTAGTTGTGATATTTCTCCTAGTTCTTCATGCATGTCTCCAAACCTATAATGAATTATGAACAAATTATGGAGAAGCATGTTAAAAATGAAGTGGTGAGTCCGTTAAAATCTAAGAATAATGACTCCTTAATAAGTCTTGACTACATTAGTAAAAATGATGTCCAATTTGATAATGAATTATTGACTAACTCACTAAATGCTAATGAATATGTTTGTGAGTGTCAATGTGGGCGAATACTAAAAGTTGTAGGTGATCCAAAGCATGTAAGGAAGAAACCACCTTGGGATCCACCGTGATTCGCGAGCCCTATCTAGCTAGAAGACGTTAAACCAAGCGCTCATTGGGAGGCAACCCAATTTTATTGCTTTCTTTACTTTTCTTTCTATTTTATTTTCAATAAAACTTGGAGTCACTCATATGCTTTATCTCTCAGGAACTTGATTTATCACACAAAGTATTCCTTACATCAAGCTTGTTTGGTGGCTTCCCGCTTGCCCCCAGGCTTGCTCTTTCCTTGTTAGATGCTTTTATGCATTGGGGACAATGCATGATTCTAAGTTTGGGGTGGGAGGCGTCTTTCATACTTTTGTGTGTTATCTTATCCTACTATGCATATTAGTGAAGGTTTCAATGATCATATGCATGTGAATTTTTGAAAAAAAAATTTTTGAAAATTTTGGAGCTTTCAAAGTTAATGGGAATGTTGGTTAGGGTTGTGTGCCTTGATGTTGATTGCCCATGATGATATTCGAATTTGCATGATAGATGACTTATTATGGAAATAGAATAGCACTATCTTGAGTTAAATTCATTTAAGTCCCTCTTAAAATTTCCCATATTCTTGAGCACGTAGCCACTTTAAATTAAAATCTTTAATTGAAAAAAAGGATTAAGCTAAGTATATTTGGTTGTCACCCCGAAAGGCCCCACCGGTTAGAGAGTAGAAATGCATGATAGCTTGTAATCTTAGACTAAGGAAAAAGAAAAGAGTATACATGCCTTGAGAAAAGAAAAAGTGTACACAAAATGTATGAGCTTTATTTGTCTATTTTTTTGAATGTTAAACTTGTAATGAGTATGCATGGATAGGGGTAAAAAGAGCTGCCTTTGCTGTGATCAGTAAGGACGCCTGGGAATTGACTAGGTACGAGTCCCTACAGTGAATGTGTGAAAGCTAGTGCCTCTAGGTAAAAGAATGCAAGTTTAGGGCCCATGAAAAAAAAATGATTGAAAGGCACCTTAGTGGACATATTACTCACTTGAAATGTATGAAAGCTTGAAGATTGGTGCATGAGCTAGAGTAAGGGGAAAACTAAAGAAATTCTCTTAAGTCCTAATTTGAGTTTTAGTATTTTAAATTGAAGGAGGCTTGCATACAAACACATGGGATATAACAAGATTTGGCCTTGAATGATTATAACAATATAGATATGCTTGCATGTTTCTACTTAAGCTCTAAATGTTATTCTCTGAGACATGAGTCAATTACACACTTCTTCATCTAAACTCCCTATTATTTGATCTTATTCTTTGCTCGGGACTAGCAAATCTCTAAGTTTGAGGTGTTGATAAGCACTTGAAAAGTGCTTTCTATTCTCTCAAATTAAGGGAGTTTATATTAGATTTCACTTGTTTGCTAGTGGTTTTTAGGTTAAAATGAGGAAAATTAGAAGAAAAGACTAAAAGATCAAAACCGAGAAGGAATACCGCGAAAAAGAGCTAAAAAACCCAAAATGGCAGAAATTGGGGCAGCGCCGCAGCGCTTGAACGGCGCTGCCACGGCGCTAAAACCCAAGAGCTAGCTTTTCTAATCACAGCCCTAGCGCCGCGGCGCTCTCCAACAGTGTCGCTGCGTTGTCCCAGATTTTTCAATAGCGCCGCGGTGCTATAGACCAGCGCCGCGGCGCCAGTTTTCCTTCAATAAAAATTTGTTATTTTTGGTAAATTTTTGGGCGGTCAAACTCTATAAATTTGGGGGTTTCCAGCAACCCTAGGCATCAAAAAATAAAATCAAGGAAGTGCAGACCTAAAGAGGCACAAAAAGGAGAGAATTGAGTGAGAGTTCAAAGAGTGAGTTAGTTGCAAGGAAGAGGAAAAGAGTTTGAGATAGTCGTGGTGCCCTTCGATTTCCAACGTGAGAGCCAAGGAGATCGTGACGGTGCTACCTCAATCAAGAGCCTCTTTTCAGTAGAGTTTCCCTTTTCTTTACACTCTTTCTTTGTTTATTTTGCTCAAACATGTTGCTTTAAGCTATGAGTGGCTAAACTCTTTAGTTTTAGGGTTTTGATGATTTGTTTATGAAATTATGTTGATCTTGTAAACTTTCATGGTTTTGTTGGAATGATTATGCTTTTCATTGTTATTGTGTTTAATTCTTGTGGATTGGTCATCTTCACATGTTAGGTTAGATTTATGATTGAGAGATTGTATGTTTAACTTGATCCATAACAATGAATTGTTGTTAATCTATTACGAGAGTAGTTAGGTTGACAATAAAAGTTGTTAAAGACTATTTTTAATGCCATGAAATTTTGTATTGGTTTTAAGAGATTAATAATCAATCGAGTTGCATGAGAAAGGATTGTTTTTTAGAGAAAATAACTTGGAATTAAGTTTCTAGACTTAGGCATATGAATGACAATAAAATCCATGAAATCTATAATATTGCATGATGAAATAAACAAGGATTCATTACCCTAGAACTCTCTTTGACTCTTGTGTTTCTCACTTTAATACTTTCTTTATTTGATTTATATTTTCCATAACTCATAATTTTCAAATTCAATCCTCAAATAAAATTGATTCAACTCTAGAATAGCTAAGTAACTTAAACCTTCACAATTGGATCTCCAGTGGAACGATATTCGGACTTAACCGTCTTATATTATAACTTGACCCGTACATTTGCGGTTAACACTCAAAGTGCGCATCAGTAAGAAATTGAACCATGGATAGTAATGGAACATATGAATGAGTTGAAGAAGTGGTTTGACTTGTTTATACTTTCCTATATGTGATATTTAAATGTCTTAGAATGTGAAATTTATTGTGAATAGTTCAGGATGTGTGTGAAGGGATGGATGATATGCGTCACAAAAGGGGTGATGTATACTATCCTCACTTCCCCTTTCAGGTTAAGTAGGTGAACTTGGGAAGGGGTGTGACACTTCTCATATCCTTCAGCATTGAGCCTCCTCTAAAACATTTTTCCTTTAGTTTAACATAATACTTTATACAAAACCGTTTATAGTCAAATCTTACATAAGAAAACAAGGCATTTCATAAATCAATATCAATCCATAAATCTATTTTTCAATATCGTTTAGCAAAAACATCAATAAATAAGAAAAACCAATCTGACATGTACAAAAGAATTGTTGAAACAAGAAAAGAAGTGTCACTCACAACTCTTTTCTAAGCCTTGAATGGATTATTCGCCTTTCCTATCTCCTCTTGGCCTGAAAATACACATTTCTTGGGTTAAGCTTCCTTAAACTTCCTTTCCACAACCAACAAACTTTAACCATTCATATTTGATCAATAAACCTTAATGAGTGAAATTCAACTCTACTAGCAAGACCATTAGCGAGACTGGATTACACTACACGTCACTAGTGATACCAGGGTGAGCGAGACTAGCTATACTCACCTGATCAGAGAGATCCAGCGAGACCCAGCGAGAATTGTGAGACGCAAGGCTTCGAACAACACCTGCGTTACCCGTCTCGCTTCTCACACTTAAACTCTTAGCGTTACTTGCAGTCCAGCGATACTTATCTTCCACAACTTCTGCCTTCCCTCTTTTTCTTTTGTTCTTCACTGCTGTCGATTAAAAGTTATATTTCTAGCCAAAATTAGAACTTCTTTCCTTCTAAAAACTTGTAGAGAAATATGTTTTCTAGCTTACCTCAAATTTTCGGAACTTAACTTGTCCTTGTTCGTCAGATATTGCAAGATTCCTCCGCACTACTACAGATTGCACAGAAATTCCTTATCAGTCACTTCCAGCTAAAAGTTTACATGTTTCTATTCCATTTCAACTCAAACATCCTTCATAAAAGTTGTTTAGGATTGAGTTAACTTACTAACCTTAAAATTTCAGCCTTAGACTCGATCTCCTCGATTCGTTTCACTCCAAACATCTGATATTGTCAAGCTTTTGCGTCCGCTAATAACGTGCTGTTCCAGCTTAGATTTCGATGCCAAAATGAGTAAAATTCTATCCGAAATCCACAAGAACACCTTCTTCTACCTTCACTTGTAGTTCGTCTGAAAAATGGAACCGACTTAAGCTCTCGAAAATGTCTAAAAATGATAAAATATTCAATTTACTCACCTATATATACTGTCGACTTAACTCTCTTATGCAGGCTGGCGTGTGGGGTTTCCCTTCTCAATTCAAGGTAAGACGTTCAACGCAGCCTACCCTCAACGCCCTTTGCAGACAGCCACCCTCAACGCCCTTTGCAGACGGCCACCCTCAACGCATGGTGTCCTCAACGCCTCCTACCTTCAACGCATACAACTTAATCAGTTATGTCCATCTCTAACGCATAGAGACCTTAACACATGGTGTCCTTAACGCCTCCTACCTTCAACTCATACAACTTAATCAGTTATGTCCGTCTCCAACGCATAGAGACCTTAATGCATGCAACCTCACCAACACATAGTTGTTCAAAACACTTCTTTCCTGCCAATGATAAATTCCTCTTCCAATGCAAGTGACTGTTTCAGCTCATAACTCTTTGTGATTTTCACCTTCAACACATGGTCACTCAAAAGAACAATACTCCTCTTTGTTTTCACCAATGCATAGTCTTGGCCCATGCTTAACTCTTTCACTCTCGGCTACTTTTCTCTAACAACGCATAGCCACATTTCACTTGCCTTGTCCCAACACTTAGCATTATAAGCTAGTGCTTACATGAAGTTTGCTGTCCTCACATCTCCTTCCAAGTTAAAGAGGGTAATCTGAGAAGGGGGGGGGGGGGGG
>QLSR01000122.1:94687-204247 GCA_031780015.1 Citrullus colocynthis | reverse complement strand
TTTTTTTTTTTTTTTTTCTCCCATAGTTTATGATTATTTATACAAGGGATTAATAGGAAGAATATTGTTGTTTTAGAAAGAAATTAGATTGAAATTGTTGTTACTTGTTTAAAATAGTTTTCATATTATAAAAAGATTGAAATTGAAATATTTCTTTTTTGTGAGTATTTGAAATTGAAATAATTGTTAGTAATTTAAACTTATTTTAAAATATTTTATTCAATATTGGTTGAATAGAAAATAATACTATTAAAAAGGTTATAGTTAAACCTTTATTTCTTTTTTATTCTTATTTTTAAAACATGAATTTATTTCTTATTATAATATAATTTTAATCATAATATTAATTTTTTATGGTTTGAAATACAATTTTAGTCAACATTTTTTTAACAATTTTGATCTCTATGCTCTAATTAATCTATAACTTTTTGATTGGCGAAATTAAACTACATATTTTCAAAATTGACAAGAAAATGTTAATAGGTATTATTTAAAAAAATAATAAACTAGCAATGACTAAATTTAAGGTGTATTTGGAATATATTTTCGAATGTTTAATTTAAAAAAAAAAAGTTATTTTAAAAGAAAACAAATCAAGTGTTTGACAACCACTCAAAAGATAATAGATTTTGAAAAAATGAATTTCAAAAATAAGTCCATTAAGAGGATAAACACTTAATGTAAATTGGATAAAATCTTCAAATTTGTATAACTGTAGCATACCAATATGCCAAACATGTATCTATTATTAATAATGAGACATTTATTATATAAAACAGTTCATTTGCGTCCCTAATTAGTTTTCACATTCATTTCTTCATAATGTGTGCCATGAGTCCTTGGATTCGTTTCTCCAAAAGACGTACCCTACAAAAGGCAAAAAAGTTAGATGGTTTATCTAAATATTTCCAAAACTACTTGTTTTGTCTAATTTTTTCTAAACAATAATATCCATTCTATTAATCCTTTATACAAGATATATATGAGAAATATTGGTTAATCTTCAATAATAATAATGTCAAATCCTGCCATTTACTAATATATCTACATATATATTCACATATAGATCCACCTTGAGTATTTTTTTTTTTTTTTAATAGAATATACTCACTACTAAATATTAATATGATTAAAAAGAATGTTAGTGTGTTTACTTCCCATTACGTACTGGCTTACGTCACTTCCATGCTTAAAAAACGACACTCCATGAATGATAGCCATAGCCACCCAATCTCCAATAACTCCCACAACAACACACACGAAAGAGAGAATAATTGTGAAGATGGGAAGTGTGGAAAAGAAAGAAGAAGATGAAGTTGAAGTAATAGTGGTTCCATGTCCAGCCCAAGGCCACATTAACCCACTCCTCCAATTTGCCAAACATCTCTCCCATCACCAACCCCTCAAACTTACCCTTCCCCTAATGTCAACCAACAATAACTCCAACCATTCCACTACTCATTATCAACCTCTCACTCCTTCACTTACTATTCACCATATTCCACTTTTGCCTTATCAAGGCCCTTACCCTGAGCCTCTCCATGCCCTTTGGGAGCGTCGCCAAGCAGCCATTCGTTTACATTTGTCTCATCTTCTTACTTCTGATCCTAATATTGCTTGTGTCGTTTATGACTCTATCTTCCCTTGGGTTCTTGACATTGTCAAACAATTTGGAGTTGGAGTTTCCGCTTCTGCCTTCTTCACTCAATCTTGTGCTGTTAATGCTATCTATTACAATGTCCATAAAGGGGGCTTCACGTTCCATTGGAAGAGTCGTCGGTTTCGTTGGATGGGCTTCCTCTTCTACTACAACCCTCTGACTTCCCATCTTCATCTCTGATCGTGTCAAGTATCCCAATTTTCTTGCCTTTTTGTCCCATCAATTTGCACGTTTGGATGATGCCGATTGGATCTTCACCAACACTTTTGATAGCCTAGAACTAGAGGTAATAATCAATATACCACCTTATAATAGAATTTACTACAACTCATCGGTTTTCCTCTTTTTATATTTTATTCTTTTTACTTTTCTGCTCGTTTTTATTTTTTTTTAATTTTCTTACAACTGTTAGTTTTCACAATTTTTTAAAAATAAACACTTGAATTATTAATCAAATTCTTAAAAGAAAAAAAGAAGAATGTTTTTCGAAACTACAACTTTTCTTTGAAAAACTGAATGGCGAAACAAAAGTACTATTTTTTTAAAAATAAACACTTGAATTATTAATCAAATTCTTAAAAGAAAAAAAGAAGAATGTTTTTCGAAACTACAACTTTTCTTTGAAAAACTGAATGGCGAAACAAAAGTACTATTAAATAGGAGTGTAATAGGAGTGTTTATGCGCTTAATTCTTTAAACATAAAAAATTAAAAACTAAATGGTTTTGAAACTTTCCCTTTTACTGGTATCAATTAAGACTAATATCTTACATGTTGGATATTTTATATATATATATATATATATATATATATTTTGATATAATACAATTTATCACAACCCTCCAACTTAGATATAAAACTAAATTTAATGGGTGATTTAACATTTATAATAAAGAAAACTCATAGTCAATCATATTAATTTCGTCCATATTCTTATTAAATTCTGAAAAAAAAGAAAATTATAACCAGGAAGTCAAGTGGATGGACGGCCAATTTCCATTCGAGAACATTGAACCAATGGTTCCCTCAATCTACTTAGATGGACGGCTACAAAACGATAAAGATTATGGAGTCAGCATGTTTGAATCAAACAATACAGATTGTACCATGAAATGGCTTGATTCAAAACACAAAAAATCTGTAATTTATGTGTCATTTGGGAGTGCAGCAGAATTGGAAAAAGATCAAATAGAGGAGTTAGCATGCAACAAACCAACAAATTCTTCTTATGGGTAGTTAGAGAATCTGAGATCCATAAGCTTCCACACAATTTCATTGAGGACACAGCTGAGAAAGGGTTGGTAGTAAATTGGTGCTCTCAGCTACAAGTTTTGGCTCATAAATCAGTGGGATGTTTCGTTACCCACTGCGGTTGGAACTCGACGCTCGAAGCATTGAGTTTGGGAGTGCCAATGGTGGCGATGGCGCAGTGATCGGACCAGCCGACGAATGCTAAGTATGTGGAAGATGTGTGGAAAATTGGAAAGAGGGTGAGAATGGAGGAAGATGGAATTTGTAGAAGAGAAGGAATAGAGTTTTGTGTTAATGAAGTTATGGAGGGAGAAGTTAGTGAAGAAATTAGAGAGAATTTGAGGAAGTGGAGGGAATTGGCAAAAGCAGCTATGGATGAAGGGGGAAGCTCTAATACAAACATTAATTATTTTGTCGAACAACTTGTGAACAAAACAAACTAATTTGGATGATTGTGTGAGTCAGAGTGCACATGGGTTAGCAGTATGTCTTTTTTTCTTTTTTTTCTTTTGTTTTTCCTCTTTTTTTTTTTTTTTTTCAGATTTGTATGGTTCATTTAATTTCAATATTTTATTAAACTGCCAATCTTATTTATTATTATTATTATTATTATATCTAATCCGAAGTGTTGATTCATTTCCTTATTTTTAACATTTTCAAATTATATAGTAGAAATTTGGGTTTTTATTTATTAAAACAAAAGTTCAAACATAGTCTTATATTTGAAAATGAAAATCAAAGGATTATTTTTTTCATTTCTATTTTTAGATATCGCTTGTGTAATAAATGGCAAAATCTATGGAGGATGGTCTTATGAAGGGACCGAATCCCACAGGTAAAGCAATTTATTCTATTTATATTAATATAATATTTGAAGCACATTCAAATACATTAATTCTCCCAATATATAGTTAAAGAATTATTATAAATAGAAAAAATATCAAACTATTTACAAATATAGCAAAATTTTACTTTCTATTTGTGATACACCGCGATAGACCCATTTACAAATCTATCCGTGTCTATCTGGTAAAGTGATAGATGTCTATCTAGATCTATCGCAGATAGAAAGCAAATTTTTGCTATATTTGTAGTTATTTTCAACCGTTTTTCTATTTTTGAAAATATTACTATATAGTTTTTAATTACAAATCATATTTGTTAACAATGTATCTATATAGATTATATTTCATATTAATCATATTATGTACAATTAATATATGTTTCCCTAAGCTAATTTGAGCAATTCAAAATATTCTTTCAAAATTTGGTTCTTGTTAATCCGTTGTGAGTTAGTAAGGGGGCCTAATGGGCCTACCGTTTATAAGTTCCAATATTTCGAGATTAATTAATTGAACTCTTTAATTAAATAATCAACATTGATTAACTATGAAAAAAACCACTATAGACTCATAGTTTCACTCTTATGCACTGTAAAACATGTTGTTGTTGCGATGCAGATCTGAAGTGCAAAACTTGTTACTGCATCTATCTATCTATTATTAAGCTTCCTAGCGTTTAACATACTATGTGCTGAACAAACTATGCGTCTTACTTATGCTTAATGCTATGCGTTGGTGATCTGTCAAGTTTTCCTATCCTTTATCCAAGTATAAGTACAGGAGTAGGTTTTCTCGGTGAGTCCAAGGTCAAACACAGGAATTATGTTGATTCCTTATTTAAGTCGATTATATGCGTTGCAGGGGTAACCAAAAATATTTAAGGAAATGTGTTTGTTTCTAATCTAAAGAAAGCAATAACATGTACACTAAACTAAAGTGTGGAAGATGAAAAGGCATGTGATACAGCAAAGTCAGCTAGGTGAATTTAATAAATGGGTAAAAACAGGGTTAGGGTTGGTTAACATCTAACATCAGAAACACATGGTGATAGTCTACTCATACTTGCGACTCTTCTCCCGGTTGTCAGCCGCTATGCATTATATGTCTATAATGCATAGGAGAGTGTTAAGTACCAAGGTTATTCCTATAGACAGGTAACACTTCTTGGCCTTGTAAATTGAGTTCCACAATCACTTATCCTCTCGAGCAGTCTAATTATTACTACTTATATCGATTAGCTAGATCGACATAAACATCGGATTAATATTACAATTGAAAAGATCCAATAGTCATACTATGGTACTTATTTAGATGCTAACGCAACCCTTAACCCGTGATAGATTAGTTACTCATGGATTCAAAGTAGAAAGTGAACAATGTAGAGAAATGAGTAGACATGGAAGAAATATAGATTGATGAATGGAATACAACTTTAGATAACTCAATATCTTAACACAAATCTAAAATCAAACTAGAAAAACAAGATTGAAGGGAAAACTTTGCCGACTTATTTCTCTTCATTTCCAAACTCATTTCTATGCTATCTTTCAGCTGCATGTTGTGGAGAGGTTGAAGAAGAGTTCTAGGGCAAATTCGTGCAAGGTTTTGGACGGTTTCATGGTAAAACTGAAGCTGAAACAGAAGCTTCCTCTGCTGTCGCACAGTTTGAACCAGGTTTGGTGTTCGGTAAATATCTAGTTGAAAAGATCGAATGTTGGACTGAAATTTTAAAGTTAGTAAGCTAACTCAATTTTGAACAACTTTTATGAAGGATGCCTGAGTTGAAATGGAATAGAAACATGTAAACTTTTAGCTGGAATTTACTGATACAGAATTTCTGTGCAATCTGGAGTAGCGCGGAGAAATCTTGCAATATCTAACGAACAAGGACGAGTTAAGCCATAAAAATTTGAGGTACGCCAGAAAACATATTTCTCTACAAGTTTGTAGAAGGAAAGAAGTTCTAAATCTAGCTAGAAATATGACTTTTAACTGATAGAATTGAGAACAAAAAGAAAAGGAGGAAACTCTGTTGTCGAGTGTCGTTAGGAAGTTGATGTCGCTGAGAAATTGGAGAGTGAGTAGCGAGACAAATCTCGCTGGTAATGTAGATGTAAGCACCTATTTGTAAAATCAAGTGTTAGGGATAGCAATGCGATTGAGGTTATGCGTTGCTAGTGGAGAAGTAGCCAAGAAGTAGAGTAAAATTTTAATTTAAGTGGTGGCCAAGACCATGCGTTGGTGAAAGTAGCAGGAAGCTGAATTATTTGAGGAACCATGCGTTGTTGATTGAATCAAGAAGGGTTGTGAGATGAGGTAGTCGGCACATCGAAGGAAAAGTGATCATTGGCGGGGAAAGAAATATGATTGAACCATGCGTTGAAGTCACCATGCGCCGAAGACAGCCATGCGTTGAGGTTACCATGCGTCGAAGATAGCCATGCGCTGAAGTCACATTGTGTCCAAGACAGAATGGTCTTGACGCGATGAAGCTAATGATGTGAGTGACTATGTTGTATGCGTCGGAAGTAAGAGGTGCCGAGGACACCATGCGTTGGGAATGGTTAGTTGCTGAAGACGCTGGAGGAGAACATAGACATGAGTGCCTTGCGTCGAAGGAAAGACCAGCGCCAACCTACGGTGAGGGGTAAGTCGGCATTATCATCCTGGTACTTGTAAGGGAAAAGTACTGCACTTAAACTGTTTTCTTATGATTTGCTGAAAATCATGTATGTGGTGATAAGGGCAATTAAGTTTATTATAACTAATGTATTTGAAGTGATTACATGTTTTATGTTTAATGTTGAGCATAGTTTTACTACTGATGATTTCCGAACTAAAATGGTTGTTAAAATTGTCACTCACTACGCCTTTAGCTCATGTTTTCAATGTTTTCTTTCCCCTCCAGGTAGCAAGGACGTTTTTGGTGCTTTGCCTACTCCCACTCGCCCTGCTTAAGCTTCGAGACTCTGAATAATTCGACTTGTTGAAGTGTCAGTTGTAAGTTAAACCTTTATTAGGTGGCATGTAGATATGTATGTAGAATTACTAAGGATTGAACTATGGGTTGTGTAAGGACATGTAAAAGAGTTGAGAGAATTTCGTTTTGGCTTATATATACCTTTCCATGTGTGAAGTTTAATATGTTTCAGAATGTGTGTGAAGGGACGGATAGTATGCGTCACAAGAGGGGTGATGTATACTGTCCTCACATCTCCTTTTAGGGTATGTAGGTAAACTTAGGAGGGGGTGTGACAGTAGAGGTGCTTTTTGTCTCACAAATCTCGCTGACTCTCGCTAGGTGTCACTCCTCAGGTAATCTCGCTAGTCTCGCTTATTCTGGTGTCGCTAGTGTCGTGTACCTATTGCGTAATTTCGCTAGTAATCTCACTGGTAAGGTGAAATCTCGCTGGTAATCTCGCTAGTGACATAGAATCTCGCTTATTATGTTTACTTCGGGAAAAAAAGGGAGTCTCGATGATGAATCATGATTAGAGTTTAAGTATGCATATTTAACGATCATGTAAAAGAAGTTTAAGGAAAGCGTAACGTAAGGAATGTGGATTTATAGGCTAAGAAGAGCTCGGAAAGGCATATAATCCGCTCAGGGCCTAAGGATAAGTTGTGAGTGACACTTTTCTTTATTTGAAAACGAAATTTATTGAAAATGTTTAGTTTATTTTTCTTATGAGATATGACTTTGAGATAAACTGTTTTCTTGAAAAGCATGATGTTTGATGATATTGTTCACAAGGCATGTTTTATCCGTTTTCTATAAGATGTTGAATGGCATGTTGTGAAATGTTGTTTATAGTGAAATATCTGATTTTTCATGAAAGACTTTCATGTGAACTATTTACGTAAAACACTGGTTTCTAAAATGTTTTAGAGGAGGCTCCATGCTGAAGGACATGAGAAGGCATGTGAGTTTCCTCGGGACCCAGTACTGAAGGACTCAACTAAGGATGTTTTCGACTTCGGGTGCGTTGAGTCTTGCTCCGCCCTGACTAAGGGAAAATTTTGAGGACAAACTGATTTCGTGTACGATCATTTTGGCATGAACATATGTGATTTGATTACGTTGTTGAAAATTATGATTTTACAAAAGTTATTATTTGAATCACGTTTACGTATATGGTGTTATAATGATTGTAACATGCCTGTTTTCGAACAAAAGATGGTTTTACAAAATTAGTCACTCACAGGGCTTTTAGCTCATGCTTTCCATGTTTTCTTTCCTACCAGGTAGCGAGGACGTTCCCGGTGCTTAGCCTACTCCAGCTCGCCTTGCCTAAGCTTTGAGATATCAGGAAAAAGACACATTTGAGTCATTATACGTGTATATAACCTTGTATAGGTGGCATGTAGACCTAATTATATAATAGTTGGGATGTGAGACGGGTTATTGTGCAAATATGTTGTGAATATGTTGAAAGTTTAATTGTAATAATACAGGTCTTTATGGTTCTGGATTTGTAAGCGAATATGTACGTTATAGTCTCACAGGTTATTCAAGTACAATTAGGCAGTGAATGTCACAAAAAGGGTGATGCTTGCTGTCTTCACATCTCTTCTCGGGTTGGGTAGAGTAGCTTGGGAGGGGGTGTGACATCTTGAGTCACCGAGATGGAAGCGTGAGGATCTGCTGTGAAGTGGTCAGACGGAGGGAAGACTCTTCTCTCTCGAGCTATTCGTCTCCGATTGTGTTCTGGAGAGAACTCTGCTGTCACTTAGGAATTCTTCCGAGAATGAACAACCCTTTCTCATCTTGCAGGACTGCCCTTTTATAGATGTTGCGTTCACAATCAATGGCAAACCTGCTTGATTGGTGGCTAAATTGATATCATGCGTCCATCTCGCCTAATTGAGTAATTCTCGGGTCAATTTAGATCCACCACTTTAGCCACAGATTATGTATGTCAATCTTCCGACAATCTCTCAAGATTCTGATCTGATTTTCCGCGCCTTGCGTCTTTTGTCATTATGCGTTCAAGGAGAGTTGTGCTGATGTCAACGCATCATAGGTTGCTAACGCACAGTTTTGCGTTAAGAGGTAGTCAACTTATCGTTTGCATTCCTGCGTTGAAACATGCATTTTAGGCTCAAAAAGTAGTAAAATCATTATCTTCATAAAAATACAAGAGTAGAACGCGTAGGAAGATTTATTAGTAGAATTTAGCTTAAACTACCGCATGCTTCTCTATTTATTCTCTATTTTTCTAAGAAATAGGCTATAATAACTTGTATTTCTACAAGTTATCATACCCCCAAACTTAGATAAATGCTTGTCCTCATGCATATCCCCAAAGTTTTATCAACGCATTGACTAGTCTCTCAGAATGCTATACTCAATCAGCTACCCATCAGTTATAGTACTTCTCTACCTCTATATTCTTTTCTTTAGAACGGGTCTAGTTTGTATGCAACAAGCTTTCTTTTCAAAACTCTTTACTCATTATTCACAAAATTTTTGTTTCTTCTTTTATCATTGAGTCTGAAAAGATGAAGATATAAAGTTCCTTTTTCTTTCATTTGTTTTTTTGTTTATAAGTAACCATGCATCGAGTAGGGTTACCCACCTTCATTCTAACATACCAACTATGGGGTGCATAGTGGCAGCCAACTATGAGCAAGTGCCCTTTTCGACTAAACTCTTATCTAAGTTCGGTTTCCCCACTAGACATTGGAGTTTGTTATTTTTTCTATGCGTTGCTGATTAAGATTACCCACATGAAGGTGGCCAACTACGGGCAGGTGTCGTTTTCAGCTAAACTCTTAACAAGATGAATATATTAAGAGTTTTATAAATGTTGAATGTTACCTTCTCATCGTTAAGGCGGAATGTGAGTTTTCCATCTTGCACATCGATGAGGGCCCTTCCGGTGGCTAGGAATGGTCTCCAAGGGATTATGGGGACTTCGACATCTTCCTCCATGTCTAATATCACAAAGTCTGCCGGGAAGATAAACTTGCCTACCTTGACCAAGACGTCCTCCACAATGCCATAGGGATGAACGATCGGCCAAAAGCAAAGATATGGTAGTTGGTTGTGCCTCTCCACCATTGAGCTTCCTAAACATGGATAAAGGCATTAAATTAATGGAAGCTCCAAGATCACAAAGTGCTTTAGTAACCTTATTATTGCCTAAATGACAAGGGATAGAGAAACTCCCTGGATCCTGTAGTTTTGGAGGCAATTTCCTTTGTAGTGCCGCACTACATTCTTCGGTTAGTGCAACCATTTCATAATCTCCATACCTTTTCTTCTTAGACAATACATCCTTCATGAATTTGGCATACTTAGGCATTTGTTCTAATGCCTCTGCAAAAGGAAGGTTAATTTCTAACTTTTTGAATATGTCTAAGAATTTTGAAAATTGAGCATCAATCTTTTTCTTTTGAAATCTTTGAGGAAAAGGTAAAGTATTAGGGATAGAAGAAGTAAAGTTAGAAGTACTCCCTATGTTGGACTTTGATTTCTCCTTTTCCTTAGATGCACTCTCTTTTTGTTGAATATCCTCTATGATGGCTCCATCTTCTTCTTGTGGAAGCTCATCATCTTCATCATTGATCAAGGGAGTGGATAGCTTTTTCCCACTCCTCAAAGTCACGGCCTTGCACTCCTCCCTTGGATTTATCTCGGGACAACTAGGGAACTTACCCTTTTGCATTGTTTGGAGGGAAGTTGCCATTTGACTAAGTTGAACCTCCAAGTTTTGAAGTGCCTTACCTTGGGTTTGCACGGTGCTTGCAATTGCTTGGACCAAATTCTCCAATGTGGTTGTCCTTGATCTTGACTCTTTGACAAAGTCAAGCATTATGTCCTCTAGTGATGATGTCTTTGCATTCCTCGCTCCATTGAATCCTTGAGGTGCTTGCAACACATTCTTGTTGTTAGCATATGAAAAATTCTCATGATTCCTCAAGTTGGGATGATAATGAGTTGGAAGTTGATGTTGACCTCAGTATTGTCCTTTATCTACATAATTGGCTACCTCCAACTCACTTGGCTCTTGTTGATTTGCCATGGCTGCAAGGGAAGCTATATATCATGGACTTGCTTGGACTTGGCTTCCTTGAGAAAATTTAGATAAAGCATTAGTAAGAGAAGCCAATTGAGCTTTTAGAGAACTTACCTCGTCTATCTTATATCGTCCGGTGGCTTTTGGGATGATTGGAGAAGACCGTTCACATGGCCAATTGTACGATGTAGTGGCCAAGTCTTCTAGTATACTATAGGCCTCTTGAGCATTCTTTGAAAAAATTGAGCCTCCAGCGGTTGCATCTAGTATGGATTTGGTTGAGCTTGCTAATCCATTGTAGAAGAGTTGAATTTGCAACCACTCTGGGTAACTATGTTGAGAGCATCTTCTTAAGAGATCCTTATACCTCTCCCATGCCTCATATAATTGTTCATCCTCAAGTTGGCGGAATGTTCCAATCTCCGTCCTTAGTCTTTGAGATTTGGCGGGTGGAAAATATTTGTTCAAGAAAGCTTGAGCTAAGATCTCCCACGTTGTGATGCTATTCGGAGGTATGGTTTCCAACCAATCCTTGGCACGGTCCTGTAAAGAGAAAGAAAAAAGTCTTAGTTTAATTGCATCGTTAGAAGCACCATTCATCTTTACTGTTCCGCATATCTCTAAGAAAGACCGCAAGTGCTTGTGAGGATCTTCATTGGTTCTTCCTCTAAAGGCTAGCTCTCTAGCAATGTGGATCAACCCCAGTTTCAACTCAAAGTTGTTGACATTGATAGGTACATTCATAATGCCGGGTTGATTTGCCGGTAATGTCGATTGGAAGTAGTCCCCAATTGCCTTTGGTATCTCCTCCGCCATCTCCCCGATATGTTTGTGTTGAACCCTTAGGTTTCTTCTACACGTCATTTCAATCTCGGGATCAAGAGGGAGAATATTAGTATTATCTCGAGGCATAAACCGACAAAATAATCAAATAAATAAAATAGAATAAAATAAAATAAAATAAAATAAAATAAAATAAAATAAAATAGAATAAAATAAAAAAAGAAACAATAAAAACAAAACAAAATAAAATAAAATAAAATAAGGAAAAAAATATAAAATAAAATAAAATAAAAATAAAAAATAAATAAATGACCAAATAATATACACCTTAAATTAAAATCTATCAATTCTAATGAATATTAAATAACAAAAATCGTTCTTTGGATCCCTGACAATGGCGCCAAAGACTTGATGAGCACTTTAAGTGTTAATCGCAAGTGTACGGGTCAAGTTATAATATAAGACAGTGAAGTCCGAATATCGTTCCACTGAAGATCCAATTGTGAAGGTTTAAGACTTAGCTATTCTAGAGTTGAATCAATTTTATTTGAGGATTGAAATTGAATATTATGAGTTATGGAAAATACAAATCAAATAAGGAAAGTATTAAAGTGAGAAATACAAGAGTCAAAGAGCGTTCTAGGGTAATGAATCCTTGTTTATTTCATCATGCAATATTATAGATTTCATGGATTTTATTGTCATTCATATGCCTAAGTCTAGAAACTTAATTCCAAGTTATTTTCTCTCAACGAGTGTGGGTTTTGTACTGGCTGCTGAATAAATACACTTGTATAACTTATGATTACCTTATATGAACTAAAAAGTTTAGCCAATCATAGCTTGAAGCAACATGTTTAAGCAAAATAAACAAAGAAAGAGTGTAAAGAAGGATAACTCTACTGAAAAGAGGCTCTTGATTTAGGTAGCACCGTCACGATCTCCTTGGCTCTCATGTCGGAATTCGAAGGGCACCACGACTATCTCGAACTCTTTTCCTCTTCCTTGCAACTAACTCACTTTTTGAACTCTTACTCAATTCTCTTCTTTTTGTGCCTCTTTAGGTTTGTAACTTCCTTGATTTGATTTGATTTTCTTTTTAACGATTTGGGCCGCTGGAAACCCCTAAATTTATAGAGTTTGGCTGCCCAAAAATAACACATTTTCATTTAAGGAAAATTGGCGCCACGGCGCTGGTTTATAGCACCGCGATGCTGTTGAAAAGCGCTGCGGCGCTAGGGCTACAATCAGAAAAGTTTGCTCTCGGGTTTTAGTGCCGTGACGCTGCCCCAATTTTTGCCATTTTGTGTTTTTCATCTCTTTTTCCCTGTATTCTTGCTCAGTTTTGATGTTTTAGTCTTTTCTTCTAATTTTCCTTATTTTAACCTGAAAACCACTAGAAAACAAGTGAAATCTAATACAAACTCCCTTAATTTGAGAGGATAGAAAGCACTTTTCAAGTGCTTATCAGTATTCCGTTCATCAATCTATATTTCTTCCATGTCTACTCATTTCTCTACACTTTTTGCTTTTTACTTTGAATCCATGAGTAACTAATCTATCACGGGTTAAGGGTTGCGTTAGCATCTAAATAAGAACCATAGTGTAACTATTGGATCTTGTCAATTGTAATCTTAATCCAATGCTTATATCCATCTAGCTAATCGATATAAGTAGTAATAATCAGACTGCTCGAGAGGGTAAGTGATTGTGGAACTCAATTGAGAAGGCTAAGTAGTGTTGCCTAGACATAGGAACAACCTTGGCACTTAACACTCTCCTATGCATTATAGACATATAATTTATTGCGGCTGACAACCGGGAGAAGAATCGCAAGTATGAATAGACTATCACCATGCTTTTCTGATGTTAGATGTTAATCAACCCTAACCCTGTTTTTACCCATTCATTAAATTCACCTAGCTGACTTTGCTGTGTCACATGCCTTTTCATCTTCTACATTTTAGTTTAGTATACATGTTATCGCTTTCTTTAGATTAGAAACAAACAACTTTCTTAAATATTTCTGGTTACCCCTGCAACGCATATAATCCACTTAAATAAAGAATCAACATAATCCCTGTGTTCGACCTCGGACTCACCGAGAAAACCTACTCCTTTGCTTATACTTGGGTAAAGGATAGGGAAACTTGAGATCACCAACGTATAGCATTAAGCATAAGTAAGACGCATAGTGTGTTCAGCACATAGTATGTTAAATGCATCGGAAGCTTAATAATAATAGATAGATGCAGTAACAAGTTTTGCACTTCAGATCTGCATCGCAACAGAGGACCTTCAGAAGAAGGACAAGACAGAAAAAATAAAGAAGGAACAACCGAGCTACAGAAGAAAATATGGATGCACAACACAATCAGCCTCAAGTCCCTTAAGAAGGGGTTAGGCAAAACGCAGATGCGCAAGAGCATGTAGACCAAGAGATAAACCCAGTTCTCTTGGCGCATGATAGAAATCCACCAATGAGGGAGTATGCGTCACCGAACCTGTATAATTTTGCACCAGGAATTTTACAACCAACCTTTGAAGGTAATGGAAGGTTTGAAATGAAGCCAGTGATATTGCAGATGTTGCAAGCCGCAGGGCAATTTGGAGGTGCAACGGGTGACGACCCGCATGCACACTGGAAAAGCTTCTTCGAGATATGTAGCACATTCTCTATGGCTGAAGTACCGCAAGACAGCATCAGGATGATGCTATTCCCTTTCTCTCTCAGAGATGAGGCAAGACAATGGGCATATTCATTTGAACCTGGTGAGATTACAACTTGGGCGCAAATGGTTGAAAAATTTATGCATAAATATTTTCCTCCGACGGTGAGTGCAAAGAGGTGACGATACATTGTCACCTTCGAGCAAAAGGATTCAGAGACTCTTAGTGAGGCTTGGATCCGATTTAAGAGGCTGGTAAGGAATTGTCCGCACAATGGCATTCCTGATTGTGTGCAGATGGAGATCTTCTATGGAGGATTAAACAAAACATCACAATCGGTGGTTAATGCCTCCACCGCAAGAGGATTAATGGACAAGACTTATACGCAAGCCAAGGATATTCTCGATAGAATTTCAAGGAACACTGATGAATGGGTGGATAATGGGTATGGATCCCAATTTGTTGACAAGAGACAGACGCAAGCTGGTACGCTTGAAACTAATGCTGCCACTAACCTTTCAGCTCAGATTGCCACTATGACATCTTTGCTGAAGACAATAGCATTGAACAACCAAGGTGGATTCGTTGTTGCGATGGACGCAATGAATGCCACAGCATCTATAAGCTGTGTGCAATATTATCACACCTCCTCCCAAGTTTACCTGCATAACCTGAAAGGAGACGTGAGGACAGTATACATCACCCCTCTTGTGACGCATACCATCCATTCCTTCACACACATTCTACACTGTTCACAATGTAATCTCCACATTCTAAGACATTTTAAACATCACATATAGAAAAGTATATATAAGCCAAAAACGAAATTTCTCAACTCTTTTACAAGTCCTTACACAACCCATAGTTCAACCCCTGGTAATTGTACATACATATCTACATGCCACCTAATTAAGGTTTAACATACAAATAACACTTCAACAAGTCAGATTTTCCAGAGACTAGAAGCTTAAGCAGGGCGAGTGGGAGTAGGCAAAGCACCAAAAACGTCCTTGCTACTTGGAGGGGAAAGAAAACATTGAAAACATGAGCTAAAGGCCCAGTGAGTGACAATGTTAACAAACCATTTTAGTTCGGAAATCATCAGTAGTAAAACTGAGTTCAACATCAACATAAAACATGCAATCACTTTAAATACATTAGTTAAAACAAGCTTAATTGCCCTTATCAATTCATACATGATTTTTAAACAATCATAAGGAAACAGTTTAGATACAATATTTTTCCTTTAGTTGAAGTGGAGCAAAACTCAACACCCCAACGTCGAAAACATATAAGGCTCGATGCGGAGCAAGACTCAACGCACCAGCATATAACCTTTATGTGCACATAGGACTATGGCGGGTTGCCCAAGTACCTTCTCCATGTCCTTCAGTACTGGGTCCCAGGGAAACTCACATGCCTTCTCATGTCCTTCAGCATTGAGCCTCATCTAAAACATTTTATAGGCGGGTTGCCCAAGTACTGGGTCCCGGGGAAACTCACATGCATTACTAGCATTGAGCCTCCTTTAAAACATTTTCCTTTTTAGAAGCAACATTTTATACCACCCGTTCGTATACAAATTGTTCATAAGAATACAGGGCAATTATTATATCAGTAACATTTCATGAACATGCTTTTCAATAGCTTTAAGAACATAAATATGCTTCATAAATCATTTAATCACAAATTCACATTTCGTTGGAAAACCGAACTATCATGTTCAACAAAATCGTTTTAAAGTAAAAGAAGTGTCACTCACAATTCTTCCTAGGCCTTGAGTGGAATATACGCCTTTCCTATCTCCTCTTGGCCTAAAATAGATATTTTCCCTTGTTATACTTCTTTTTCATTCATCAAAACATAAACAGTAACTCATTACACGCACAATGTTTGTAATTCGTCACGCGGTTAGACTCTCATAGGTTTATTCTCTGACTTTAACACTAAAGCTTTAACTACTAATTGTTCCTTACCCTTCTGTTATACCCTGATTCCCGGGGATACTTGTGTGTAGTTTACTCCTGCTGTTATATCCACGTTGAGCTTTAACTACTCTTTAACAAAGCTGACTGCTATAGCCTTGATCTCTCTGCTTAATCCCTGCTAAAAACGCATTTCCAGCCCATATCAAGACTTCTTCCCTTCTACAAACTTGTAAAGAATTAAGTCCCACATATTACCTTGAAATTTCAAGACTTAACTCTTTTTCGTTCTCCAGTTATGCCAAAATCACTCTGTGTTGCTCCAGATTGCATAGCAGTTCTGTAGTTGCTGCTTTTACCTAAAGATTCATGTGATAAACTTCAGTTTCAGCTCAACCATCCTTCATAAGACTTGTTAGAAATTATGTTAACTTACTAACCTCAAAATTTCAGCCCCAAACTCAGCTTCCTTGAGTCGTTCTACTCCAAACATCAACCATTGTTCAGTCTGTGCGTCTGCAATCAGTCTCCTGTTCCAGTTCGGATTTCAGCACCAAAACGGGTAGAATTTTGCCCAAAAACTATAAGAACACCTTCCTCTTCCTTCTCTGGTGGTTTCTCTGAAAGATGGAACCGACTTAAGTTCTCAAAATGTCTGAAAATAATTAGACTTACCTATATATATACTGTCGACTTATCCCTCACAAGTACCCAAATGATAATACCGACTTACCCCTCACCCGTAGGCTGGCGCTGGTCTTTCCTTCGACGCAAGGCACTCATGTCTATGTTCTCCTCCAGCGTCTTCAGCAACTAACCATTCTTAGCGCATGGTGTTCTCGGCGTCTCCTACCTCCGACGCATACAACATAGTCATTCACATCACTAGCTTCATCGCGTCAAGACCGTTCTGTCTTGGATGCAATGTGACTTCAGCGCATGGTTGTCTTCGACGCATGGTAACTTCGACGCATGGCTGTCTTCGACGCATGGTTTAAGCATATTCTTTTTGTCACACCCCCTCCCAAGTTCACCTACTTAACCTGAAAGGGGACGTGAGGATAGTATACATCACCCCTTTTGTGACGCATACCATCCATCCCTTCACACACATCCTGAACTATTCACAATAAATTTCACATTCTAAGACATTTAAATATCACATATAGGAAAGTATAAACAAGTCAAACCACTTCTTCAACTCATTCATATGTTCTATTACAATCCATGGTTCAATCTCTTACAATTATACACGTATATCTACATGCCACCTAATAGAGGTTTAACATACAACAACGCTTTCACAAGTCGGGTTTTTCTGAATCTCGAAGCTTAAACAGGGCGAGTTGGAGTAGGCAAAGCACCTGGAACGTCCTTGCTACCTGGAGGGGAAAGAAATCATTGAAAATATGAGCTAAAGGCCCAGTGAGTGACCATTTTAACAAACCATTTTGTTCGGAAATCATCAGTGGTAAAACTGAGTTCAACATCAACATAAAACATGCAATTGCTTCCAAATCCATTAGTTAAAACAAACTTAATTGCCCTTATCAATTCATACAGGATTTTCAACAAATCATAAGAAAATAGTTGAAGTGCAATACTTTTCCCTTAGTTGAAGTGGAGCAAAACTCAACACGCCAACGTCGAAAACATATAAGGCTCGGTATGGAGCAAGACTCAACGCACCAGCATATAACCTCTATGTGCACATAGGAACATGGCGGGTTGCCCAAGTATCTTCTCATGTCCCTCAGTACTGGGTCCCGGGGAAACTCACGTGCCTTCTCAAGTCCATCAGCACTGAGCCTCATCTTAAACGTTTTTCTTTTAAGAAGTAACACTTTATACAAACAAATCGTATGCAATCATTTATAAGAACTCAGGGCAACTATATTTCATCAATAACATTTCATAAACATACTTTTCAATAACTTTAAGAACATAAAGTATGCTTCATAAATCATTTGATCACAAAATCGTATTCCATTGGAAAACCGAACTAACATATATAACAAAGATTGCTTTAGGGTAAGAAAAGTGTCACTCACAACTCTTTCTAGGCTTTGAGGGGATTATACGTCTTCCCTATCTCCTCTTGGCTTGAAATAACAACTTTCTCCTATTATACTTCTTTTCCATTCATGAAACATAAGCAACAACTCATCATATACTTAATATTTAGAGCTCGGCATGCGATTCAGCTATCATTAGTTCATTCTCAAGCTTTAAGCACTAAGGCTATTACTACTAGCCGCTCTTTACCCTTCTGTTGAACTCCAATTCAGAGAACACTTTGTATATAGCTCATTCTTGCTGATAATCCAATGTTTGAACTTTATCTTTCTCTTGACAGAGCTAACAGCTACAGCTTGGATCTCTTTGCTTAAGCCTTGTTAAAAACGCATTTCCAGTTCATATTAAGACTTCTTCTCTTCTACAAACTTGTAAATAATTGAGTTCCACAGCTTACCTCAAAATTTCAAGGCATAACTCTTTATCATTCTCTGGTTATGCTAAAATCACTCCGCGTTGCTCCAGATTACATAGCAGTTCTGTAGCTGCTGCTTTTACCTAAGGATTCATGTGATTAACTTCACTTTCAGCCTAACCATCCTTCATAAGACTTGTTAGAAATTGTGTTAACTTATTAACCTCCAAATTTCAGCTTTAAACTCGGCCTCCTCGAGTCGTTCTACTCTAAACATCGACCACTGTTCAATTTGTGCGTCTGCAAATCAAACTTCTGTTTCAATTCTGATTTTGGCACCAAAACGAGTGGAATTTCGCCCGAAACTATAAGAACACCTTCCTCTACTTTCCTTTGTGATTTCTCTGAAAGATGGGACTGACTTAAGCCCTCAAAATGTCTGAAAATGATTAAACTCACCAATATATATACTGCTGACTTATCCTTCACAAGTACCAAGATGATAATGCCGATTTACTCACCCGTAGGCTGGCGCTAATCTTCTCCTCAACGCAGGGCACTCATGTCTAAATTTTCCTTTAGCGCCTTCAACACTAATCATTCTCAGCGCATAGTGTTCTCGGCGCCTCCTACCTCCGACGCATACACACAGTCTTACACACACTAGCTTCATCGCATCAAGACCATTCTGTCTTGGACGCAATGTAGCTCCAGCGCATGGCTGTCTTCGACGCGTGGTGGCGCCTTCAACGCATAGTTCAAGTATATTTCTTTCCCCCGCCAATAATCATTTATCCTATGATGCGACGACCACTTCAACTCACAACCCCTTTGCAATTCACTCAACAACGCTTGATTTCTCAAAGTAATTTAACTTCCAATTCTTCATCAACGCATGGCTTTGGCCAATACTTAACCAACTTTCACCCCTTACTAGCTACTTCTCGGCCACTCTTTCTTCTAGCCACGCATAACCCCAAACGCGTTGCTCTCCCCAACACTGGATATTGCAAGTCAGTGCTTACATTTTTCCCACCAATGATCACTTATCCTTCGATGCGACGACTACTTCATCTCACAACCCTTCTTGATTCAATCAACAAAGCATGGTTCCTCAAATACTTCAGCTTCCCGCTACTTCCACCAACGCATGGTCTTGGCCACCACTTAACTAAAATTTTGCTCTACTTCTTGGCTACTTCTCCTCTTGCAACGCATAACCTCAATCGCATTGCTCTCCCCAACACTTGGTTTTAACAGTCAGTGCTTACAAATATGGTGAGGGACACTTGTATAATATGTGTCCTTACAATCCACAATCCTTTGCTATGTTCAGAACAACCCGTACGCTAAAACATATAATCTGGGTTGGAGGAACCATCCTAACTTTGGATGGGGAGGAAACCAACAACAGACGCAGGGAACTGAGCAACAGCCGCAGAGAAGCAACCCTCATGTTCACAACCAAGGTATTCAAGGGCATCAGCCACAAAGAAACCAGTCAGCAAACGCATCATCATCATCCATGGAAGCTTTACTACGAGAATATATCATTAAGAATGATGCGATGCACCAAAGTTAGGCCACTGCAATTCGCAATTTAGAAGTGCAAATGGGACAAATTGCAGAAGAGCTAATAAACAGACCTCAAGGAGCATTGCCAAGTAATACCGAAGCCCCACAAGGTAATGGTAAAGAACAATGTCAAGCTGTGACATTGAGGAGTGGGAAAACTCTTGCCACTGAGACTCAAGACTAGAGGACGCAAGGAAACCTGCAGCCTCACATCACTCTACAACCAACTCCAACAGTACCAACCAATATCCGCAACCATCATCAATCACCACAGCTCAAGAGCAGGAGAATAGAGGGAGGAGAGAAAAAGCAACGCAGGCAGAACCTGCGTTGGTATATCAAGATACCACTCTCCTTATGCGTCCACTCTTTCCTCGGCGCCTAAAGAAGAAAAATGATGAGGGCCAATTTAGAAAATTTCTGGACGTTCTCAAACAACTTCACATCAACATTCCGTTGGTGGAAGCCCTGGAACAAATGCCAAGTTATGTCAAATTTCTGAAAGACATACTATCCAAAAAGAGAAGGCTCGGAGAATTTGAGACTGTAGCATTAACGCAGGAATGCAATGCATTGTTAAAAAACAATATACCTGCTAAATTGAAAGATCCAGGGAGTTTTACATTGCCATGCTCAATAGGAGGAATGGACATAGGTAAAGATGAGCTGATACCAACACGAACGGTCACTGGTTGGTGCATATGTATGGACTATCGCAAGCTAAACGTGGCGACAAATAAAGATCACTTCCCATTGCCATTCATCAACTAGATGCTAGATAGGCTAGCAGGAAATGAATTCTTCTACTTCCTTGATGGATATTTCGGCTATAATCAAATCATGATAGCTCTGGAAGATCAAGAGAAAACAACGTTCACTTGCCCATATGGCACCTTTGCATTCAGATGCATGCCATTCGGGCTATGTAACGCACCAGGAACGTTCCAAAGATGCATGATGGCAATATTTTTCGAATATCTGGAACATTCATTAGAGGTATTTATGGACGACTTCTCAGTATTTGGGGAATCATACGATGAATGCTTGTCCAACCTGGAACGCGTATGAAAGAAATGCGAAGACACAAACCTAGTCCTCAACTAGGAGAAATGCCACTTCATGGTCACGGAAGGTATTGTGTTGGGACATAAGATTTCTAAGGTCGGACTGGAAGTTGATCAAGCAAAAATAGATGCGTGTTGTCGGATTTTGTATGTGTGTAAATTGTCCTAACGCAAAGTGTTAAATGATGTCTTTATGCGTTCAACATGTCATGCTTTGAGCATGCTATGCGTCTTACTACCCAAGTATAAGCAAAGGAGTAGGTTTTCTCGGTGAGTCCGAGGTCGAATACAGGGATTATGTTGATTCAATATTTATGTGAATTACATGTGTTGCAGTGGTAACCAAGAAATAATGGGGAGAGTGTTTGTTTCTGATCTAAAGAAAGCGATAATATGTACACTAGACTAAATGTGGAAGATGGAAAGGCATGCGACACAGTAAGTTCAGCTAAAGATGTGTGTGAATGGATAAAGGAAGGGTTCGGGTTGATTAACATCTAACATTGGAAACGCACAGTAGTATTCTATTCATACTTGCGACTCTTCTCCTAGTTGTCAGTCGCTATGCGTTATATGTCTATAACGCATAGGAGAGTGTTAAGAACCAAGGTTATCCCCATAGACAGGCAATACTACTTGGCCCTTGTCAATTAAGTTCCACAATCGCTTACACTCTCGAGCAGTTTGATTATTACTACTTATATCGATTTGTCAGATGGACATAAGCATCAGATTAAGCTCGCAATTGACAAGATAAAATAGTTACACTGTGGTTCCTAGTTAGATGCTAACGCAACCCTAGACCCTAGAGTGATTAGTTACTCATGGTTTGAAAGTAAAAAGCGAAAAGTTTAGAGAAATGAGAAGACATGGAAGATAATTATATTGATGAAACGAAATACAACTTGAGATGAGCTCAATGTCTTGACACAAATCTAAAATCAAGATAGAACAATAAGAAAGAAAGCAAGGAAAGGCTTCAATGTCTTGAGTCGCCTGGATGGAAGCGTGAGGCTATGCTGTGAAGTGGTTCGGCGGAGGGAAGACTCTTCTCTCTCGAGCTATTCATCTCCGGTTGAAGTCTGGAGAGGACTCTGCTGTCACTTATGGAGTTCTTCCGAGAATCAACAACCCTTTCTCAACTTGCCTCATCTCTGAGAGAGAAAGGGAATAGCATCATCCTTATACTGTCTTGTGGTACTCCAACCATAGAGAATGTGCTATATATCTCCAAGAAGCTTTTCAAGTGTGCATGTGGGTCGTTACCCATTGCACCCCCAAATTGCCCTATGGCTTGCAACATCTGCAACATCACTGGCTTCATTTCAAACCTTCCATTACCCTCAAAGGTTGGTTGTAAAATTCCTGGTGCGAAATTATACAGGTTCGGTGACGCATACTCCCTCATTGGGCGATTTCTATCATGCGCCAAGAGAATTGGGTTTATATCTTGGTCTACATGCTCTTGTGCATCTGCGTTTTGCCTAACCCCACCTTAAGGAACCTGGGGCTGATTGTGTTGTGCGTCCATATTTTCTTCTGTAACTCAGTTGTTCCTTCTTTGTTTATTCTGTCTTGTCCTTCTTCTGAAGGTCCTCTCAATCTCTGGGTCAATATCAAGTGTTAGGATGTTCCCGTCACTCATATACTATTAGAAGCTTCTGCCAGAAGAGAAACTTGCTATACTCCTTCGACTTGAGGAATTCCTACAACAAAATTAATCCAAAAAAAATGAATCAATACAATAATCCCCGGCAATGGTGCCAAAAACTTGTTGTTGCGATGCAATGCTGAAGTGCAAAACTTGTTACTGCGTCTATCTATTATTAATAAGCTTCCTATGCGTTTAACATACTATTCGTCTTACTTATGCTTAATGCTATACGTTGGTGATCAGTCAAGTTTTCCTATCCTTTACCCAAGTATAATCAAAGGAGTAGGTTTTCTCGGTGAGTCCGAGGTCGAACAAAGGGATTATGTTGATTCTTTACATGGATTATATGCGTTATAGTGGTAACCAAGAATAATTTGAGAGAGATGTTTGTTCCTAATCTAAAGAAATTGATAACATGTACACTAAACTAAAATGTGGAAGATGAAAAGGCATGCGACACAACAAAGTCAGCTAGGTGAATTTAATGAATGGGTAAAAATACATTTAGGGTTGGTTAACATCTAACATCAGAAACGCATGGCGATAGTCTATTCATACTTGCAACTCTTCTCCCGGTTGTCAGCCGCTATGCGTTATATGTCTATAATGCATAGGAAAGTATTAAGTGCCAAGGTTGTTCCTATGTCTAGGCAACACTACTTAGCCTTGTCAATTGAGTTCCACAATCACTTATCCTCTCGAGCAGTCTGATTATTACTACTTATATCGATTAGCTAGATGGATATAAGCATCGGATTAAGATTACAATTGACAAGATCCAATAGTTACACTATGGTTCTCATTTAGATGCTAACGCAACCCTAACCCGTGATAGTTACTCATGGATTTAAAGTAAAAAGCGAACAGTGTAAAGAAATTAGTAGACATAGTAGAAAGATAGATTGATGAACAAAATACAACTTTAGATAGCTCAATGTCTTGACACAAATCTAAAATCAAACTAGAAAAACAAGATAGAAAGCAGGACAAGGGCGTCAATGTCTTGAGTCGCCAGGATGGAAGCGTGAGGTTCTGCTGTGAAGTGGTTAGGCGGAGGGAAGACTCTTCTCTCTCGTGCTATTCGTCTCCGGTTGTGTTCTGGAGAGAACTCTGCTGTCACTTAGGAATTCTTCCGAGAATGAACAACCCCTTTCTCATCTTGCAGGACTACCCTTTAATAGATGTTGCGTTCGCAATCAATGTCAGATCTACTTGATTGGCTGCGAAATTGATATCATGCGTCCATCTCGCCTAATTGTGTAATTCTCGGGTCAATTTAGATCCACCACTTTAGCCACAAATTATGTATGTCAATCTTCCGACAATCTCTCAAGATTATGATCTGATTTTCTGCTCCTTGCGTTTTTTATAATTATGCATTCATGGAGAAGTTTGGCAGAAGTCAACGCGTCATAGGTTGCCAACGCACAGTCTTGCATTAAGACGTAGTCAACTCATCGTTTGCATTCCTGCATTAAAACATGCCTTTTAGTGTAAGCACTGACTTGTAAAACCAAGTGTTGGGGAGAGCAATGCGATTGAGGTTATGCGTTGCTAGAGGAAAAGTAGCCGAGAAGTAGAGTAAAATTTTGGTTAAGTGTTGGCCAAGACCATGCGTTGGTGAATGTAGTGGGAAGTTGAATTATTTGAGAAACCATGCATTATTGATTGAATCACGAAGGGTCGTGAGCTGAAGTAGTCGCTGCATCGAAGAATAAGGGATCATTGTCGGGGGAAGAAATATGCTTGAACCATGCGTTGAAGTCACCATGCGTCGAAGACAATCATGCGCTGAAGTCACACAGCGTCCAAGACAAAACAGTCCTGACGCGATGAAGCTAGTGGTGTGAATGACTATGTTGTATGTGTCGGAGGTACAAGGCGCCGAGAACACTATGCGCTGAGAATGGTTAATTGCTGAAGACGCTGAAGGAGAACATAGACATGAGTGCCTTGCGTCGAAGAAAAGACCCGCGCCAGCCTATAGGTGAGGGGTAAGTCGGCATTATCATCTTAGTACTTGTGAGGGATAAGTTGGCAGTATATATATAGGTGAGTTTAATCACTTTCAGACATTTCGAGAACTTAAGTCGGTTCCATCTTTCAGAGAAACCACAAGAGAAGGAAGAGGAAGGTGTTCTTTTAGTTTTTGGAAGAAATTTCACTCGTTTTGGTCCTCAAATCAGAGATGGAGCAGGAGACTGATTGTAGATGCATAGACTGAATAGTGGTTGATGTTTGGAGTAGAACGACTCAAGGAAGCCGAGTTTGGGGCTGAAATTTTGAGGTTAGTAAGTTAACATAATTCCTAACAAGTCTTATGAAGAATGGTTAAGCTGAAATTGAAGTTAATCACATGAATCTTTAGGTAAAACAGCAACTACAGAACTGTTATGCAATCTAAAGCAACGTGGAGTGATTTTGGCATAACTGGAGAACGAAAAAGAGTTAAGCCTTGAAATTTTGAGGTAAGCTGTGGAACTTAATTCCTTACAAGTTTGTAGAAGGGAAGAAGTCTTAGAATGGGCTGGAAATGCGTTTTTAGCAGGAATTAAGCAGAGGGATCAAGGCTGTAGTAGTCAGCTTTGTTAAGGAGTAGTTAAAGCTCAACGTGGGTATAACAACAAGAGTAAACTGCACACAAAGTGTCCCTAGAATCAGGGTATAACAGAAGGGTAAGGAACAATTAGTAGTTATAGCTTTAGTGTTAAAGTTTGAGAATAAACCTATGAGAGCCTAACCGCGTGACGAATTACAAATATTGTGCGTGTAATGAGTTACTGTTTATGTTTTGATGAATGGAAAAGAAGTATAACAAGGGAAAATATCTATTTCAGGCCAAGAGGAAATAGAAGAGGCGTATAATCCACTCAAGGCCTAGGAAGAATTGTGAATGACACTTCTTTTACTTTAAAACGATTTTGTTGAACATGATAGTTCGGTTTTCCATGAAATGTGAATTTGTGATTAAATGATTTATGAAGCATATTTATGTTCTTAAAGCTATTGAAAAGCATGTTTATGAAATGTTATTGATATAATAATTGCCCTGTATTCTTATGAATGATTTGTATACGAACGGGTTGTATAAAATGTTGCTTCTAAAAAGAAAAATGTTTTAGAGGAGGCTCAATGCTGGTAAGGCATGTGAGTTTCCCCAGGACCCAGTGCTTGGGCAACCCGCCTATAAAATGTTTTAGAGGAGGCTAAATGTTGAAGGACATGAGAAGGCACGTGAGTTTCCCCGGGACCCAGTACTGAAGGACATGGAGAAGGTACTTGGGCAACCTGCCATAGTCCTATGTGCACATAGAGGATATATGCTGGTGCGTGGAGTCTTGCTCCGCATCGAGCCTTATATGTTTTCGACGTTAGGTGTTGTGTTTTGCTCCACTTCAACTAAAGGAAAAGTATTGTATCTAAACTGTTTTCTTATGATTTGTTAAAAATCATGTATGAATTGATAAGGGCAATTAAGTTTGTTTTAACTAATGTATTTGAAGTGATGGCATGTTTTATGTTTGATGTCGAACTTCGTTTTACTACTGATGATTTCCGAACTAAAATTGTTTGCTAACATTGTCACTCATTGGGCCTTTAGCCCATGTTTTCAATGTTTTCTTTCCCCTCCGCAAGGACGTTTCTGGTGCTTTGCCTACTCCCACTCGCCCTACTTAAGCTTCGAGTCTCTGGAAAAATCTGACTTGTTGAATTGTTGTTTTTATGTTGAACCTTAATTAGGTGGCATGTAGATATGTACGTACAATTACCAGGGGTTGGACTATGGGTTGTGTAAGGACATGTAAAAGAGTTGAGGAAATTTAGTTTTTGGCTTGTACATACTTTCCTATATGTTATGTTTAAAATGTCTTAGAATGTGGAGATTACATTGTGAACAGTTCAGAATGTGTGTGAAGGAATGGATAGTATGCGTCACAAGAGGGGTGATGTATACTGTCCTCACATCTCCTTTCAGGTTATGCAGGTAAACTTGGGAGGGGGCGTGACATTTAGGCTCAAAAAGTGGAAAAATTATTATCTTCATAAAAATACAAGAGTAGAACGCATAGGAAGATTTATTAGTAGAATTTAGCTTAAACTACCGCATGCTTCTCTATTTAATCTCTATTTTTCGAAGAAAAAGGCTATAATAACTTGTATTTCTACAAGTTATCAACACTTAACACTCTCCTATGCGTTATAGACATATAACGCATAGTGGCTGACAACTGATGCGCCACTTTAAGTGTTAACTGCAAGTGTACAAGTCAAGTTATAATATAAGACAGTGAAGTCCGAATATCATTCCACTGGAGATCCAATTGTGAAGGTTTAGGTTACTTAGCTATTTTATTTGAGGATTGGAATTAATATTGTTTATTATGGAAAATATAAGCCAAATAAGGAAAGTAATAAAGTGAGGAACACAAGAGGCAAAGAGAGAGCTCTAGGGTAATGAATCCTTATTTATTTCATCATGCAATATTATAGATTTCATGGATTTTATTGTAATTCATATACCTAAGTCTAGAAACTTACTTCCAGGTTATTTTCTGCCAAAAACAACCCTTTCTCATGCAACTCGATTGATTACTAATATCTTGAAACCAATACAAATTACATGACATTAAGAATAGTCTTTAGCAACTTTTATTGTCAACCTAACTACTCTCGTGATAGATTAACAACAATTCATTGTTATAGATCAATTTAAACATACAATCTCTCAATCATACATCTAACCTAACATGTGAAGATGGCCAATCCACAAAAATTAAATATAATAACAATGAAAAGAATAATTGTAAGCACCTAATTGGTAAGCACGTTCAAAAGCTTTAAGCGAACTAGAATTAATAATTTCATATTGTTTAAAAAAAAAAAAAAAAAAAGAGGAAAACTAAAAGTGGGAAGAAGACAAAAAAAGAAAAAGGAAGTAGAAAAAAAGAAAAGAGAAGAAAAAGAAAAAGAAAAAGAGATGATAAGGATGAGAAGTTGGTTTTTAACCTTTCTTTGGACAGAAAATTTTGCCGACTTCATTCTACTCATTTCCAAACAAAATTCTATGCTATTTTTTAGCTGCACATCGTGGAGAGGTTGAAAAAGAGTTCTAGGGCAAATTCGTGCAAGGTTTTGGAAGATTTTATGGTAAAACTGAAGCTGAAACAAAAGCTTCATCTGCTGTCGTGCAGCTCGAACCAGGTCTGGTGTTTAGTGAATATCGAGCTGAAGAGATTGAATTTTGGGTTGAAATTTTAAGGTTAGTAAGTTAACTCAATTTTGAACAACTTTTCAATTTGGAAGATTATGAAGGAAGCTTGAGTTGAAATGGATTAGAAACATGTAAACTTTTAGCTGGAAGTTAATGACACGAAATTTCTGTGCAATCTGGAGCAGCGCGAAGAAAACTTGCAATATCTGACGAACCAGGACGGGTTAAGCCACGAAATTTTGAGGTCAGCTAGAAAACATGTTTCTATACAAGTTTGTACAAGGAAAGAAATTCTAAATCTGGCTGAAAATATGACTTTGAATTGACAGAAGTGAGAACAAACAGGAAAGGAGGAAACTCTGTTCTCAGGTGCCGTTTGGAAGCAGGTAACGCTGAGAATTGGAGCGTGAGTAGCAACACTGGTGTCGCTGGTCGTGTAAAGGAGGATTTTCTCTCACAAATCTCGCTGGCTCTCGCTCAGTATCGCTCATCAGGTAGTCTCGCTGGTATTGCTCATGCTAGTGTCGCTAGTGCCATGATCTGTTGTGTAATTTCGTTAGTAAACTCACTAGTAAGGTGAAATCTCGTTGGTAATCTCGCTAATGGCATAGAATCTCGCTTATTATGTGTATTTTAGGAAAGAAAGGGAGTCTCGGTGGTGAATCATGATTAGAGTTTAAGTATGCACGTTTAATGATCATGTAAAGGAAGTTTAAGGAAAACGTAACGTGAAAAATGTGTATTTACAGGCCAAGAAGAGCTCGGAAAGGCATATAATCCGCTCAGGGCCTAAGGACAAGTTGTGAGTGACACTTTTCTTTCTTGGAAAACGAATTTATTGAAAATGTTTAGTTTGGTTTTTCTTAGGAAATATGGCTTTGAGATGAACTGTTTTCTTGAAAAGCACGATGTTTGATGATATTGTTCCCAAGGCATGTTTTATCCGTTTTTAGAAGATGTTGAATGGCATGTTGTGAGATGTTGTTTATCGTGAAATATCTGATTTTTCATGAAAGACTTTCATGTGAACTATTTACGTAAAATACTGGTTTCTAAAATGTTTTAGAGTAGGCTCAATGCTGAAGGACATGAGAAGGCATGTGAGTTTCCCTGGGACCCAATACTGAAGGACTCGTAGAAGGTACTTGGGCAACCCGCCATATTCCTATGTGCACATAGAGGTTATATGCTGGTGCGTTGAGTTTTGCTCCGCATTGAGCCTTACTTGTTTTCGAGGTCGAGTGCGTTGAGTCTTGCTCCGCCCTGACTAAGGGAAAGTTTTGAGAACGAACTGTTTTTCGTATACGATGATTTTGGCATGAACATATGTGATTTGTTTATGTTGTTGAAATTATGATTTTACAGAAATGATTATTTGAATCATGTTTACGTTTATGGTGTTATTATGATTTTAACATGCCTGTTTTCGAACAAAATATAGTTTTACAAAATTAGTCACTCACGGGGCTTTAGCTCAGGTTTTCCATGTTTTCTTTTCCTCCCAGGTAGCAAGGACGTTCCTGGTGCATTGCCTACTCCAACTCGCTCTGCTTAAGCTTCGAATTTCCAAAGACAGTTTAGTTTCTCGTTGTTGTACGTGTAAATAACTTAGCACCGGTGGCCTATAGATTTAGTTGTTTATAAGTGGGTTATGAGAGAATATGTTATAGAAGTGTACTGTGTACAGGAATGGATTATTATGTTATGATCATGCGTTAATATGGCTAAATTCTATGAATGTATCCGTATGGAAATGTTTGTGCAGGAAGTTATGTAAGATGGGGCAATATACATCACAAGAGGAGTGATGAATATTGTCTTCACATCTCCTTTCAGGTTATGTAGGTAATCAGAGAGGGAGTGTGACAATAATCATTCCTACAAAACCATGAAAGTCTACAAGATCAACATGAATTCATAAACAAATCATCAAGACCCTAAAACTAAAGAGTTTAGCCACTCATAACTTAAAGCAACATGTTTAAACAAAATAAACAAAGAAAGAGTGGAAAGCAAGGGAAACTCTACTGAAAAGGGGCTCTTGATTGAGGTAGCACCGTCACGATCTCCTTGGCTCTCACGTCGAAATTCGAATGGCACCACGACTATCTCGAACTCTTTTCCTCTTCCTTGCAACTAACTCACTCCTTGAACTCTTTTATGAACTCTCACTCAATTCTCTCCTTCTTGTGCCTCTTTTGGTCTGTAGATTGATGATTAGGGCTGTTGGAAACCCCCAAATTTATCGAGTTGGCCGCCTAAAAACTTACCAAAGATACCATTTTTCATTTATGGAAAACAGGCGCCGCGGCATTGGTCCATAGTGTCGCGATGCTACCGAATTTAGAAGGAGAGCGTCGCGACGCTGTTGGAGAGCGCGCAACGCTAGGGCTTTGTGCAGAAATAGTTGCTCTCTGCTTTTAGCACCGCGGCAGCGCCGTCTAGGCACCGCGCTTACCATTCATATAATTTAATTAGCTGACTTTGCTATGTCGCATACCTCTCCATCCAACTACCTTAGGATAGTTTTTACTGCTTTGTAGTTAGTCAAAAGCATCACCTATCTTTACTTTTCTTTAAACACATGACTCAAATAATCCAACAAATTATAGAATCTGCATAGTTCCTATGTTCGACCTCAGACTCACCGAGAAAACCTCATTCTTTGCTTATACTTGGGTGAAGAATAGGAAAACTTGACAGATTAGTTACGCATATTATTAAGTGTTGTTGATTTTAATATTGGATATCTGTTCGATTTATATGGAGTTTCTTAGCTTGTTGCACAAAAATAGATATGATAATTTCTGTACAAAGATGCGTCGAGAATTACTCAAGTATGATCATGATTAAGCAAGTTTTCCTATAAAAAGCCCAAGTATAAGCTCTTGTAGGTCTTCTTCTTCGAGCATTCTCCGTCAACCAGATCATTTGGTTCTAAGTAGTGATCTCACCTGGTTCCAAAGAATATGCCCACTGTCTCGCCTCATCTCTGAGGGAGAATGGGAACAGCGTCAACCGGATGTCATCTGCACTTATGTTTGGGATGACGAAGGTATTACAAATTTCAATAAAGCTTTTTAGGTGAGCATGAGGGTCTTCACCGAGTGATCCCCCAAACTGACCTACTGTTTGTAGCATCTGAAGCATGACTAGCTTCATTTCAAATCTCGAACCTTGAGATGCGGGTCGCATAATTCCAGGTGAAAAATTATATAAGATTGGCGACGCATAATCCCTGATCAGACGATTCCGATCATGTGCCAATAGAATAGGATGAGTTTGTTGATTAATCTGTAACTGAGCTTGAAGTTGTGCTTGGGCTAACGCATGGTTCATTGCTTCGTCCTGTCTGTCGTTAGCCCCATTATCAGCTCTCAAAGGCTGATTGGCGTTGTTTGCTTGATTTTCCATTTTCTTCTCTCTGTAAAGTTGTCGCCGCCTTTGAAATGCCTTATTTCTTTTCCGAAAGGTTCTCTCGATCTCAGGGTCAGAAATGAACGCAGGATGTTCCTTGTTCATAACTTGTCAAGTACGTCTTCGGCTAAACGCTCTGTACGACCCAAGATTGAGATTTTCTGCATAAATCAAGAAAATATTTGAAAACCTAAATTATTAATTCAAATCTCTAACAACGGCGCCAAAAACTTGTTGTTGATTTTAATATTGGATATCTGTTCGATTTATATGGAGTTTTTTAGCTTGTTGCACAAAAATAGATATGATAATGTCTGTACAAAGATGCGTCGTGAATTACTCAAGTATGATCATGATTAAGCAAGTTTTCCTATAGAAAGCCCAAGTATAAGCTCTTATAAGTTTTACTGGTGAGTCCAGGGTCGAACGCAGGGATTTGTAATAACTAGGCGTTGAGAATAAGTGCATGACTATACGGTGAACTATACAAGTAATATATGCATGAGTTATGTGTGTCTAAAACTATACATAAAGAATGAATAAAATTTCCTACAACTAACAATGAGGTGGATGTGGCAATGGTTAGTCAAATGTTGTTTAGTGTCAGATAGCATACGTTGAAAATGAATGGAACCATGTGATAAACGTAGAGTTGACGCAGGAGTTAGACGAAAAACTTAAACCTATTTAAGTATAAGTACATACCTACAAACTTAGTTTGTGAATCCATCTCTCGATGTTTCGATGCCACATTAATCTTATCTTTAAGATGCAAGGTAAGTTTGCGTTGGCAAAAGATAAACTACATCTCTGTACCTCATCTAGTTTTGATAAATGCTAAAGATTAACTATCTACTCTCTCAAGCTAAATAGTCGTGCTTACTGCATTTGTTTGTCAGACAATGCAATACAAGCTAATGATATGTATTCATCAGGATGTAACATACTTCATATTGTTTAAGAAAAACTAACTCCAACATCTAACTCATTTAGCATTCAAATATCATGGTGTAAAATATTTAATATGGACATAAATGGAAGATAGTCGTCAATCAAACTCATATTTAAAATAATCATTCTCTCGAATGTCATTAACAAAACATAAATAAGAAGGATGAAAATGGAGATAAAACAGAAATGGAAGACGTCAAGCCGCCACTGGCAACGTCTTGCTTCATGGAGGCTTGAGATGGTTGTTATCTGATACATAAAATCCATAGGGTGAAGGTTCTCACTCACTGGGAGATGATTATGAACAGTTCTCAGAATCCTTCTCTCAGAAGAGCTCGAAATGGAGGCTGGTTATGGTGGAAGAGGTGTGCAGAGCCTTCACACGTGTCATGCGTTTCTCTCCTAATTTTCCTCTCTACTCGAATGGAGAAGCTTTAAGGTATTTATAGGCGTCAAAAAGGTGAACTTATGATGCCTGACACCTTTACATTAAATTTCATGCCCTGTTGCGTAGCCTTTTCACATTGTCGGCCCATTTGTTCTACCATGACCTGATAACGTGTTATCCTTTTGCATATTGACATGACAGCTTTTGCCCAGGCGTCTGTATCTACTTTTTCTCAACGCATGATCTCGACGCATGGTCTCAAACGCATAGTTTCGATGCATGGGTTTCCATTTGTTCTCGCAGCAGCTTCGCCTCTCGTACTTGGGTTATTTGGGCTTCTTTTCTTCTTAATCATGCGTTAAGAATAGAAAAGCTCATAATTTTTTAGGTACTTTGTTTTGTAAATAGTGCCAATGCATGGTGATACATTTTACATAATTCAACTTCCAAAATCATGCGTTTAGCTCTAAAGTTACTCTAATTAATTCAAATAGTGATTATAATAACTTGTATTTCTACAAGTTATCATTAAGCATGTTGAACGCATAACAAGTTTAATAAAGATTCATAAAAAGATTCCCAACAAAAGGCTTTGTATCATCATGATGTGTTCTTTGCTCCTTTTATTGAATCTTGTGAAAAAGGACTTGTTGTGAATGATTACATACTATTTGATGGATTTTTGTTTCGAAAAGGAAAACTTTGTATTTCATTTTGTTCCATTCATGAGTTACTTGTAAGGGAAGTTCATGGGTTGGTTTAATGGCACATTTTGGAGTTTCAAAAATTTATGATATGCTTGCTGAACATTTTTATTGGCCTAAAATGAGACATGATGTTCATAAAGTGTGTGCTCGATGCATAACATGTAAACAAGCGAAGTCTAGACTTCAACCCCATGGTTTGTATTCTCCTTTACCTGTTCCTACTAGTCCTTGGATTGATATATCAATGGATTTTGTTTTAGGCTTAACTAGAACTCAAAAAGGTAGGGATAGTATCTTTGTTGTGGTTGATAGATTTAGTGAAATGGCTCATTTTATTGCTCGTCACAAAACTGATGATGCAAAACATATTGCTGACTTGTTCTTTCGGGAGGTTGTGAGATTACATAGCATTCCTAAAAGCATTATTAGTGATCGTGATGTTAAATTTTTAAGCCACTTTTGGTGTGTTCTGTGGGGCAAATTGGGAACTAAGCTTGTATACTCAACTACTTGTCATCCTCAAATGGATGGACAAACTGAGGATGTTAATAGAACCATGACTACTATGCTTAGGGCTATTATTGATAAGAATCTTAAGACTTGGGAGGATTGTTTGCCATTCATCGAATTTGCATATAATAGGGTTATTCATAGCACTACTAAATGCACTCCTTTTAAAATCATTTATGGTTTTAATACTCTAACTCCTATGGATTTATTACCTATGCCTCCTAATGAGTTTGTGAATTTTGATGCGAACTCAAAGGTCGAATTTGTTCATAAGTTGTATAAGCAAGTTAAAGAGCAAATTGAGAAGCAAAATTCAAAAGTTTCTTCAAAAATAAATGAAGGACATAAGATTTTAGTCTTCAAACCGGGAGATTGGGCTTGGGTGCATTTTCAAAAGGAAAGATTTCCAACTCAACGAAAATCAAAACTTTTGCCATGTGGAGATGGACCTTTCCAAGTTCTAGAGCGCATCAATGACAATGCTTATAAAATTGATTTACTGGGTAAGTATGGTGTTAATGCTACCTTTAATGTTGCTGATTTGAGTCCTTACAATGTAGGTGATGACTATGATTCGAGGATGAATCCTTCTCCAGAGGGGGAGGATGATGTGAACCAAGCAACATCAATTATCATGCCTCAAGATCCCATTACAAGGTCAAGAGCCAAGAAGCTACAACAAGCTTTAATCACTCATATCCAAGCTATGGTGACCTCAACAAAGGAGATTGTAGAAGATGTTGGAGTTCTTCCATACATGCTATGCAAAGTTGAGCTTCAAGATGAAGATGCATTAAATGCATTCTAACTTGTATTTAATGAAGTCCTACTTGAATTAATAAAAGTCAAGTTGAAGCTAATCAATGGACTGATAAAAAGACAACACTTTTGTTATTGATATTTAATTATAATTTCAATTTTGTTTTATTTCTATTTAAGCGTTGTTTTTAATAAGAAGTTATGGAGAATTGAAACTCATGTAGGTTACCATTTTCCCCATAAATCAGCTATTTAATTTTATCTTTTGGTTTTCTTTTTACCTATTCTGATTAGGGTGTAATGGCTATAAAAAGGCCTCCTTTCTTCCTATTGTGAACAGATTTTGAGAAGTGAATGAATTAGAATTTTCTTTAGCTTTGTAGAGAGCTAAGTGTTTTTATTTTTGCAATTTCTTGTGTTTTAGAACTTGCATGTTAGAATCATTCAAGTGGTGTTGATCAAACCTCTTATAGAGTGATTCGAATCTCAAGTTTAGAAACGAGTTTTCTTTACTCTTGATCTTGATCATCAAGGTAAAATTCCTTTCAAAATCTTATTCCTTGGGTTGATTCCATGTTGTTTTAGGGTTTTTGAGTATTAGATCTAAAGGTATTGTTTCTTAATAAGGTAGTTGGATCAAAATCCTCAAGGATTTCTTAACAGTTGGACAACTTATGATAGTTGAAAAGTGATACTTAGGCCAAAGAGTGAAGGTTGGACGCATAGCTTGTAAGTTATTACAATTTTGACAAGTGTTGGACAACTCATGATAGTTGGAAGGTAAGACTAAGGCTAAAGCAAGGAAGTTGGATGCATGGCTTGGCTAGAGATAAGATTTTGGTTAAGTGTTAAGCAACCTATCTTAGTTAAAGAAAAACATTTAGGCTAAAGATCAAACATAAAGAGTTGGACGCATGATGCGACTAACAAGGTGAAAATTTGGCAAAGTACAAAAGGTTTTGGATGCATGGTAGTGAGAAACTAGGGGAGTTGAACAAATACATTAAATTGAAGGGAAATTTGGTTAAGTGTTGGATGATTTTGATTAGTTAAAAGGTAGCAAAAGAACACATACCACAATTAAATACAAGTTGGACGGATAGCTAGGGGGCAGTTGGTGAAAAGCACCTAAAGCACCTAAAAAGTGCTTTTCTTGCCTTTGATTTAGGGATGTTTTTATTAGATCTAATGTGTTGGCTAGTGGTTTTTAGGTAATTAAGAAGAAATTAAGTGTCCAAAGCCAAAAGAACCAAACCGAGCCGAAATCAAGCCAAAATCGGAAGAAAAGGCAAGAAAACCCTAATAACAGGGCAACGTAGCCAAGAGAGTCACTACGCTCTAGACTCGAGAGCATCATATTTGGATGTGTGCAGGAGCATCGTTGCGCTTGTCGAGAGTGTCACAAACCTAAAGCATATTGTTTGCACATAATTCCATGAAAACCTAAAGCATGACTTAATGAAGTAATTAATGACATCAACACCATAGAACACTCTTATCCCTTGAAGTTCTATTTCCTCATTTTTTCTTGTTTTCTTGTTTTCAAAAGAATTGATTTTATCTAAGGGATGGACCTCGAATTTGGATTTTGAAAACAAGAGAACAAGAAAACAAGATCAAACAGAACTTCAAGGGATAAGAGTGTTCTAGGCTGTTGATGTCATTAATTATTTCATTAAGTCATGCTTCAAGTTTTCATGGAATAATGTGCAAACAATATGCTTAAGTGATAAGTAACAATCGAGAATTTGGACCTAACAACTGTTGCGGGATCTTATTAAGCTTATTATTATGCGTTCGACATGCTTAATACTATGCGTTACTAATCTATCAAGTTTTCCTATTCTTCACCCAAGTATAAGCAAAGAATGAGGTTTTCTCGGTGAGTTCGAGGTCGAACACAGGCACTATGTACATTCTATAATTAGTCGAATTATTTGAGTCATGCGTCTAAAGAAAGTGATGAGAAGTGATGCGTTTAACTAACTAGAAAGCAATAAACCCAAGCTAAAGTGGTTTGATGGAGAGGTATGCGACACAGCAAAGTTAGCTAATTGAGTTATGTGAATGGTAAACGCAGGGCTAGGGTTGGTTATCATCTAAATTCGGAAACGCATAGTGAGATCTATTTCATACCAGCGACTTTTCTCCCGGTTGCCAACTACTATGCGTTATAGCATTATATGTCTATAACGCATAGGAGAGTGTTAAGTACCAAGGTTATTCCTATGCCTAGGTAACACTTCTTAGCCTTGACAACTAAGTTACACAATCACTTACTCTCCCAAGCAGTCTGATTATTACTACTTATATCGATTAGCTAGATGGACATAGTCATTTGATTATACATTTGACAAGATGAAATAGTCTTCTACGGTTCTTATTTAGATGATAATGCAACCCGTGACCCTTGAGAGAGTTAGTTACTTATGGACGATAAATAACAAATGGAAAGTGATGAGAAATGAATAGCCACGGAAGATGTATAGATTGATGAACGGAATAATTGTTTTAGAAAATATAATTCCTTGCCAATAGACTAAAACATAAGTAAGAAAAGAGATAGAAAGCATGGAATGACTTTTCAATGTCTTGAACTCGCCGGGCTGGTAGCGTGAATTCTGCTATGAAGTGGTCAGGCGGAGGGAAGACTCTTCTCTTCCCCGAGCTATTTGTCTCCAGTTGTCGTCTGGATAGAACTCTGCTGTCACTTAGGAATTCTTCCGAGAGGTTCAACAACATTTTCATCTTCAGGTTTGCCCTTTATAGATGTTGTGTTGCAATCGCTGACAAATCTGTATGATTGGAGGCTGATTTTCTGCCTTGCGTCCATCTCGCGTAATCGCATGATTTCCAGTTTAATTTCGATCCACTACTCTTGCCACATATCAAGCATATCAATCTTTCGACAATCTCTCTAGATTCTTATCTGATTTTCCGCTGCCTTCTTGATATGCATCCACGGATAACTTGGGTTCATGTGTTCAAGTATGCCAACGCATCCATGGGTTGCTAACGCATCAACCTACGTTGAAGGGTTGCCAACGCATAGTTCTACGTTAAGAGGTTGCAAAAGCATCTACGAGTTGTTTGCTTTCTTGCTTCAAAGCATGCGTTTTAGGCTCAAAAAGCTTCAAAACAATCATCTTCATCAATTTACCAAAGTAGAACACATAGGAAGATTTATCAATAGAATTTAATACTAATTACCGCATGATTCTCTATTTAAACTCTATTTTTCTAAGCTAGAGACAATAATAACTTGTATTTCTACAAGTTATCAACAACCTTGTTGACAAACAAATCCTTTAGATCTCGAACTCAAAAAGCCCAAATCAAGATGATCTCAGTCCCTAAGAATGGCTAGACGACAGATTACTTAGACGAACGACAAAACCACGGATCGAACAAAGCTTGCAACTCCCATCGAACCTTTATCTTCCAATCACTCCACAAGCAATATCGATCAAGTCAAGCTTGAATGATTCTGAATATGCAATCTAAACGCCATATAATTGCAAAAGAAACGTAGCACAAGGCTAAAAGAAAGCTCTAAGGCTCTTTTTACTACATTTTCCAACTCTCTTCCCAGTCTTTTCCTAATCACATAAAATGACTCAAAACTAAAAAATACATTTAATAAATACAATAAATCCGAGATTAGTATTTTTCATCCATATTCCATGCATTTGTAACCATCAAAGAGTAAATGACAACCCATTTGAAGTAGCTTGAAGTCTTTGTTCATTAAATGAAGCTTGAGTCTTCATAAATTTCACTTGACTTCACATAATTGCAAGTTCTTCTCATTGTGAATCTGGATAGCATATTTTATGTATTCTTGGTGTCTTTCATGATGTTCATATGGCATGATTGAGGCCTTCCGTTCATATCATTTTACCCTTCTTCAAGAAGATTCATCTTTGAATCTAAAAATATTGCTTAGAAGGAACATCGAACTATTGGTGCAAACATTTCACTCTTAAGAATTAATTTATAGGCTGGAATTTGAAACTTGGGAGTGACATTCTTAAGTAATGGCTATAAAATCCAATGTGCATAAATGTTGTTACTACCATATTTATTAATTAACAACCCACTTTTTCAAATTTCCGAAGCGTAACCTATGAGTTTTAACACCAAATGATGAAATTAATGACTACAATATGAGATCAACTTTAGATCTAACATGATTTTGAGAATGAAAGAACAACTTAAGAACAAATGTTCTTAAGGTAACAATTTTCTTCTCCTAACTGATTTTTAAAACACATATTTTTTACTTTGAATGAAACTGAATTTGAAGACCTCAAAGAAAGAAATTTTGTTGATAAGACACTGATTTAAAACCTTGAAGTTGATAAAAAGATGAAAACATGACTAAATAGGAGACTTTTTTTTTTAGTTTCATAAAATAGACAAAATTTTACGAGATGTATAGAAAAAAAAAGAGAAAATAACAACAACGAAAACATATATCCGATCTAGAGTCCAAACTCTGATACCAAATGATAAGTAACATTTGAGGATTTGGACCTAACAACCTTGTTGACGAACAAGAACTTCAGATCTCAAACTCAAAAACCAAAATCAAGATGATCTCAGCCTCTAAGAATGGCTACATGACAGATTACTTAGACGATCGACAAAACCACGGATGGGACAAAGCTTGCAACTCTAATCAAACTTGGTCTTCCAATCACTCCACAAGCAAGATCGATCAAGTCAAGCTTGAATGATTATGAACATGCAATCTAAATACCATAGAATTGCAAAAGAAACATAACACAAAGCTAAAAGAAAGCTCAAAGGCTCTTTTACTACATTTTCCAACTCTCTTCCCAGTCTTTTCCTAATCATATAAAATGACTCAAAACTGAAAAATACATTTAATAAATATAATAAATCCGAGATTAGTATTTTTCATCTATATTCCATGCATTTGTAACCATTAAAGAGCGATGACAACCCATTTGAAGTATCTTAAAGTTTTTGTTCATTAAATGAAGCTTGATTCTTCATAAATTTCACTTGACTTCACATAATTGCAAGTTCTTCTCATTGTGAATCTGGATAGCATATTTTGTGTATTCTTGGTGTCTTTCATGATGTTCATATGGCATGATTGAGGTTCCTCCGTTCATATCATTAAGTTTAGAAACTAATATCCAGATTACTTTCTCTAAAAAACAACCCTTTCTTATTTAACCTGATTGATTACTAATTTCTTGAAACTAAGTTAAGAAGCATAGCATTAAGATTAGTCATGATCAAGTTTCTCTAATAACCTAGCTATTTTCATGAAAGATTAGTAGAGATTCAATGTCATAGATCCAATTAGATATACAATTACTGATGATCACTCAATAAAGAATATTAAGCACAATAGCATTGAAAAACATATCGTTCAACAACATCCATGAAAAGTACTAAGTCATTGACATAAATCCCTAATTAAATCATTCAACACCCTAAAACAACGAGTTTAGCCACACATAGTGTAAGCCCTAGCCTCTATTTTCCTTTGCTTTAGCACAAGTTGAAAGAAATCATGGTTTAAGGTTGGCAGGGTTGGCTTGAATGAGTAGGAATGTAGAAGGAATTCTAATGTACATTTAAATAGTTTTGAACTTCTCATTTACTTTTAATAAGGAATAAAAGAGATGGAGTTAGTGGTGTAGTTGAATAAAGGAGTGTGGCTAGACTTAGGAAAATTTTTCTGAGTGTTGAAGAAGAATCTCAAGTCAAACTAGGTCAAGAAGTTGGAATTAATTTAGGAAAAATGTTAAATTAAGAAATTAATATTAAATTAAATTAAATTAATTATTTAAAGAGCACTAACATTTAATTTGGGTGGCTAGGATGAGAAGAAAAGAGGAGAAGCCACGTTGAAGCAAGGAGTTTTGTGGCCAAAGGTGATTGGCTGGACTGGGCAGCAACTTGAACCCTAAGCAAGCAACTCAATTACAATGTCAATTCTCCCGATTGACTCGTGCAATTTTAGTCATTTTTGGACCAGAGAGAGCTCTGTGAGTTAAGACTTCAACCTAGGGCTGTCGAAACGATTTGAGGTCAGGAAGCTTGAGAAAACTTGAAAATACCAAAGGTTGTCGCAGAAACCAAGCAAACCAGACGAGTTAATTTTGAGGAATTTTTCAAGGATGCTCGAGAAGGTTTTTTAAGCTCAATTTTCTTGGTAAGTCAGTGAAGTGGTTATCCTTGAGCCCCATAATTTTTATTTGAATTTTATTTGAAAGGAAAAGGTGTTTTGGAGCTCTGAAAAATCGGGTTGAAAATAGGAGACTGTTGGCCGAAGTTAGCTGGAGGCTGCCCAGAGTGGCTGCTCACGCCTACCCACGCCTGTTGCCAGCGCCCCACACCCGCACACCCTGTGCAGCACAGCCTCACAAGCCAGCACCATGCCCTACCTATGCCCCAAGTGTAAGCACTGACTTGTAAAACCAAGTGTTAGGGAGAGCAATGCGATTGAGGTTATGCGTTACTAGAAGAAGAATAGCCGAAAAGTAGCCAAGAAGTAGAGCAAAATTTTAGTTAAGTGTTGGTCGAGACCATGTGTTGGTGAAAGTAGCGGGAAGTTGAATTATTTGAGGAACCATGCGTTGTTGATTGAATCACGAAGGGTTGTGAGATGAAGTAGTCGTCGCATCGAAGGATAAGTGATCATTGGCGGAGAAAGAAATATGCTTGGGCCATGCGTTGAAGTCACCATGCGTTGAACACAGCCATGCGTTGAAGTCACCATGCGTCGAAGATAGCCATGCGCTGAAGTCACATTGCGTCCAAGACAGAACGGTCTTGACGCGATGAAGCTAGTAATGTGAAGGAATATGTTGTATGCGTCGGAGGTAGGAGGCGCCGAGAACACTATGCGCTGAGAATGGTTAGTTGCTGAAGACGCTGGAGGAGAACATAGACATGAGTGCCTTGCCTCGAAGGAAAGACCAGCGCCAACCTACGATGAGGGGTAAGTAGGCATTATCATCTTGGTACTTGTGAGGGATAAGTCGGCAGTATATATATAGGTGAATCTAATTATTTTCAGACATTTTGAGAACTTAAGTCGGTTCCATCTTTCAGAGAAACCACCAGAGAAGGAAGAGGAAGGTGTTCTTATAGTTTTTGGGCGAAATTCTACCCGTTTTGGTGTTCAAATCCGAGCTGGAACAGAGGATTGATCGTAGACGCACAGACTGAACAATGGTCGATGTTTGGAGTAGAACGACTCAAGGAAGTTGAGTTTGGGGCTGAAATTTTGAGGTTAGTACGTTAACACAATTACTAACAAGTCTTATGAAGGATGGTTGAGCTGAAACCGAAGTTTATCACATGAATCTTTAGGTAAAAGCAGCAACTACAGAACTGCTATGCAATTCGGAGCAACACGGAGTAATTTTGGCATAACTGGAGAACGAAAAAGAGTTAAGCTTTGAAATTTTGAGGTAAGCTGTGGGACTTAATTCTTTACAAGTTTGTAGAAGGGAAGAAGTCTTAATATGGGCTGGAAATGCGTTTTTAGCAGGGATTAAGTAGAGACATCAAGCTGTAACAGTCAGCTTTGTTAAGGAGAAACTAAGGCTCAAGTGTTGAAATAACAGCAAGTGAGCTACACCTAAAGTGTTATTGGAAATCAAGGTATAGCAGAAGGGTAAGGGACAACTTGTAATTATAGCTTTAGAGTTAAGGCTTGAGAATAAACTAATGAAAGCTTAACCGCATGATGTGCTATAAACACTGAGCATATGATAAGTTGTTGTTTATGTTCCTGTGAATGGAAAAGAAGTATAACAAGGGAAAATATCTATTTCATGCCAAGAGGAAATAGGAAAGGCGTATAATCCTCTCAAGGCCTAGGAAGAATTGTGAGTGACACTTCTTTTACTTTCAAACGATTTTGTTGAACATGATAGTTCGGTTTTCCAATTAAATGTGATTCTGTGATTAAATGTTTTATGAGGCATAGGTTATGTTCTTAAAGCTATTGAAAAGTATGCTCATGAGATGTTATTGATATGATAATTGCCCTGTATTCTTATGAACGATTTGTATACGAACGGTTTGTATGAAATATTGTTCCTAAAAAGGAAAATGTTAAGGCATGTGAGTTTCCCCGGGACCCAGTACTTGGGCAACCCGCCTATAAAATGTTTTAGAGGCTCAATGCTAATAAGGCATGTGAGTTTCCCCGGGACCCAGTACTCAAGGACATGAGAAGGTACTTGGGCAACCCGCCATATTCCTATGTGCATATAGAGGTTATATGTTGGTGCGTTGAGTCTTGCTCCGTATCGAGCCTTATATGTTTTCGACGTTGGGGTGTTGAGTTTGGCTCCACTTCAACTAAGGGAAAAATATTGTATCTAAACTGTATCCTTATGATTTGTTTAAAAATCATGTATGAATTGATAAGGGCAATTAAGTTTGTTTTAACTAATGTATTTGAAGTGATTACACGTTTATGTTTGATGTTGAACATAGTTTTACTACTGATGATTTCCGAACTAAAATGGTTTGTTAAAATTGTCACTCACTGGGCCTTTAGCTCATGTTTTCAATGTTTTCTTTCCCCTCCAGGTAGCAAGGACATTTCTGGTGCTTTGCCTACTCCCACTCACCCTGCTTAAGCTTCGAGACTCTGAATAATTCGTCTTGTTGAAGTGTTAGTTGTATGTTAAACCTTAATTAGGTGGCATGTAGATATGTATGAACAATTACCAAGGGTTGAACTATGGGTTGTGTAAGGACATGTAAAAGAATTGAGAAAATTTCGTTTTGGCTTGTATATACTTTTCCATATGTGATGTTTAATATGTTTTAGAATGTGGAGATTACATGGTGAACAGTTCAGAATGTGTGTGAAAGGACGGATGGTATGCGTCACAAGAGGGGTGATGTATACTGTCTTCACATCTCCTTTCGGGTTGTGCAGGTAAACTTGGGAGGGGGTGTGACACCAAGCGCCCCACGCCCCTACCCACGCCTAGCACCCCACGCCCCTGCCAACACCCCTCGCCCACCTGCTGCCCACTGAGGGTGCCCACGGCCATTTTGGGTAGTTTTAGACATTTTTAGACTCTAATTGATATTTTCTTGAATGTTTGGCCTTTAAATGGCTTAATATGAATTTTAAGCTAATTTTTGGATATTTTTGGAAATTTTGAGAATTTTGCAAAATGATCCCTAAAGGAATGGGAAGGATGAAAAAGGTGGAAAATAAATTTGATACGGACAATGTGGATGAAATTTAGTTAAATAATGTTTGTGAAGACTTGTAAATGATATTTAAGGTCAAGTTGAGGTTGGAAAAGCCTATAAGCCTCGAGGGACAAGCTCAGATTGTGAGTGACACTTGTTTTCTTTAAAGGATTCTATTTATAACATTTAGCCATGATTTCTTATGACATGTGAATTTATGATGATTTGCTAAATGTTGAGCATGATTACTGTTTATACTTGATTTTATGACATGAAAGGCATATTTTATCTACTTCCTCGAGTTTTATGAAGCATGTTAAATTAATGCTTACTATTGAAAATGATTTGATTTCCATGAAATGATTTATGATGAACTATTTGTACAAGCACACCTGTTTTCCAAAATGTTTTTCTAAGGGACCCAATGTTGAAAGACGTTGAGAAGGCATATGGGCAACCCTGTGACATGAAGGAACTCAATGCTGAAGGACATTGAGAAGGAATTTGAGTATCCTAGGGACCGGGTACTAAAGGACATTGAGAAGGTACTTGGGCAACCCAAATAGCTCTTATATGTACATAGTGAGGTATAACACTGTTGTGTTGAGATTACTCCATATCAGCTAAGGTTTTTCGACGTTGGGTGTGTCGAGATTACTTTGCCCCAACTAAGGTTTGTTTTCGACGTTGAGCGTGTTGAGCTTGCTTCACCTCAACTAATGGTACTTTTGAATGCTAAGGGATGTGACACAAGCATGAAAGTAAAAGGGAAAGAGAAACTTAGGAAGAAGCACTCTCGAATTGCTTCCTAGCTGATGTGCACTTTCCGTGTTACCGCAAGTGTACGGGTCAAGTTATAATATAAGATGGTTAATGTTGTGCAATAGGTCTAAAGTGCAAAAACTTGCTGCTGCGTTTATCTATTATTATTAAGCTTCCTATGCGTTTAACATACTTTGCGTAGAACATGCTTAATGTTATGCATTTATGATCTGTCAAGTTCTCCTATTCTTAACCCAAGTATAAGCAAAGAAATAGGTATTCTCGGTGAGTCCGAGGTCGAACACAGAGACTATGCTGATTCTATAATTCGTTGAATTATTAGAGTTGGAGTGGTAACCAAAAATAGTTGAAAAGGATGAGTCTAACTAAAGAAAGCAATAACATGTACACTAGATTAAAATGTGGTCAACGGTAAGGTATGCAACACAGTAAAGTCAGCTAAATGGATTAAATGAATGGATAAAAACAGGGTTCGGGTTGGTTAATATCTAAAATTAGAAATGCATGGTGATGGTCTATTCGTACTTGTGACTCTTCTTCCGGTTGTCAGCCGCTATGCGTTATACGTCTATACCGCATAGGAGAGTGTTAAGTACCAAGGTTATTCCTATAGACAGGTAACACTTCTTGGCCTTGTCAATTGAGTTCCACAATCACTTACCCTCTCGAGCAGTCTGATTATTATTACTTATATCAATTAGCTAGATGGACATAAGCATCAGATTAAGCTTACAATTGACAAGTTGCAATAATTACACTATGGTTCTTATTTAGATGCTAACGCAACCCGTGACCCTTGAAAGATTAGCTACTCATGGGTTCAAAGTAATAAGCAGAAAGTGTAGAGAAATGGATAAACATGGAAGAATTTTAGATTAATGAACGGAATACAATTTTAGACAACCCAATGTCTTGACACAAATCTAAAATCAAAGCTAGAAAAAAAGATAGAAAGCAGGAAAGATGTCAATGTCTTGAGTCGCCGGAATGGGAGCGTGAGGTTCTACTGTGAAGTGGTCAGGCGGAGAGAAGACTCTTCTCTCTCGAGCTATTCATCTCCGGTTGTCTTTTGGAGAGAACTCTACTGTCACTTAGAAATTCTTCCGAGAATCAACAACCACTTTTTGCTTGCAGGTCTGCCCTTTTATAGAAGCTACGTTCGTAATTAGTGGCAAATCTGCGTGATTGGAGGAAATTGATGTCGTGCGTCTGTCCGCCTAATTGTGTAATGCTCCATTCAATTTAGATCCACCACTTTAGCCAAAGATCATGCATGTCAATCTTCAGACAATCTCTCAAGGTTCTGCTCTGATTATCCGCTGCCTTGCATTTCTGGTCGTTATGCGTCCATGGAGAATTTAGGTTCATGCGTTCAGTCATGTCGGCGCATCCATATGTTCTAACGCATCATCCTGCGTTGAGCGGATGCCAACGCGTCATAGGCTGTCAACACATAGTCTTTCGTTAAGAATCTACAGGTTGCTTGCGTTCCTACGTTAAAACATGCGTTTTAGGCTCAAAAAGCTATAAAATAATTATCTTCATTAATTTACAAGAGTAGAACGCATAGGAAGATTTATTAATAGAATTCAACATAAACCACCGCATGATGCTCCATTTAATCTCAATTTTTCTTAGAGAAAAGTTGTAATAACTTGTATTTCCACAAGTTATCAGTTAAGTCCAAATATCGTTCCACTAAGGATCCAATTGTGAAGGTTAAAGTTACTTAGCTATTCTAGAATTTAATCAATTTTATTTGAGGTTTCGATCTTAAGTTGTGATTTTGGAAAAACTAAAAAGGAAGGCAAGTAAATAAGAAACACAAGAGCCAAAAAGAGTTCTAGGGTAAGGATCACAATATATCTTATGTTTTAAAGAATATGTTCCTGATCCTACTCATATACTTAAAGTGTAACCAATGGAGCTAAGAGAAGATTTAAGTTATGAAGAGGAATTAATTCAAATGTTTATTTGATTAAAGAATAAGTATTAAGAACTAAGTTAAATTCGTTGGTCTAAGATTTGTAGAAAATTAGGGTGTAAAAGAAGCTATTTCAGAAACCAAGCCCATGGAGCAAAATTTACCAGTATTTACAATTATTCTCAAGAGACTAACCACCTACAGAATTTTTAGGACGAAGTTCTTATGAGAAAATGGTAAGTTGGGAAGCTCTACTCATAGTTTGGTAAATGGTAAGCAAGAAGTCGGGTAAAATTGGAAATGATGACCAAAAACTTTTGAGTATAAATGTTCATGCGTTGGTGGGATTGTTGAATCAGCAGACATGCGTTGGATAAGATCGGTAGAAGATATGTGTTGAAGATCAAAAGACCTATACTTAAATTCTATAATTCTGAAATGATATTAAGTAAAAGAACTATACTAGATCTGGAAGTAAGATCTGAGGAAAAGAAATTTCACCAAAGGTTTGGAGAAAGAGTAGAGTTGGACACGCACATGGTATAAAGGAGAGTAGAGTTGGACACGCACATGGTATAAAGGAGAGTAGAGTTGGACACGCACATGGTATAAAGGAGACTAAAACGCATAGGCATACTCAAGAAACGTATAAAATCCATGAAAACGAGGAATGGTTAAGTAAATTGAGTGTTGAAAGGAAAACTATAACCCTATAAGTAGTTAAGGAAAGTAGGAGCATTGACTACCGGAGTGGCGCAGCGGGAGCGTGATGAATTCATAACCCACAAGAAATACATAGTATTGTTTAAGGTGGAAGTCAACTATGTGTAGATGAAGAAGTCCTACACGTTTGTGAGGGCCAACGTGCGTTGGTGAAACAAAGAGTTAATCGGAACTAAGTGATAAGCACTTGAAAAGTGCTTTCTATTCTCTCAAATTAAGGGAATTTATATTAGATTTCACTTGTTTGCTAGTGATTTTCAGGTTATAATGAGGAAAATTAGAAGAAAAGATTAAAAGATCAAAACCGAGCAAGAATACCGCGAAAAAGAGCTGAAAAACTCAAAATGGCAAAAGTTGGAGAAGCGCCGCAGCTATAAAACCCGAGAGCAAACTTTTCTCATCGTAGCCCTAGCACCGCAACGCTCTCCAACAGTGTCACGGCGCCGTTCCAAAATCTTCAATAGCGCCGCGGTGCCAATTTTCCTTAAATGAAAATTGTTATTTTTGGTAAGTTTTTGGGCTGCCAAACTCTATAAATTTAGGGGTTTCCAGCAGCCCTAATCAAAAAATCTAATCAAGGAGGAATCAACCTTCAATTTACAGACCTAAAGAGGCACAAAAAGGAGAGAATTGAGTGAGAGTTCAAAGAGTGAGTTAGTTGCAAGGAAGAGGAAAAGAGTTCGAGATAGTCATGGTGCCCTTTGAATTCCGACGTGAGAGCCAAGGAGATTGTGACGGTGCTACCTCAATCAAGAACCTCTTTTCAGTAGAGTTTCCCTTTTCTTTACACTCTTTCTTTGTTTATTTTGCTCAAACATGTTGCTTCAAGCTATGAGTGGCTAAACTCTTTAGTTTTAGGGTTTTGATGATTTGTTTATGAAATTATGTTGATCTTATAGACTTTCATGGTTTTGTTGGAATGATTATGCTTTTCATTGTTATTGTGTTTAATTCTTGTGGATTGGCCATCTTCACATGTTAGGTTAGATGTATGATTGAGAGATTGTATGTTTAACTTGATCTATAACAATGAATTGTTGTTAATCTATCACGAGAGTAGTTAGGTTGACAATAAAAGATGCTAAAGACTATTTTTAATGCCATGTAATTTTGTATTGGTTTTAAGAGATTAATAATCAATCGAGTTGCATGAGAAAGGGTTGTTTTCTAGAGAAAATAACTAGGAATTAAGTTTCTAAACTTAGGTATATGAATGACAATAAAATCCATGAAATCTATAATATTACATGATAAAATAAACAAGGATTCATTACCCTAGAACTCTCTTTGACTCTTGTGTTTCTCACTTTAATACTTTCCTTATTTGATTTATATTTTCCATAACTCATAATTTTCAATTTCAATCCTCAAATAAAATTGATTCAACTCTAGAATAGCTAAGTAACTTAAACCTTCAACATTTGGATCTCCAGTTCTCAGTTTGGTCCTACTTCTGGTTGATTTTGCTACTGAACGATATTCCAACTTAACCGTCTTATATTATAACTTGACCCGTGCACTTGCGGTTAACAATAAAAGTGCGTATCACTAAGTATAAAAGAGGATGAGGTGGTTGGAGATGTATGCGTTTTCGAAGGTGAGCATGAACAAAAGTTTAAAGTTTTGCAAGGTAGTAGGTGAGGAGGTTGTATTGACGCAAGGATGCGCTTAAAGTATGTTATAGTTTAGAAGCATAGTGCAACCCGTCCAAATTAATAATCAAACTATATACTCAGGTTTGTAACCAAGTACGCGTTGGCGGATTATGTGTTCAAGAAATTTAAAAGACAAGTGCATGGTACATGGTACTAAAACTGTAACCAGTTGAAAAATTATAATAAGCTTGCAGAAAAGTGTTTCTTACAAATTACTTGTAGAATGGGAGTGACTTTAATTGTAATTGCTGCAAACTAATTTATTCGTGTTTATAGTTCATCATGTCAGACAGGGAAAGCAAAGGGAAACAGAAACGCTTGATGAACAGGTGCCAGTTTGCGGAAAATGACATTCGGGGGAATGTTTTAGTAAAGATAGATGTTTTGCATGCGAAATGAAAGGACATCAACGAAAACAATGTAATGTATCTAAGAATTTTTGCAGCCAAGTTAAGGAGATGGAAAGAGAGATTCCCTATAAGAAATGTGGACGAAGACATAGAGAAGATTATGAAGGAAGAGAGGATGTTTCTTATAGGTGCGAGCAGCCAGGACATCATTGCAAGGATTGTCCACAAAATCAGGAAAGCTCAAGTAATTAAGCAGAAGGAAAGAAGAATGGAAGAAGTGTTTTTAGTTATATTATATTTGAATGTACCGTTTAAGTAAGATTTGTATGAACAACGTATATGAATAAGAAGTATTTTTCCCTTTTCATATTTTATTATTACTGTCTATGTAAGCCCCGTACTTGACCTTGTGAGAAGGCAAGTTAAGAAGAGACTAAGAGTTGGGCCCTAAGTAGGAAAAGTTGACCGGGTTGTGTGGGAGCAAAATGGCTAAGTATTGGCCATGAGTTGGTGGCACTATGCGTTGGTGAAGGTAAGTTGGTGTGGACGCAGATGTGAAGGAAGGCCACTGGGCGTTAAAGGCCACTCTACGTCAGAAGCCAAAATGTGTTGAACACTACCATGCGTTGAAAGCGGGTATGCGTTGGTGCATAGAAGAACGGCTGGGAGGACCATGCGTTCGTCGGCTATCCGGTGATGGGGCTTCGGGAAATTGTGACACACAAAACCGAGGCTATGCGCTGCAGAAGCCAAGCAGTGAAGGTATGCGTTGATGAGATCAATATATAGAGATGAAATGGAGATTAAGTCGGTGATATATATATAGGCGGACTGAGTATTCAATTATTTTGATTATGTTTCAGAGCTCGAGTTGATCCCATTTCAAAGCTAAACAATGGAGGGAGGTGGACGAAGGTGTTTATGTTAGTTTGATGAGGATTTCTCGTCGATTTCGTGGAGGAAACTTGAGTTGGAGCGGAGAATTCAGCTGGTGTTACTTAATCTGAGTATGACTCGGTGCTGAGGGAAGAACTAACTGTGGAAGCTGCGGTTAGGGTTGAAATTTTGAGGTTAGTAAGTTAACTTGATTTTTAGCTGTAAGCACCTAATTGGTAAACACGTTCAAAAGCTTTAGGCGAATTAGTATTAATAATTTCATATTGTCAAAAAAAAAAAAAGGAAAAACCGAAAAGGGGAGGAAGACAAAAGAAAAAGGAATTTAAAAGAAGAAAAGAGAGGAAAAAGAAAAAGAGAAGAAAGGATAAGGTTGGGAAGTCAGTTTTTAACCTTTCATTGGATAGAAAATCTTGCCGACTTCATTCTACTCATTTCCAAACAAAATTTTATGCTATTTTTCAGCTGCACTTCATGGAGAGGTTGAAGAAGAGTTCTAGGGCAATTTCGTGCAAAGTTTTGGACAATTTCATGGTAGAACTGAAGCTGAAACAGAAGCTTCATCTGCTGTCGTGCAGCTCGAACCAGGTCTGGTGTTTGGTGAATATCGAGTTGAAGAGATTGAAATTTGGGCTGAAATTTTAAGGTTAGTAAGTTAACTCAATTTTGAACAACTTTTATGAAGGAGGCTTGAGTTGAAATGGATTAGAAACATATAAACTTTTAGCTGGAAGTTACTGATACGAAATTTCTGTGCAATCTGGAGCAGCACAGAGAAAACTTATAATATCTGACGAACCAGGACGAGTTAAGCCACGAAATTTTAAGGTAAGCTAGAAAACATATTTCTCTACAAGTTTGTAGAAGGAAATAAGTTCTAAATCTGGCTGGAAATATGACTTTGAATTGACAGAAGTGAGAACAAACAGGAAAGGAGGAAACTCTGCTGTCGGGTGCCGCTTGGAAGCAGGTAACGCTGAGAATTGGAGCGTGAGTAGCGAATCTGGTGTCGCTGGTCATGTAAAGGAGGATTTTCTCTCACAAATCTCGCTGGCTCTCGCTCAGTATCGCTCATCAGGTAGTCTCACTGGTATCGCTCATGCTGGTGTCGCTAGTGTCATGACCTGTTGTGTAATTTCGTTAGTAAACTCGCTAGTAAGGTGAAATCTCGTTGGTAATATCGCTAGTGACTTAGAATCTCGCTTATTATGTGTAGGAAAGAAAGGGAGTCTCGGTGGTGAATCATAATTAGAGTTTAAGTATGCACGTTTAATGATCATGTAAAGGAAGTTTAAGGAAAACGTAACGTGAGGAATGTGTATTTATAGGCCAAAAAGAGCTCGGAAAGGCACCTAAGGACAAGTTGTGAGTGACACTTTTCTTCCTTTGAAAACGAAAATTTATTGAAAATGTTTAGTTTGGTTTTTCTTATAAGTTATGGCTTTGAGATGAACTGTTTTCTTGAAAAAGCATGATGTTTGATGATTTTGTTCACAATGCATGTTTTATCTGTTTTCTATAAGATGTTGGATGACATGTCTTGAAATGTTGTTTATCGTGATATATCTGATTTTCATGTGAACTATTTACGTATAATACTGGTTTCTAAAATGTTTTAGAGGAGGCTCAATGCTGAAAGACATGAGAAGGCATGTGAGTTTCCCCAAGACCCAGTACTAAAGGACTCGTAGAAGGTACTTGGGCAACCCGCCATATTCCTATGTGCACTTAGAGGTTATATGCTGGTGCGTTAAGTTTTGCTCCGCATCGAGCCTTACTTGTTTTCAACGTTGGGTGCGTTGAATCTTGCTCCCCCCTGACTAAGGGAAAGTTTTGAGAACGAACTGTTTTTCGTATACGATCATTTTGGCATGAACATATGTGATTTGTTTATGTTGTTAAAATTATGATTTTACAGAAATGATTATTTGAATCATGTTTACGTTTATGGCGTTATTATGATTTTAACATGCCTGTTTTCAAATAAAAGATAGTTTTACAAAATTAGTCACTCACGGGGCTTTTAGCTCACGTTTTCCATGTTTTCTTTTCCTCCCAGGTAGCAAGGACGTTCCTGGTGCATTGCCTACTCCAACTCGCCCTGCTTAAGCTTCGAGTTTCCAAAGACAGTTAAATTTCTCGTTGTTGTACATGTAAATAACTTAACACTGGTGGCATGTAGATTGAGTTGTTTATAAGTGGGTTATGAGAGAGTATGTTATAAAAGTGTACTGTGTACAAGAATAGATTATTATGTTATGACCATGCGTTAATATGGCTGAATCCTATGAATGTATACGTATGAAAATGTTTGTGCAGGAAGTTATGTAAGATGGGGCATTATGCGTCACAAGAGGGGTGATGTATATTGTCTTCACATCTCCTTTTAGGTTAAGTAGGTAATCAGAGAGGGGGTGTGACACTAGCAATTTTCATGAAGGATACACAAGCTGAATTTGAGTAAATGTGTGTTAAACTCCAGGTAGAAGAGAGTGAAGCAGAGTGGCAGGATGATTAGGAGCAACTCGAGGTTGCTTAAGAATATCTCTCAAACGAAGAGGATTTTCCTTATGAGACTTTGAGGTAAGATAAAAGCTTTAGGTCTTTACCAGCTGTAGAAGAAAGGAAGTTCTGAATTTGGCTAGACTGTGATGTTTAGCAGGTTAAAGGAAGAAGTAGAAGGAAAGAAGGAAAATTGTGTCGCTACAACAGTAGTATCGCTGAAGAGCGGGAGACTGAGCAGCGAAGCGAGTGTCCCTGGTAACGCAAAAGGGGCTTTGCGTCTCACAACTCTCGCTGAAGTCTCGCTGGGTATCGCTCCTCAGGTAATCTCGCTAGTCTCGTTCAATCGGGTATCGCTAGTACAGTGTCCTAAAGTGTAGTTTCTCTGGTAAACTCGCCAAGGGATATGGAGTGTCGCTAATTGTGAATATTTTGGGAAAAAGAGAGTTTGGTGATGAAAAGAGTATAGAGTTTAATTATGTATACTAAATAGGTATAGAAAGGAAGTTTAAGGAAAAACCTAATGCGAGAAATGTGTATTTACAGGCCAGGAAGAGCTCGAAAAGGTGTATAACCCACTCAGAGCCAAGACAAGTTGTGAGTGATTATTTGTTAATATATCAAATACTCTTAGCCAGTTTTAATGATAACGGGTATGTGAAATCTATCATATAGAGTAGTTATGGATTGATTGTGTTGTACTTTAAGAATTAAAGAATGTATATGATATCAGTGCTGAAGGACCATGTGTGAAGGCACTTGAATAGTTGGTGGAAGTGGATTCCAATGCTCAGGGACAATGTGTGAAGGCATGTGGAAATCCAATGCGTGTAATAACTCAGTGCTGAGGGATCACAGGTGAAGGCACTTGAGTAGTGTATTGAAAGGGAACCCAGTGCTGAGGAAATTAAATACGAAGGCACATGGGAACTCCGTTCTGATAAACTCAATGCTGAGGGACAGCATGTGAAGTCATTTGAGGGATTATATATTGAGGGAAGGAGTGTGGAAGTAGTAGTACATGGATGTGATGAGAAGTGGTACACGAAGTTATGTGCGTAGAGCATCGCTCCGCCACAGCTAAGAAAGAATGATTGTACTACTAGTGTTTTATAACATGAGTTAGCTGGAATTTCTGGTTATATAGACATGTGATATTTTGATGTTTCATGCCAATTCGTAATGAAGTAGTGTAATAATAACTGGGAAAATTTAAGTTTATCACTCACTGGGCAATAGGCTCACGCGTTTCTTTTGTTTGTTCGTTTCAGGTAGCGAGCGTGTCCAGGACGCCTAGCCTACAGAAGATCCTCGTCTGGGTTTATTTTGGACCAGTCCTTGTGATAGTTGTAAATACCCCGTATATGTAAATGCTTTATTTTGTCAAACATGTTCCTTAGGATTTTAGGGGTTTTGTTTCAGAATGTATACAGAAAACACTCATCTTGAAGCGTTGGGTTAGTTTATGGAATAATATGGCATATAAATAAGATTGCATAAGCATAAATGATTGTTCTCTAGTTACTTTAGAATACAGGTGTGTGCTGGTTCACACTCATTTCCCGAGTAGTAAGGGTAGTCTAGGAGGGGGTTGTGACACTTCCAAAACGTAATTGGTGTATTTATAAAACTTAGAAAATGGCACCCGAGGCTCAGGGACTTGGAGAAGGCCAAGGGGTAGCCGGGATATAAAAAAGGTACCTAATGTTGAGGGACTCGTAGAAGGCAGATGGGTAACTTGGATATGAAAATGGAACCCCAATGCTCAAGGACTTGGAGAAGGCATTGCGGGCGGCCAGGATTATAATATATCTATGTGCACATAGAGGAATATATGACGCTGATGTGTTGAGATTACTCCACACAGCTAAGGATAATGGACGTTGAGAAGCGTAGAGCACTGCTCCGCCTCAACTAAGGGAAATTTTTAAGAATGAACTGATTTTATGTACAACTATTTAAGAATGAATTTATGTGATTTGATTAAGTTGATGGAAAGTATGATTTTACAGCAATGATGTTTGAACTGTGTTTTACGTAGATTGTGGAACATGTGCAATTTGACTAAATTATCGATAAATATGTTTTGCGGTAATGATGATTTAAGTCCATGTTTCATGATTATGGTATATGGTAATTTTAACATGCTTTGTTCCGAAGTAAAGATAGTTTTACAAAAACTGTTACTCGCTGAGCTGTTAGCTCACCCTTTCATATGTTTTCCATTTTTCAGGTAGCACGACAGTTCCCGTTGCCTGTTGAAGTCGAGGTTTGTCAAGTGTAAATGGTATCACCATCCTAGAAAGTGTAGTTTAATGGATATAAAGGAAGTTCGACAGTAGAAGTCGACCAGTAAGTCGATGACTGGTGTCTTCACACTCGTCTCGGGTTACATGAGGATAGTCCGGGATGGGGTGTGTCAGTTTAGCCACTCATTGCTTTAAGCAACATGTTCACAAACAATATGAACAAAGAAAAAGAGTAAAGAAAGGGAAACTCTACTAAAAAGAAACTCTTGATTGAGGAAGAACCGCCAAGATGTCCTTAGTCTTCACGTTGAGAACTCGAACGGCACCACAACTCTCTCTCAAACTAGTTTCTCTCTTCCTTGCAGCTAACTCACTCTTTGGGATTCTTTACTCTGAATTATCTTCTTCTTGTATCTCTTGGTGTCTTGATGTGTACTTAGGGCTGCTGGAAACCCTTCAATTTATAGAGTTGTCCGCCCAAAATTCTTTCAAAAAATATTGGTTCTTCAAATTAGGAAAGCTGGCATTGCGGCATTGGTCAATGGCGCTTCAGCGCTGTCCGACATCAAATGGTGGCGCCACTGTGCTGTGAGATGGCGGGGCCGCTGTGCGTCATAAAAACCTAACCTCGGCGTCGTGCTGCAACGCCGCGTCAGTGCTACTACGCTGGTGTTGAATGATGCTCTCAGGAAAAAGCACTGCGACACCGCCCTATTTTTCGTAGTTTGGTGATTTTCTTCTCTTTTTCACTTGATTTTGGCTCGGTTTAGTTCTTTTGGTTTTTTATTCTTGTTTTCTTTGTAATGACCTGAAAACCACTAATAAACAAGTGAAATCTAATATAAACTTCCTTAATTTAAGAGAATAAAAAAGCACTTTTCAAGCACTTTTCACCACTCCAAACTTAGAGATTTGCTAGTCTCGAGCAAAGAGTAGAACCAAATAAAAGGAGTTTTAACGAAAAAGTGTGCTATCGACTCATGTCTCAGAGAATAGCATTTAAGAGCTTAAGTAGAAACATGTAAGCATATCTATATTGGTATAATTATTCAAAGCCAAATCTTGTTATCTCCCATTTGTGTATGTGTGCAAGTCTCATTTAACTCAAATACTAAAACTCAAATTGGAAGTTAAGAGAGCTTCCTTAGTTTTCCCCCTACTCTAGCTCATGCACCAATTTTCAAATATCCACACATTTCAAGCAAGTAATATGTCCACTAAGGTGCCATTCAATCACTTTTTCCATGGGCCCTAAACTTGCATTCTTTTGTCTAGGGGCACTAGCTTTCACACATTCACTATAAGGACTCGTACCTAGTCAATTCCCAGGCGTCCTTACTGATCATAGCAAAGGCAACTGTTTTTATCTCCATCCATGCATACTCATTACAAGCTTAACATTTAAAAAAATAGACATGTAAAACTCATATATTTTTGTGTACATTTCTTTTATTCAAATGCATGTACACACTTTTCTTTTTCCTTAGTCTAAGATTACAAACCATCATGCATTTCAACTCTCTAACCGGTGGGGCCTTTCGAAGTGACAACTACCCGTATGTCAACTACATACATGTTCAGACTTTATGCAATAACTTTGAATTTTTCCGTTAATGGATAAATTAATATTGCATAATTAATAATTAAATTAATTAACTAATCGATTATGAGGCTTTAGGGCACAAATCCCAATAACATGGACATGCTTATTAATACATACAACTATATAATATAACACTTATATTAAATAGAATTCATGTTCATGCTAATAATAATATCATACATCCAAATAATATAACACTTATATTAAATATGATGCATGATGATGTTTATCCTAAGGTGGAATTTTAAACTATATGACATACATTATGCAATATATCTCAAAAATAATTTAATCATACATCTCATGCAAAATTAAATTAAATAGCAAAAACAGATCAATTTCGGGCACCCCTAAAATTAATTAAATTGGTATAATCAAATTATATCAATTTAATTTATTAAAATAACATAAAATTACATAAAATACAAAAAGAAAAAAAAAAGAAAAACTCCACTTGTCTAGCTCGAACCCACAACCTCTGCTAAAATTAATTAAATGGTAAGCGTGGCTACACTTTGGCTTTTAAAGTCGAACACAGCAACGCTCAAGACGAGCGTCGTTACGCTTGCACCTCTATGTCGTAGTGTAGCAATATTGTGCTCTATGGTGAAGCATAAAAGGCATTTTTCTACTCCGTTTTACTCTGTTTTTGCTCCGTTTTTTGTCCGGTTCCTCAGCAACTTTTGCCTTTCGAATGACACGGACTTATAGACTCGATAGCAAAATTAAAATATCTCATCGAACTAAGAAATCTAAGGTGTCAAAATTGAAAATATCTATTTTGCAAACCCACATTCAAAATGCAGTAACAACACCTACGTTTTCTCCAAATTTTGTTTCCAAAACGAAATTTAAAGCACGATTTGGCTCTGATATCAATTAAAGGAATCAAATTCACAATGGAAGCGAATGATTGCCTCGTGCCATTAATTTTTTTTTGGAAAACCAAAATTACAGAGAACATGCAATAAGGATAAACATATATATATATATATATATATATATTAGCATGCTTAGGAGAAGAATAAGAGAAAACGATGTTTCCAACCTTTGAAGACCATCTTCTATGTGGGAATCATTTTCTTTAAGTCATGAATTGATAATTCTCCAACGAATTTAGAAGAACTTTTCTTCTCTTGGGAACACCACCACACGGAAACCTCGCTATTCTCTAGGTAGAATCAAAGAGAGGAGTTGTGGGCTCTCTATGTTTTTTGGCAAGGGAGATCTTTAGGAGGATGAAGAGAGTTGGTGAGGGAGAGAGTTTTTTAGAGAAAACACAAAACTTTTTTGTGAAAATTCTTGATCTCCTTGTAACTCCCTCTTCCCTTCCCTTTTTCTTTTTCATAAAATGATGTGAGAGAGAACTAGAATAACTCTCCACTACATGGGAGTTATTCAATATTAATTACTATTATTATTATTATTAATTTAATTAAATATATATTAAATCATATTTAATATATATAATTAAATAAAATTTAATTAATTAACAATTAATTAATTAATTAATTATCTCTTATTCAAATAATCTTTTCTAACATAACCTATAGTTTTAATATGAATCTTATTCATATAATTAATATTTAAATCCCATTTAAATATTTATCTCTCATATAAAGTATAAATTTTGAATCTCATTCAAAATAAACTTTATATTATAATGTAACTATATACATTATGGTAATTGTATCACATACAATTAATTCCCTTATTAATTTGAACATTTCAAATTAAACCAAAATATTTTATTCTAATAATAAGCCTTTATGAGCTAGCGAGGGGATCTTATAGACTTATAGTTAGAAACTCCAATGATATGAGATTAATCAATTAAACTATTTAATTAGATTAATCAATATTCATTAACTGTAGGTCACTTCACTAAAGACTTACAATTGCACTCTTTGCACTATAGATATATTGCTATGTCCATGCAATTTACTAAGCAACAGTAAGTCGATCCTTCACAAATTACTCATTACTACAATTGGATCAAATTACTATCTTAACCCTGTATTTATATCTAACTTCTTAAGTGCATTGATCCCTCTAATTAACAAACCGTTTATAGTCCAACTATGAACTAACCCCTTTCGGGTCAGTGAGAGGGTGAGGTCTCATTGTTTAAGGCCTAGAATTAGCCCTTAAGGAAGTAATTTATATACTTACCCGAAGCACTGGAATGAGTGAATTCTATTTTGTGAAGATATGTTCCCAGCTCCTTAATCAAACAAATCCCTAAAATGGTAAGCTTATTAAGTCAACGATTTGGCCACTCTCACCCCTTACAAATCAAAGGATCGCCCTCATAGACAAGAGTTCATAACTCACTTAGGATTCAGGTCGAGTTACCTATAGTCATCCTATGAAATGTTAATTTCTACAATTAACAGTGTTACAAAGAGAAATTAAACATTTTGCAATTCGGTTTTAAACAAACTCTTTGCATAGGATATCCCTACTCACATGTCTCCACATGAACGATTAGGATCAAATCATTTGTAAAACTTTACAACTCCTTGTAACAATTACAAATTGGGTCGTATTCGTAGTGTTACCAAAACAAGGCACCCAACCTTATTCCTATATGACAGACCTTTTCAGTTATTACTTAAAGTGTTGGATTGGTATGGTAACCCTAGAGGGGGGTGAATATGGTTTATTAAAACTAATTAAAACTTTTTACTAATGTGGGCTCAATTAAGCAAATCAACAAACTCTTTGCAAATAAGTAGTTTAAACAATATTTTTATGCAAATAAATTCACCTTGAATTAAACAAGAAATTAACAATCACGCTTTAAGCACCATAACAATCATACTTTAAAGCACTCTATTTAATTTTTATAAAAAGATTGGTAATGAATATAGGAAATTAATAACGACCAATCAAAATATACAAATATGAGCAATTAATCTCAAGAATTAAAAATTGCAATTAATTTCATGCAATAAAATACAGTAACAAAAATTAATTACAAAAATAAATTAGGAAAGGGATAGAGAAAATGACACCATGAATTTTATGGTGGTTCGGCACAATCGGCCTACATCCACTTCCCAAGCTCCTCTTGGATACTTCACTAGAAGTCATAACTCTTTCCAAGGGTTAGTCGAACTGCTATAACGTTCTTTTTCCAGGCACAAGAACAAACCCGATCCTTTCCACTGTTAAGGATCAAACCGTTACAACAACTCTTTTTTCGGGATCAAGAATCAACCCATACAAAAGTTTGGAAAAACAAAGGGCACACTTGACAAACTCTCTAAATAGAGTGGATTTACAAGTTTAAGCACTTCACAAATAAATCCTCACAATACAATATCTCTCTCTCAAGAATAAGATGAAAAGAAGAAAATTGAAGCCTGGAGAGAGAGCAACAATGGTGGCTTGATGACTTATGGAGGACTGAAAATAATAAAAGTTGTTGTGAAATTTTGGAGAAGATGAAGTGTTTAAAAAGAGATGGAAGTAGATGAAAACCAAATTCAATCTGGACCTTCAGATCTACAAAAAGAAAATTGAATGGTGGAGATTTAAACTCAACTAGCTGTTAGACACATAAAATAATATTAAATTTATTCTTTTTTAAAGTAACTAGCCGTTAGACACAAATATATATAATAATATTAAATTCATTTTCTTTTTAACATCCATCCAAAAGTCAAAAACCCACCAAGTGTTATTTCTCCATTGTTTCAAGTGGCACCTTTCGATTGGTCCACTTTGATGAAGAAAATCTACCACGTCATCAACTCGAGATTTTTTCGTTAAGCTTGTTTCGACCATATCTTCTTCATTTGAACTTCGATTTGAGTGATTCAAATTGCGTTGGAACCGTTTTTCCAAGCTCCACACAATAGACACTTTATAACGCTCAAATTGTTAATAAATAAAAGCAGGTTTGTTATTATCAAAATATTAATTAATCAATTAATTAAAATTAATTAATTTGAGATTAAGGGCCAAAAAGTCAACATAAACATGATCCAACCTTGTTGTGTTGGGTTGTATGTCCTTAAAACTCGTAGTTTTTGTAAATAAATGAATTTTAGTACATATGAAGTTATTGAAGTGAATTAATTATTTATTAACTCTAAATCCAATTAAACTACGAACCCTTGGCTATTATCATGAGTACTTGGACTTTACGTGGAGAGATAAACAGGATCAAGTTTGAGTAAGTAGCCTAAATAAGTCTACAGTACATGGATCATGTTGTCCTGGAGACACTATTGAATATGGTCGCTTCATGATTGTTACAAATGTTGTAAGGTGTCATAAATGAAGTGATCCTGATTTTTTCATGTATAGACATGTGAGCGAGGGTATTCTACATAATAAGATTGTGTAACACTGATCCTGAAATAATCACTGTTACATATTAATACTGATTAATTTCAATTATCAATGAACTAGATAACTTGATCTGAATCTTGATCTTTTTATGAACTCCTATTTATTCAGAATTATCCATTGATCTGCATAGGTGAGAGTAAGCTCAATAGTGCTGCCCAACATTCCTCCCATTTCAGGGATAAGACCGAGTAGATAGCTAGGGACATAGAATTTGCAAGACAGAATTCACTCCTACCCAACTTAGAGATAGCAGAGAGGTTGTTCTCTTAAATATTGTTCCCAAGACTTGAACAAGGGGTCCCATCCTCTAATTGGCCCGAAAAGGAATGGATTTAGTGATTAGATCCTAAATCAATTGTTCATTAGAGGGACAATGGTACTTAAGGACAAAAGATGTAACTCAGAGGTAAATCGGTATTTGACCTAGCTGAAGTTATGAATGACCTGTGAATGATTGACTTATCGATGATGGTTATATCAAATGGACACAAATATATCTACAGTGAGGAGAGTGTAGCTACGGGTTTTAGTGGAGTGTCTCGTTAGTTAACAAATGTTGGTTAACTAGGTTAAAGAGTTTGACCGGTTAATCTTAGATTGTTGGAGCCCATGATCTGTAGGTCCATTAGGTCCCTCTACTAGCTCATAAATTGACTAAAATCTTAGATAGTGTGGTGAAAAGTTTGAACCGTTCAAATCTTGGCTTTAGGAATGAAAGTTAAATATATACGATATATCGACATTTATTTACAAATTAAACGTACAAATAAAGTTAATTATAATATTTAAATATGATTTAAATATTAATCATATGAATAGGAATTCATATTGGTTTTTAGAAAAATCAGAACAAGTGGAAAAAATAATATTATTTTATTATTTAATATTTAAATAATATTTAATTAATTAAATATTAAATTATTTTCTATTTAATTATTTAATTATTTTTTTAAATTAAAAATTAATTTTAATTCAATTTTTAGAAATTCATTGAAAATTGATTTTAAAATTATTTTTTGAAGACTGGATTTTCCCACTAACTAAGCTAAAAACTTGGTTGTCTTCTTCACAATTAACGAACAAATTAACCATTTTGTGTGTCAAATTTTGATGCAATTGTATCGCATGTTATTCTTTAATAAATAGAGATGATTTTGACATAAAAATGGTTAAGAATTTTGTGAAATTAAAGGGTTAATTTTGCAAAATTCCAGTTAATCTTCTTCCCAACCTTCATTCCTTCTCAAATTCACCACAAATTTCGATCCCACCATCCAGTCTAAGCCTAAAGAATAGTAAAGAAGACTCTTTTGGTGGTCTACAACCAAGTGGTATTGAAATTCATCAAGAATTGAAGGAGAATTTGGAGCTTCAAGGGTAAGTGTTCTTAAAACTTTGGTTTTTCTTTTTAATTGCATGTTTAATCCTCTAAATTGAGCATCTTAGAGTGAAAATTGATCAGATTAACTTCCGCTACATGCTCATTTATCCATCAGTATGTCAACCACGTACATATTTACATTTACATAACATACCCATGGAATCTTAGTTTATTGGATTCAGTTAATGCATATAATAAATAAAATAACTTCTTATTTTATTCAATAAATAAAATGTATTTACAATTTACAAAACTACAAAACCCAAAGGATTTAGGACACACTAGTCCCAACACAATGTTGGTAACTTCCCACAGTTTAGGCCAGTTATCTTTTCAAATTCCAAGATTCCAAACTTAACAATCTTTTCTTCAAAATTGAAGGTCAACTCATTTTCTCTTGCTGTACAACATTGTTGTCAGATTATGTGGTATATAACAATTGTGTAGGGAATTTCGTAACTTGGAAGTTCAGGAAATGGCCAAATGAACTACATCAAAACCTTTCTAGTTGTTTCTTCTTAAGGTTGTGTTTAATATTGAGGATGGTTTCGAATTTTGCATAAATAACCATCTTTTTTACACTAAACCACCTATGTCTAGGTAACATGTGCATCTTGTACAATGGAAATAGTAGTGCATCTTGTATAAAAAAAATATAAACCAGTGAATATTTCCAATGTACAAATTGTGATATATGTAATTCAAACCTCATATAGTGTGTCCATACCTTCTTCGACGTGACTTGTGTTTCCTCTGCTGAAATGATCTGTATTCATCTTAGGCTTCTCGCGAGTGGTATGCTACATTAATATAAATATTTAGGGATACATTGTAATGACATGATATACATTATATATTCCTTAGTATATAAATTACATACTTTAGTGTTTTTGCTCCGTAGTGTATTATCCCTAATCTTTTCTTTTCCATGGCTGGTGTCCTCAACTTCCCTACTGCCCTGCTAGTAAATATAAGACTTCATTATAACTAGATGATATGATACATGTTTTATGTTTAGTAGTATATAAAATACATACATTGGTGTTTTTACCACGGGTGTATCACCTCTTGTTTTTTTCTTCATATGACTTGTTTCCTCATCTTCCCTTCTACTTTTCCTCTTCAATTTTTTCCTATTTTTCAGTTAGATATCGTAAATCATTCATGAGTCTCTGATTACCAATGACTATGCATAGACATTTTCAATTGAAAGTTTTATTATACTTTATCAATCTCAAACCCTCTTGTTTGTCTTGTTTGTCTTCTTTTAGGTTGATTCCTAGTTACTTGTGTGGGAGTCTAAAAGGATTACGTGTCAAGATGTATATTTTAAAGTAGACATATTGATTATTATACCTTTTGTTTTGCTGTCACTGTTGTTTTATGTTTCTTTGCCTCCTTTGTCAATTGCACATTTCTAACTTGAAGAGGCATATTGTCAACCTAATTTCATAATAGTTTTCAGATGTTGATTTATAAAGATATGATATATTTTACAGTTTATGCATTATACAGTGTGACTTTATGATATATTCTACGGTTTATATGACATTATATTGCATTATAATCTATTAATATACTACAATTTATATATTACCTCATTGACGTTAGGGTCTTCACATATAATTTCCTGTAACAATTTTTATTTTTATATCATGAATCATGATTTTGCAAACAATTTATAAGTTTACATTCATCCTATTCCATCTTAATATATGTAATAGATAGTTGAATACATTTGTTACCTCATCCATTATTTTATCTTCAGAGTCAAGAGTTGGTTCGTGAGCAATGAATGTTCTAGAACTTTCCCTATACATTGATTCCACATTCGAAGACGATTATGTTAGTTGTAAGAAAATATATTTTAATTTTTGAAGATATACCATCGTTTATGGGATATACCTCAAAATAGTATCCGGATGGAACTATTTGGGTCCCAAGCCCTTCCATGTCTTCTTCTTTTTCAATTTCTTCTTTTGGTAGTACGACTCTTAATGATATAAAATCGCTTGCCATGTCTTCTAATAGTCGATCGTAGAAGTTCGACAGTATTTTTTGTTCTTCTTGATTCAATTTCTTTTTTTTCCCTTTTCACATTTTTGGTATATGTTGTTCATCCTACAAGATAAAAATTGGTTAATAAAATGAAAGGAGGGATATTTTGATTTATATTAGTAAGATACATGCATCATCGGATGAAAGGTTGTGTACACTTTTATTTCAGATCACACATTAGATTGCGGTTTACTTGAAGATGCCATAAGTTGTGCACTTTTTCTTCTATCTGCTGCATTAGCCAGTAATCTTACACGCACCATTATGCTATACGTATTGAATCTTTTTTAGTAAAAAACTTATTTATATATTGCGTTGCATATAATGAATAGTCATTTATAATCAATTTTCTTTAATGTATAGTAGGTTAACAACCGTTTATATCCAATAGTGTATATCCATTATATCAGGACAATTATTAAATAAACAATCGCTTATATCCAACAGAATGCACACAGATGAACAAATTCGATGGATTGAAATAAATAGCTGCTTATATGTTGTACGGACATATATCCAGTTTCATAGATATACCAGCACAACTATACGAACATAAATTGATGCATATACGCTAAAAATAGCCACAAACGTTCATTTATTCCCAGTATATTATCAGATACACCAACACAAATGTATGCAATGTATACATAAACAGCAGCATATAGACACTGTTCATAAAACATTGGGAGCATGCCACATTTCGTTTTTTGTTCGCCCAAACAATTTGGGGATACATAATGAAATATATGGAGATAAATTGATGCATATATGTTAAAAATAGCGAATGTACCTTTTTGCACTCGTGTTTTTTTGTCTTTCTTATTGGAAAAATTGCACAAAATGACCAAAAAACTAATAACTTATCTATAGATGACCCACTCCCAAAAACTTTATCATCAGTGACCTTTTGGCCACATGATATATCAATTTTATCCTCCAAAATTAAAATAGCTAAACGGGTAGGAGGCGACTTTTAAAGAAAAAATGAAAAGGCACGTTTGGGTTGTTTTAATTTCGGGGCGTAAAATTGGTAGATGATAAAGTTTTTTGGAGTGAGTCATCCATATATAAGTTTTTAGTTTTTGGGTCATTTCGTGCAATTTTTTGACCTTTTGGCCACGTGAAATACCAATTTTCGTCGCTCAAACAATCATGGGGGATTGTGATGAGGTCATCGTATGATGGGCCATTTGATGGTCTGACTATGTCTACGAATTGTTGGATTGGGACAGTGGGGGCACTTGAACAGATGGTATTGCCACAGATGGGGTTGGGATTGTCTGTGGTATTGACCACTGTTAGTACACGTCATATGTCGGAATACTTTGAACAACCCATTTTTCACTTCTGTCATCCCCCAAGTTGCATGCCTCAACATTCTCCTCCAATGATGACGTGGTGTAAAAATCATATGTTGGAATGCTTTGAACTACTTCAGCCGTTGGATTGCATTCTTCATGTATGTCATGTAATCCATGCCTCTTTTGAGATGTAAGTGATACAAACAATGGTATTTGAGATGCATCACTTCCTTCTAGAAAAAGAATTAAGATCTTCATCGTCTACTATGACAATTGGAGGAACTTGGACCAATAGATTATAGTAGCACTTGATGTGTATATCGAACGGTAGGGACCAATGTTCAGTCGTTCAAACAGTATGCTAACTAATTCACTACTGGTTATATCTTTTCTGATTTCTAGACCTTTCATTTGACCCCTAACATAGTTACATCTGAACTGATCCCATTCCCCACCAAATCGTACAAAGATGCGAAGTAGATTCATTGACTCGTAGACAAGTTAAGGTTTTTGGTTAGAAATGATCTTCAGAAAAGAAAAAAACGGAGTGATCGCCTAGTAAAGTAAAATATAAGCGATCATATAGGCAAATGTAAACGGTCGCCTAGTATCATGTATGCGATCGTCTGGTGATGGACTAAGCGATTGTCTAGTATCATGTATGCGATCGCCTGGTGATGGATTAAGCAATCGCCTAGTATCATGTATGCGATCACCTGGTAATGGATTAAGCAATCGCCTAGTATCAGAATAAGTGATCGCATACATAATGTGTAAGCGATCGCCTAATATTGTGTATGCGATCACTGAGAATAGTGTAGGCGATCGCTTAGTTAACTATAATTGTTTGACTATATGAAGATAATCGATCGTCGACCGTTTATATAGAACTATATGATATAGAAAGAGAAACACTTACGTACTCTATGTTTCTGATTCTAACCTACGATGTTGCTGAAACGAACACTGGACGAAGATGAAAAAGCGACAGATGCTGTAACTCGCAGAGGAAAATGGAAAAAGAAGTTCGTCCGGATGTTTGTGATACTAGCAAAACACAATGGAATAATGGAACAATGTGTGAGAGCGACTGTCCACTAGTATCCTAGCATTTAATTTTGTTGGTATAATGATAGTTGACATTGAATGATTTTGTAAAGTGCTGGTGATGAAGGCTTTGGCATTCAATGTAATTAATTTCGAGGGAGAGAGAAAGTGTTGGGCTATTTTAATTTTGAAGGGTAAGATTGGTATTTCACGTGGTTAATGGGTCATCCGTTTTTGGGTCATTTCATGCAATTTTCCCAAAAAGGTCATTGATGATAAAGTTTTTGGGGTGAGTCATCCATATATAGGTTTTTTTTAGTTTTTTTTGTTCATTTTGTGCAATTTTCCTTCCTGTTGGCTTCTTCCTCTTTCGATTTTTTCCGTCCAAACCCTAGTCGTCTCCCCCATTTTTTCTGTCAAAACCCTTCCTTTTCGGTTGTCTTCTTCTGGGTTCCAGCCGTCGTTTCGGTTCCGTCGTCAATGGGACTGGAACGATGTTCGGCGTTGATTTTTTCCGCTTCAATTCGAGGTCACTGTTTTGTTAATGGAAGGAATGGCGTCGGTTGCAGAAGCAGAGGGTTTGGGAATATTACAAATTTTGAAAATAATCATTACTGTATATGAATGGTTTCCTATTTTGTTATATATATAGGGCCGAAATGGTAATTATACTATGACTGTGGAAAAACCCAAGAAGGCATTTTATTATCATTTGGCCCGGCAAGCCCCTAGGTCTTTTGTACTCTAAAAATACAATACCGCGGAGCTGAAACAAAGAGACAGTGTTTGCGAAAAGAAACGGACAACTTCAGAAATTCGACCAAAATGAATAAAACCACCATATACGCTTGGCTTGTATCAATTGTGTGCTTCCTCGTTTTGATGATCGTCACCCCATCTATCCCTCAATCGCAGGACTACCACCACTTCGCTGATCACCGCCAATTTTTAGGTCAATTTTCCTCTCCCTTGTAGGTCAATTTTATTATTATTTTTCCGTATTTTTGGTTCTAAAGCTTTGAACCTATCAAATTTCTCGAAACTCTGCTGCTTTCTCTAGTTGGGTGTAGTTCTTTTGTGCTTTTGCTCATTGCAATGGTGTCCTTGCCTTTGTTTGGTAGTTCGATAACCTCTAGTATAGTTAAAAGTCAGGTTTCGTAACCATTTGTTTTTTGATTTTTGGTGTTTGAAATTTGTGGATGTTTTCTCCTAATTCTTACCAATGGTTTTCAAATTTGAATTCTTACTCCATTTTCAAAAAACAAAATCAAAATTTTGAAAACTCCATTTTTTTTAGTTTACAAAGGTGGCTTTGATTTTGAATACACTCTCAACTCCTAAAATGTAAACAACAAAACATAGAAACCAGTAGATGAAAATAATGTTTATAGGCTTAATTTTCTAAACCAGAAAAACCAAAAAGCAAACGAAGTCTAAGTGATTCTTCTTATTTTTGAAGAGTAGGTATAATTGATATTGTTTATCTAACGGTTACACAAAGCATAAATGTTCAAGTCGTCAGTCAATTCTCATGGAGGCGAGTTTCTTCTATTGAAGGCACAAAAAGGCCTCTTACGATCTGATGAGAGCTCAAGCCTCTTACAATCCAAAGAAGGTGTAAGCCTTGATGTTATAAGATTGAGTCTCACCTTGATGCTTGCGTAGGAGTTAGGATTAGCATTTTATTTGGATTAAACTACAAGTTTAGTTATTGAAGTTTCATGTTTATGTCTAGTTGGTCCCTAAACTTTTTGAAGTAATCTAATAGGTCTCTGGACTTTAAAAGTATCAAATAGGACCCTGAACTTTCAACTTTGTGTAAAATAAATGTTGCCATATTCAACATTTTTTGAAATTAAAAAATTATTAGATATAAAATTGAAATTTGTGTCTGATAGGTTTGTGAATTAAAAAGAAAAATGTTGTATAGGACAAGAGCCTGTTAGACATAAAATTGTAAGTTGAAGGACTTATTAGATACAAAATTGAAATTCTATTAACACCTATTTGACACAAACATGAATTTTCATTGACTAAACTTGTACTTTAGCCCCCTTTTTTCTGCCTGATAGGAACAGAAGTCATTCATTAATATGATCAAATGGATTATAAAAGTAGTTCCTATCAGATATCTATTAAAAAAACACCTCCATTGATTAACGAGGGTCGGTGATCTATACTTACAAAATGGAACAAACAATTTACTCCCATTCGCTAACAAAGATGGGATTCTATGAGATTATTGATTTCACAATTCTTATCCATGTAGATGCGGTGGTCGTGCTCAAACCAAAGTTTCTAAAAGAATGCTCGAACATGATTAAACCAAAGAATCTATTTGTCCTTTTTGTAAGGATGACCCAATAGTAAAAGAGAGATAAGAAAAAGTATATTACCAGGTTTTGAAAATTCCCAGCGGAAGGATCCTTGTAGTTAATTTGAAAATTTATGGCAAAGGTTTAGCACTACTTGAATGGTGGATTTGTGTTTCTTCATTGGACAAACACATAGGGCAGCAACTGAGAGATTAGTATAGCCATGGGGATCTCCTCTGTGGCCTGTCAGAAGTATTAATGCATGAGTGCTGGGGTCTCAAATAAAGAACTTCACATTTTTGGATATCGACGTGACTGTACATGATGGCAAAAGGCTATATTTATGCTTTATTCAGCGGAGGAAAGGATCTTAGACAATGATTTAGAGGAAAACAAGCCATCTTTTGCTAGATTTCGACACTATAAATCATCTTGGAGGCATTAAAAAGTGGTAACTGGAATGGTGGTGAGGCTCAATCTGCAATTTCCTCCTTTCACAAGGTTTCTTCTCATGTGGAGAGTTGATGATACAGACTACAGAGTGTAAGTTTCAAGAGTCTGCAATGGTGCCATCTTTTTTGAAAGAGAGATGGTATAATCGGGGGAATTGGTGTTGGAGGCTTGTATTCTCCAACGTTTTTACAACGCTGTCTTTGGTTGTGTGTTTGTATGTATTTTCTTATGTTGGGAGACTTGATGTTACTTGGTTGCTGATGATTGAAATTTTGTCCTTTTTGCCTTTCTCAGGTATACCAAATACACTGAACGTGGTTTCAAACTTTCCATTCTTGATTATTGGTGTCATCGGCCTTGTGCTTTGCTATCATGAGAATTATTTTAGGCTGAGGTGCATTTTCTTTTTAAATAGTTTACTTATTTTCTTTCCTAATTGTTAGATCTTATATGATGAAGCAATATATTGTGTGATCATTATCAATTCTCAATTGATTATCTTTTCCAAAGTTTGCGAGGTGAGCTTTATGGTTGGACTTGCTTTTATATTGGTGTGGCTCTTGTAGCCTTTGGCTCCTCTTATTATCATCTTGAGCCAAATGATGCTCGGCTTGTCTGGGATCGGTTACCCGTGAGTCACTTCCCCCATTATGGAGTATCACTTTTTATATAGATTACTTGCAGCCATCTTAACAGTATTTCATACAGTATGTTGATTTTAACTAATTTACTCTTACTGGAAATTGTAGATGACCATTGCATTCACTTCGATCATTTCAATATTTATTATTGAAAGGATTGATGAGCACAAGGGAACACTGTCCATCATTCCTTTATTGTTGGTCGGTATAGTTAGCATTTTATATTGGTGGTAAGTTTTCCAAATTGTTTATCTTAACAGTTAGCATTTTACTAGTTAAACTCAACATCACTGCTTTAATGGAACTCAACGTCTCGGATACTTTATGTTATAGATTGTATCGGTGGAAATTTGGGTTTTCTTGAAGTTATTGGAGTAATATAACATTTATGGATGAATAGGTGTGGTAGGTTTGACTTTGTATGACACAGTGAAGGCAAAGCCCAAATAATGCATTATTAGTTATTTATATTACAATTGGAAATCTTGTTCAAACTGCTATCTGAGCTTGCGTGATATGACTTTCAATACAAATAAACCGTGGAGCTTTTGGAAATTTTGAATCATCTTGGACTTTTGGATTGTCAAAACAAAGTAGGAAAAGGATTTCAAATGATGCTTCCAAACTTTAAAAGTGTAATTGGTTACGTTATTGTTTACATGCTTGAAATAGTTTGGTTATAGAATGATTGAATGAACTTAGAGAAATTTTCATCTGGGTTTTATGTTGTACATTCTTTTGCAGCTTGTTTGATGATCTACGCCCCTATGCACTTGTCCAGTTTGTTCCTTGTATTGCTATTCCATTAATGACTATTTTATTACCTCCAATGTATACGCATTCTACGTACTGGCTTTGGGCTGCAGGTCAGCTACTTATTTAAGGTGTTCAATTGCTATTTTCTGTCTTGTTATTGGTAATATGTGATCATGGATGCACTTTTTTCTTGCAGGATTTTATCTATTAGCAAAGATAGAAGAAGCTAGTGATAAACTGATATATAATTGGACATATCATATTGTTAGTGGTCACACACTCAAGCACTTGTGTGCTGCTATGGTTCCTGTCTTCTTAACTTTGATGCTTGCCAAGCGAACAATTGAACCAGACAGGCAATTATTTCTTGTTCTCTATTCCTTCAATTTTTCTAACTTGTCCTTATGTATCCAAATATGATTTATTTTGAAAGCGTGTGCTTGGTTGCTTGTGGAAATGCTTCAATTAGCTCTGCAACACTGAAATGAGACAGTAGTATGTTAGGTATCTCTACTACCTGCAGTCAGAAAAACCTAACAAGAAAATAGAACAGGGGAACAACCACCCTGTTTAGATATATTGATAATTCCAACTAAGAACAGAAATGAACCATGTTACAATTTCTCAAGAGCACTGGAATCCAGGAAAAGATAGAGAACGTGTACAAGAAATGCTGGAATACTCTCCTAATATGTAGCCTTCAGCCAAATAGTCCACACTGCAAAAGAGCCTCTAAACCCCTCCACTGGTCCCCACTTCTTCAGTTATGATACTTAGCCCACAGTCAATCGAGAATTCCCCTTCCTGCCCCTTCGTCCGTACATGTGAATGATTGGGGGTCTCATAATATAAGTCATTGGATATTATTACAAATGGAACATAAATGCTCCATTCTTATGATAATAAGCCCCTTAATTGGATCTCTCTTTGAGATCTTTTTCTATTATATTATGATGTTAATCTCTCATGGATGGTACACCGCCATTCAATGGTTGACATAGACTGCAAAAAAACAACCATGTTTTCAATTACAAAGGAAAATCCTTTGATGGTTTTACGTACATATCCTTTTTCGCTCACTGTGGTACAAATTCATTTTACTTTGATATGGCTACAGTTTATCATCTCTTGGCCAAATGGAGGTACTTTCTCTTATCTAACTCAACATGTGATCAATTTCCCACAGGTTTAGCTAGTGGAGAGTAGGAGAAGTTGTAGTCTTTTGGTGTTTGATCAGGATAAGTTATTACTATACCCTATGTTTGGAAAAAGGGTCAAATCTTGGGAGAATAATTGGGTCTAGAGGAGTAGCCTAGCCAAAAGAGTTTCTAGACTGTATGCTCTTTTTTCTACTTTTCAAAAGAAAATTGTTAGTATCGTTTAGAAGGCAATTTGAATCCTTGCTTTTGAGCTTTGAAAAACGTGTGCATCCGTGGAATATGAATTTGAGAGATGTCCAAAATTTACGTACAAATCTGGATCTCTTTTCATTTTCAAATGTTATGAAGAAATATGCATGGGAGAATATATGTGAGGAAATGCTATCTTCTTTCCCCCATTGAGTCTAGTTTCTGGAAGGCCATACTGTACAGACATCCATAGTTTGACATATTCCATAATTCTCATTTCAACCGTTACATATATCATCACATATTTTCCCAATTTCACCAAAATCTGTGGATTGTAATCCCTGTATGAACTCTTTCTTTTGTGATCCCTTGCAGGCAGAGTTTATTCAAGAGTTGGAAGGTGACATTAATGAAGGTCAGAGATGATAAGAACAAGGTAGAGGCCTCAGTTTGTGCCTTCTCATCTGTCCCTGTCCTAGAACCACAATAGCTTGGATTTGGAAGATATATCAACTTGGTAAATATTGCTCTTTTATTGTATAGCTGTATTTTTATATTGAGAAAGATCGCACAAAACTCAAGTCTCCCAAATGTAATCACATATTAGGAAAGTATGGTTTTGTTCTTCTAATACATTTAACATATCAATAGATAATTGATTAAATTATATGAAAAAACTTCTAAACTTTTTATATTACTTTGGAGTAGGTTTTAATTATGGAACTGATTTTGATAAGTTTCCATTAAAATTTAAAACCAGTTCGAAAATATACTTTTGAACTTTGAAATGTCTTTCACGATATTGTAGTTATATAAAAGATTTAAGGTATAGTTGTTTTATCTTAAAAGTTATCATTAAAACCATTCGATTATATGCCCACCGATTTTACCAAAAGAAAAAAAATAATAAATAAACGGTCAATCGATTATGATAAACATACTTTAATGGGTATGCATATTTTTAGACATTACTAAATGCAGCAAGATTTGGAGGGCAAGCCTTTTTTTATTTTATTTTTTTATTTTTATTTTTATTATTATTATTTAACCTGATTTGGTGTAACCACATGTTTTCCAATAAGGATAGCTGCAAATATAATTATTAGGTCCAAAGTAGTACAAAAGAATTTGCACATATTGAACTCGTTCGTAATTTATGGATTTTATTGAGGTTTATTTAGTAAAATTGTTATGGAATATGTGAATTACATTTAAATCCAATATACTAAGAATTCATAGCTATATTGTGAATGCTTAGATTTTATATGATAAAAGTGGATCAAGTTTAAGCAATAACCAAAATGGTCTATAGTATATGGATAAAGACTGGGTACCTTATCCTAGGGACACAATTAGGCCCACTTAGTATTTGATACAAGCGATGTGATCTTACATCGTTCATGTAGAGACATGTGAGTGGGGGTATCCTATGCAATGAGTTTACATAAGATTGAACGAAGAAATAATCACGTAACACTGTTTACTGTTAAAACTGATTATTTCAACTCGATGGCCTAAGTAACTCGATCTTAGTTCTGAACTAACTATGAACTTCTCTTTGTTTGAGATTATTGTTTAATCTGCATGGGTGAGAGTGACCAGTTTGTCGACTCAATGTGTCCCCCATTTTAGGGATAAAATCAAGCAGCTAGCTAGGGACATAGTCCTGATGAAATTTACTCCTACCTTATTAAATGATAATAGATAAGTTGTTCCCTTAAGTACTTAATCTAGGTTTTGAACAAGGGGCCCACCCTCTCATTGGCTTGAGAGGAACTCGGTTTGTTGGTTGGACCACAAACCAGTTGTTCATTAGAGGATCAGTGGAACTTAAGGAACAAGAAATAATTACAAGGGTAAAACGGTATTTTGACCCAGCTATAATTACGAACAACTTGTGAAGGATTGACTTATTAATTATGGTTGGATAGACTTATTAATTATGGTTTATCTACAGTGAGGAGAGTGCAGCTACTATGCTTTAGTGGAGTGACCTGGTAGTTAACAAATGTTAATTAACTTGGTTAAAGAGTTTAACCGATTAATTTTTAGATCGTTGGAGCTCATGATCTGTAGGTCCATTAGGTTCTCTTGTTAGCTCGTGAACTAAACCTTAGAACAGTATATTGAGACAATTTGAAGTGTTCAAATTTAGGAAAAAAAGCATTATACAATTTGATTTGTTTAATTGTGAATTAGACGAATTGGGATTATAATAATATTTAAATATGATTTAAATATTATACCGGTGAATAGAGATTCATCGAGTTTAAAATTGTTGAAAAGTGTAAAGTATTAATTTAATATAATTAATTAATTAGTTAATGAATAATTATTTAACTTAATTATATTAAATTGAAATTTTGATTTATGAAATCAAAATTGTTTTCTTAATTCTTAATTGAGAATACCTTCTTCGGTTGCATGGTGAAGGAGGAGGTGGAGACCTCTCCTTCATATGCATTTTCCACTTTCTCCTTCAAGCACCTTATTCACATTCTTGGTGTCTTTCAGCATGTAATTGGGATTGCATGAGTTTCTTTTTAAATAAGGAAAAGCTCAAAGTTGAGGTTTGAGGAATTGACCAAAAGAACTTTACGGAAAAGTTCTTGAAATAAAAAAGAACCGAGGGTGTGTTCTTTAGTTTTGCTCAAATTTCTTGCTCAAATTTAGATCCCACTGTTCGTTCTAAGGCCTGAGAATAACAAGGAAACTCTAGTGGTGGTCAATGGTGTAACACCTAACCTTTGACCTAGTTGCTTATAAGTTATAAAGAGTAGAAATTAGGGTAAAGAGAAGAAAGTAGTGTAAATGGTGTAAATGTGGAAATAAAGCCTAAGAAATTAGAAAGAATTTTAAGATAGAAGAATTAGGGTTTGTGGAGTAAGCTAAAATTTGGGTTAACTGTTGGATTTTAGCCAAGTAAATTGGATGTTTTGAAGAAGTTTTGGACGCTTAGAAGGTTGGAAAAAGTCACCGGAGGTTGCCACGAACTTTCCCGAAGAAATTTGGAGCTTACGGGAAAAGTCAACTTTACGGAAAAGGTCAACGGTTCTTTACGGGAAAAGTCAACTTACTGGTAAAAGTCAACGGGAAATTACCAGGAAGTCAAACTTTATGGAAAAGTCAACAGATCTTTACGGGAAGTCAACTTACGAGAAGTGGAGGTTACCGAGAAGAAGGAACTTACCAAGAAACCATTTTTGGGAAGTTGAACCAGTGGAACTTACCAAGACTTAACCGTGGAACTTATCGGGAAGCTAAGATGGAAAGCCGAACCGTCGGAAAATACCAGAAAATTACGTTGAAAAATTAGAATGAACCGCCGAAAGTTACCAGAAAACTGGACTGAAAAAGTGAACTGGCAGAACTTTACAGGAAAATCTTGAATCGACAGAACTTTACGGGAAAAGTGGCAAAATGCAAAATTCTTCTTTCTGGCCGAAATTCTTGTGTTAAGCAGTGGAAATTTGGAGTTTTATGCTTCAATTGAGTGAGTTGTTGAGCTGCATGTTGAGTTTTTCATGCAAAAATTGAGGTCTTTTGATGCATGAAGAAGAACATGCAATTGAACATTTGGGAGGTGAGATGTCGAGAATTTAGGCTGAAGAATCGGCTGAGAATTGGCTATAAATAGAGCTTAATTTGTGAAAGAATTTCCATCCATCATTTTTCTGCTGAGAGAACCTAAGGGGAGAAAGAAAAGAAAAAGAGAGAAGGAAAGAAAGAAAAGAGAGACAGATGAAAAAGAGAGAAAAAAGAGAGACGGGAAAGAGAGAGAGGAAGAAGAGAGAGAAGGAAAAAGAGAGAGAAAGGAGTTGAAAATCTTTTGGAGATTCCATTTGAGAAGCTCGGGAATTTCAAGCTTGTCTGGTCAATTTCCGTTATATTACTGTGAGTGGTTGATTTTCTTTTCGTGAGGGAACGTAATTATATCATTAATAATAACACATTATGAGTTTTATTTGATAATTATGGATTATTGTATTATACGTGCTATGGTGAGATCTTGAATAAGTTATCAAGTTTATTAGCATGATGTTGTAAGCTTGCTAGGATAATCGTTATATATTTAGCGAGCTTCTTGGATTAATCGATATATCGAGCTTTTGGATTATGGAATATATATATATAACAAGTTAATTAGACATGTACATATATTGGGCTTATGGATTTATGGAATATATGTATCAAGCCACTTGAATAAAGTATGTGTATCGAACTATTTGGGTATATAGTATTTGCATATTGTGTACTAATTCCGATGTTGAAGGAATATTACGAAGGCATCAATGGATAGATTGAGGTTTCCAATGCCGAAACACTGGGAGAAGGCATTGATGATGATAGTCGTGATTGAGACCGAGATTCGTTACTGCAGAAGATAGTCAGAAGGTCAGAAGGACCTAATTTCTGAGCCTGTAGCAGGGATTTTCCTCAAGGGATAGTCAGGGGGTCACCAGGGCCTAGTTCCTAATCTTGCGAGAAGTACTCGAGGGGATGGTTAGGGGGCCGAGGAGTCTAGTTCTTGATCCTCGAAGGTAAAACTATGTGCACATGGGGGAAATATTGGGAGACTACAGTGAATAGTTGTACACAGATTTGATAAATTTAGCTGAGCCGGGATGGCTAGCGGGAGAAAATTAGTTAGAGGTTTTGCTGTGCAGAGGTGCTAGCGGAAAAAGATGATTCTGAGTTTAACCCTACGAGGGAGGTTTGAGTATTAGCTCGTTTTAATTATAGAATTATTTGCACCTATTTTATTCTATGTGTATTATGATTATTATTATTATAATACTGAAAGGGTTAGAACCCTTGTTTGCTCGATCACTTATTGGGCTTCGTTGAAGCTCATCATTTTCTTTTGTTTTTCTTTCTAGGTAGCAGTTGAGTTTTCGTTGCTGTTCTAAATCAAGGCCTACCAAGAAATTATGTGTACTTAGCCATAGGCGGCAGTCTAAAGAGGAACTAGAAACATGTTTTATGTAAACGGATTTGTTAAACATATGTATTGATAAGCATGTCTTATGAGTAATATTATTTTTGCCCGTCTAAGTTAAACACGTGGTGCTGAGAGTGATATAGGTTCGACAGTAAGCATCGAGGGTCGGTGTCTACTGTCCTCACGCTTCATCTCAAGCTGCGGGGGAAGTGGCTCGGGGTGGGGTGTGACACGTGGACAGTTTGTGATCAAATTTTGGAGATTCTCGAGGACAAATTTTGAGCTACAATAAGTAAGTGTTACTTCCTTTGTATCTCATATTTATCTAAGCATGTTTTTCCTTTAAATTGATGTAATTAGAGTGCTTTGCATTCTAATTTCTTTTCTGCATGTCTTCTAACTCCATCAATTGGTATCAGAGCATGCTTAAATCACTCAATTTACATTAATTTGATGTTGGTGGGTGCAATTTCATGAGATGAATGTTGTGGTTGCTAAATTTTAGTTTGAACTTCTTTTGGCATCTAATTTAGCTTTAATTTGTTGAAATAATAGTAATTTGGCCCATTGTTTATGGTCTTTAATGTGCGAACAAAGGTCTATAATTTTATTAGTCATTAGAGTTGATTCTAGGTTGTAATTTGGAGAAAGAAGCCAGCCAGATGGAAGAAATTGAGCATTCTGCCATTTTCCCATAAAGTTTTGCCGATTCACACGGTGGTTCATTTTCCCGATAAGTTCTAGCTGTTCGATTTTCGAGTAAGTTCCGATCTAATTTTTTGGTAAGTTATGGTGGTTCAGCTTCTCGGTAAGGCTCATGCTTTGTTTTCCAGTAAGCTCCGCCGGTTCGTTCCTAGTAACTTCCACCAGTTTAATGCTTGAAAATTTGACTTTCTAGGTAAGTTGACCTTTCTCGATAAGTTTCAGCGGTTCAGTGTCTGAAAGTTTGACTTTTCCAATCAGTTAACTTTTCTGGGTAAATTCCGCTGGTTAATGCTGAAAGTTTGACTTTCTCGATACGTTTGACTTCCCGATAAGTTTCGTTGACCTTTTCCGTAAAGTTTCTCCCAGTAAGTTTCACGCATTTTGAAAGTTTGACTTTCTCGATAAGTTTGACTTCCTGGTAAGTTTCGTGGGTTCAATGCCTAAAAGTTTGACTTTCCCAGTAAGTTTCGTTGACTTTTCCAATAAAGTTTTGTCAACGTTTCCGGGTAAGTTCCATGCATTCTGAAAAGTTTGACTTTTCCCAGTAAGTTGACTTTTTTCGATAAGTTTGACTTCCCATAAGTTGACTTTTCTCGGGAAAGCTCCTAGCAGCACCTGAACAGTTCAGGCGATCCAGTTTGGCCTTTTTCCAGCCGGTTTAGCTCGATTTCAACATTTCTGGTCTGGTTCAAGAGGTTTGAAGTTCGGGCCGATTCAAAGGGTTCGTTTTTCAATAACAATTGTACTAAATCAGCTATTTTTAAGCCAATTAGATGTCAAAATCGGTCCACTTTAATGTGTTCAAAATTATGCATTGTGAATATATGTTTTAATTAAATCAAATTTATTTGTGCATAAAGTATACCATATAGATCTAAAATTCCACCATAGCATTAACATGTTGCATATATTTGTGTTATAAAGTGTTATAATGTATAGTATGCATGTCTTATCTATCATGAAATTAATATAAGTGATTATATTATTTGGTGATAAATGTTATAGTATGCTATTCTTTTATAAAGTGTTATAAAATGAATTAGACATTTAAAATCTATAACAAAGTTAAAATCTGTTTGAGGCTGGAGGTACTTAAGTTGACGGTTTTCGAAACACCTGCTATTTGGGGATCAAACCGGTTTTTGAGTTTATGAAAATCTAGTCTTATGAGCTTGTGTTTATGGTGTAAGTTTTAAAATGGTTTTATCACTTAGACATTGTAGGTTAAACCCAGTATAAGAGTTATACTTGGATACTTTGCCTAGACTTAGGTTATATTTATTTAGCCGAGATATAACTAAGTAAAAATACCCAATATTCGAATTAGAACACTTCAGTGGGAGAGTTGTATACATGATATGCTAGCTCTCATGTCCTTAAGAGTTCATACCATGAGATTCATGCTGGGCTTTGTCACACCCCATCCCGAACTACCCTCCCGTAGCCTGAGACAGAGCGTGAAGACAGCAGTCATCGACTTTCTGGTTGAGTCCTATTGTTGAACTTCCTTTATTCCCATTTAACTACACTTCCTAGGACGGTGATATCATTAACTCTTGAGAAACCTCGACTTCGACCGACAACGGGAACTGTCATGCTACCTGAAAAATGGAAAACATATGAAAGGATGAGCTAACAGCTCAGTGAGTAACAGTTTTTGGAAATATTTTTCTTTATCTATAAAACTGATCATAATATAAACATTGTCAACAACGAATAAAATATCGATTCAAATCATATTAAATCATACTCAAATACCATTGTTAAATCATGCATGCTTAATTCAGAGAAAAACACTCAAAATTTCCGTTCGTTTCAAATCGTTTTCCCTTAGTTGAGGCGGAGCGGTGCTCTACGCTTCTCAACGTCGAAAACATCTCATATCATTTTCCTTAGTTGAGGCGGAGCCGAACTCTACGCTACTCAACATCGATTATCCATTGCTGTGTGGAGTAATCTCAACACATTAGCGTCGTATATTCCTCTATGTGCACATAGGTATTATAATCCGAGCTGCCCATATGCTTTTCTCCAAGTCCTTGAGCATTGGGGTCCCATTTCCATATCCAGGTTACCATTTGCCTTCTTCAAGTTCCTCAGCATTGGGTACCTTTAAAACATTTTATAAGCGGGTTGCCGAAGTACCTTTTTCGAGTCCATCAGTACTGGGTCGGGAGAAACTCACATGCCTTTTTAGCATTAAGCCTCATCTAAAACATTTTAGAAACCAACATTTCACATAAATAGTTCATATGAAACCTTTCATGGAAAACAAAATATTTCTCGATAAACAACATCTCGCAACATGCCTTTCAACATCTTATAGAAATTAGATAAAACATGCCTTGTGAACAATATAATCAAACATCATGCTTTCCAATAAACTCAATTCCACATCTTTAATATCAACAACATACTTTTCAATATGCTCATTTCCAAATCTTTCATAAAATCATATAACAACAAACAACATGCTTTTCAGTAAAATCATGAAAATCATATATTATAAACAGCATGCACTTTAATAAACTCATTTCTAATAACCAGCACACTCAAATGTTTTTTAAATATAAACGCATGCTCTATATGTTGAAACTCATGAATACTTATTCATATTCCAAAACCAATGTTATTAATCACAGAGAACGCATTCATATTTTGAAAAACGTTAGTGTTACTCACATAATACTTGCTCAAAGGTAGTTCCTTTTCCTTCCTTCTAATTCTCTTTCCCGAGCTTCTTGGATGCAAGGCTTGAGATTCTAAAGCCGCAAGGTAGCTATTTTCCTTTTTTGGTAGCTCAGTTGGACGCAACCTTTCTCCTTGAACGCAAGGTTGACAACTAACGCAAGGTGCAGCCTAACAAATAACTCTTCTTGCTTCCCTTTTGGATGCGTCGACCTCTCTTGGACGCAAGGTCCAACTTGAACAACGTTCACCTAGAATGCAGGGAGATAGCTTTCTCCTGCTTCCTCTTAGAAGCTCCGATTTTTGGATCCTTCCTCTGCTCCTCTTCCCTCAAGGTCCTACTTATAGCTTTGGAATATAGTGCTTTCCATCTCACTTCTCTTCCCTTTTTGCCACTTATTTACCACTTATTTGCCACCTGTTATGCCAGCATGCAATCTTGACACCTTCTCCTTATGAGGTGTTAAGTCCAAATGAACCCATGCAACCTTTACCAACTCAATTTATGTGTCCAACTGACTCCAATATACAAACAATTCATCCAACATAGTGTCCCCTATGCGCCCCTTTAATCCTCTTTCAGGTTTTAGCTTTATTACTTTCTTCTGTTACTCTCGGCCATACTACCTTTGACCCCGTTTCTCCACCGCATACTGCTAGCGTAAGCACGTTCAAAAGCTTTAAGCGAACTAATATTAATAATCTCATATTGTAAATTTAAAAAAAGAAAAAAGAAAAGAAGGAAGAAGAAACCAAAAGGGAAAGAAGACAAAAAAGGGAATTAGAAAAAGAAAAGAGAAGAAAAAAGAAGAAGAAAGAAGAGAAGATAAGGATGGGAGAAGTCGGTTATAGCATTTTATTGAAGGGAAAACTTTGCCACTTATTTCTCTTTATTTCCAAACTCATTTCTATGCTATCTTTCAGCTGCATGTAGTGGAGAGGTTGAAGAAGAGTTCTAGGGCAAATTCGTGCAAGGTTTTGGATGGTTTCATGGTAAAACTGAAGCTGAAACAGAAGCTTGATTTGCTGTCGCCAGTTCGAACCAGGTTTGGTTTTTGGTGAATATCGAGCTGAAGAGATTGAATTTTGGGCTGAAATTTTAAGGTTAGTAAGTTAACTCAATTTTGAACAACTTTTATGAAGGATGCCTGAGTTGAAATGGAATAGAAACATGTAAACATTTAGCTGGAAGTTACTGATACAAAATTTCTATGCAATCTGAAGTAGCGAGGAGAAAACTTGCAATATCTGGCGAACCAGGATGAGTTAAGCCACGAAAATTTGAGGTAAGCTAGAAAACATGTTTCTCTACAAGTTTATAGAAGGAAAGAAGTTCTAAATCTGGCTGAAAATATGACTTTGAACTGATAGAAGTGAGAAGAAAAAGAAAAGGAGGAAACTCTGCTGTCGGGTGTCGTAAGGAAGCTGGTATCGCTGAGAAATTGGAGCTTGAGTAGCGACACGAATCTCGCTGGTAGTGCAAAGGAGGTTTTTGTCTCACAAATCTCGCTGACTCTCGCTCGGTGTCGCTCCTCAGGTAATCTCACTAGTCTCGCTTATTCTGGTATTGCTAGTGCTGTGTAGCTGTTGTGTAATTTCGTTAGTAATCTCGCTAGTAAGGTGAAATCTCGTTGGTAATCTAGCTAGTGACATAGAATCTCGCTTATTATGTTTATTTTAGAAAAGAAAGGGAGTCTCGGTGGTGAATCATGATTAGAGTTTAAGTATGCACATTTAATGATCATGTAAAGGAAGTTTAAGGAAAGCGTAACGTGAAGAATGTGTATTTACAGGCCAAGAAGAGCACAGAAAGGCATATAATCCGCTCAAGGCCTAAGGACAAGTTGTGAGTGACACTTTTCTCTCTTTGAAAAGGAAATTTATTGAAAATGTTTAGTTTGGTTTTTTTTATGAGATATGACTTTGAGATGAACTGTTTTCTTTGAAAAACATGATATTTGATGATATTGTTCACAAGGCATGTTTTATCCATTTTCTATAAGATGTTGAATGGCATGTATGTTGTTTATCGTGATATATCTGATTTTTCATGAAAGGTTTTCATGTGAACTATTTACGTATAATACTGGTTTTTAAAATGTTTTAGAGGAGGCTCAATGCTGAAGGACATGAGAAGGCATGTGAGTTTCCCCGGGACCTAGTACTGAAGGACTGGTAGAAGGTACTTGGGCAACCCGCGATATTCCTATCTGCACATAGAGGTTGTGACGTTGGGTGTGTGGAGTCTTGCTCCACCCCAACTAAGGTTGTTATCGACGTTGAGTGTGTTGAGTTTTACTCCGTCTCAACTAAGGATGTTTTCGATGTCGGGTGCGTTGAGTCTCACTCTGCCCTAACTAAGGGAAAGTTTTGAGAACGAACTGATTTTTCGTGTACGATCATTTTGGCATGAACATATGTGATTTGATTACGTTGTTGAAAATTATGATTTTACAGAAATGATTATTTGAATCACGTTTACGTATATGGTGTTATAACGATTTTAACATGCCTGTTTTCGAACAAAAGATGGCTTTTAGCTCACGTTTTCCTATTTTCTTTTCCTCCCAGGTAGCAAGGACATTCCTGGTGCATTGCCTACTCTAACTCGCCTTGCATAAGCTTCGAGTTTCCAGAAAAATTTGTCCTGTTTTGAAGTGTTGCTTGTATGTAAACCTTATATAGGTGGCATGTAGACTCAACTGTATATTTACTGTGAGTTGAAACATGGTTTTGTATAAGGTCTTTACGAATGAGTTGTAAATTTGAATTATCGATATATATAAAATTCCTATTATGTTATGGTTTGAAAAGTCAAAAAGGAGCAATACGTATGTTGTAAACAGTACAAGATCAGTGGGTAGAAGTGGATGGTATGCGTCCCAAGATGGGTGATGTATGCTGTCCTCACATCTCCTTTCAAGTTATGTAAGTAATTTGGGAGGGGGTGTGACAACTAGGCGTCAATGTCTCAGATGCACACGACTATGCGTTTGTACCTTTCTGCATAATACCACGCGTCCAACTCTCTTCCCTTATGTCCAATCTTAGCTACAAGTCCTTCTCTTGTGTGATAACACATCCGACGATATGGTTTACCCTTGATAACCAAACCCAACTCAAGACCTTCCTTTATACGTTTGCACTCTTTACGTTTGCCTTTTCTTCGTTCTGCGTCCATGACTTTCCTCTTATCTTTGAGGATTCCTTGATTATCCCTCTACGTGTCCTTAAGTTATATTCCAAGGTTATTCATTTAACCTTTTCCTTGTACTTAATTATTTCTCTTATAATAAATTTGTATGCGTCCACCCTTTGCTCCCAGTCTTTAAGCTTACTTCTCAACCTTCTAATTTATCCAACACTTGAGAACATCCCTCGATAGAAGTGTATGCGTTACTCAGTTTGCGATAGTATTCCCCTGGTTTCTCCTTATGCGTTTATCCTTCCTTTCCGAGACTTAGATTTCCTTTCAATGCACCACAACTCCTCTTTAGTTCTCCTGCTCATACGTCTTACTTAAGCCAAGCTTACACCTCAATCTTTAATTACCTCCTTTGCGTTCATTTCTTTCCCTCGGGCTCTCGGGTTACCTTACAATACTTCAACACTTATTTTCTTTTCCACAATGGTTACCTTTACCATGCGTTTCCTTAGTCTTGACCATGCTTCCAACATGGTCTCTTACTTACAAAGTATGCGTCCAACTCAATCTAACTCTTTCCATCACTTGGTGAGATTTCATTTCTTTTCTTTAGATCATACCTCCAAGCTTAGAAACATAGTTGCGTTCTTCTAGTCTGGTTATTCTACTTAGAAGACTTCTTAACTCCAAGAATTACTTTAATTCCAAAATCCAGAAATCACTCAACGCAACCTTCCAATCCAATCCTTCTAATCCAAACTTATTTACGGCTTATACTTACCCCATACTTAAAGCATAAACCTCTTCAATTTCAATGCATACTCATTCCTACTTTTAGCAATATTTTTCGGCCAACTCCACAACCTTGTGATCCAATACCAACTCTCTTGTCTTCTTTTCTTTATAAGCTCTTAAATGCATAGGTTCAAGAAATAGGGTGTTACAAGCTTCGCGCCACCCTGGGAGTGAACTCCAGTCAGAGAGTGTTAGCATAAGTCAATAATAAGGTGAATAGGGGAAGTAGTTCATAGTAAGTGGGTGAAGGAAGTGTGTAGACACATCCTACGGTCTCTTCTATTAGGTCACATCGTGAGATTTCCATGATGCACTTGCAAGTCATTTCCTAACATGACACTACCAATTGAAGGGTTTGTATCATGGGATTTGGAACACCGTGAACTCCAGAAATGGATATGGTTTCTTTGGTCCGTCATCAACATTCTCTTTCCCGCGAAAGGTTGTTAATATTGATCTTTAGAATCTAAAAATGGCGGGTATACACTTACAAAATAATACTAAGTGTTATTAAGTATTTTGATCAAATAAATGATAATCAAATACTATAGGAATGAGAGTTATTCTGGTATTAGTATGTGGTCAAGAATGTCTTGATTTAGTGAAGGAGTAATTGACTGCCCCTTGATAGCGGTTATTCTAAATCACTAAAATATCATTGCAAGAGAAATAATCAGTGGGTATATTATTACATGCTAAAAACTGATTGGATTACTCTTCTATAGCATATCACTAAATTAAAAATTTTGTTTTTCCAGCCATGTCCTATTTGTTCATTCAATTGCATGCTTCCGAAAAAGTTAACAGGGATAATTTCGGTACTTGAAAATCAAACTTGAACACTATACTAGTAATGGATGATCTTAGGTTTGTTTTAATGGAGAATGTCTTCCAGTTCCTAGCTTAGTAGCAAGCCAAAATGTTCGGAATGTTAGGACTAAGTCTGAAACTTCTTCTTTAAAGAGTATGAAGAAAAAGGGAAAAAACTCTTACAAGTCTCAGTAGCAAGAAAAGAGTTACAGATAAAGGAAAGTGGTTCTATTGCAACGAGGATAGACTTTAGGAAAGAAACTAATCGAAGTTTCTTGCTAAGAGACAAGCTGAAAAAGAAAATAAAGTAAATGTGATTTACTAGTTGTTGAAACATGTTTAGTGGATAATGATAATTCTACCTGGATACTTGATTCAGGAGCCACTAATCATGTTTGTTCTTATTCCCAAGAAACTAGTTCCTGGAAACAGCTTGAAGATGGCGAGATAACTCTCAGGATTGGATCAGGGGAGATCATCTCGGCCAAAGCAGTGGGAAATACATTTTCAAGTAAAATGTATCATCTCCGAAAAAACTTCATATCTTACTTTATGTTCCTAAGTGTAGTGGACATTTAATATCTATCTCATGTTTGTTAGAACATGTATATAAAGTATCTTTTGAAGTTAATGAAGCGCTCATCAGTAAAAAGGTATCAATATTTGTTCTGCAACATTAGAAAACAACTTATATAAGTTAAAACCTACCAAAGTAAAAGCTATTTTAAATATAGAGATGTTTAGAACAGCTAATACACAAAATAAAAGGCAAAAAGTTTCTTCAAATGCCTATCTTTGGCATTTAAGACTTGGCCACATTAATCTCAATAGGATTGAGAGATTTGTTAAAAGTGGACTTCTAAATCAGTTAGAAGATAACTCTTTACCTCCATGTGAGTCTTGTCTTGAAGGTAAGATGACCAGAAGATCTTTTACTAGAAAAGGTCTTAGAGCTAAAGAACCTTTAGACCTCGTGCACATAAACCTCTACGGTCCTTTGAATGTCGAAGCACGAGGAGGGTAAGAATAAGTTTCATCACTTTTGTTGATGATTATTCGAGGTATGGCTATGTTTACCTAATACATCATAAGTCTGAGACATTTGAAATGTTCAAAGAATTCAAGGTTGAGGTTGAGAACTTATTAGGTAAAACTATTAAAACACCACAATCAGATCGTGGTGGAGAGTATATAAACTTGAGATTCCAAGACTGTCTGATAGAATATGGAATTAAGTCTCAACTTTCTACACTTGATACACCACAACAAAATGGTGTATCAGAAAGAAGAAACGGAACCTTGTTAGACATGGTTCAGCCAATGATGAGTTATGCTCAGTTGCCTGATTCGTTTTGGGGACATGCCGTAGAGACTGTTATGTATATTTTGAACAATGTTCCTTCTAAAAGTGTTTTAGAAAAAAACATTTGAATTATGGAGAGGGCATAAAGGTAGTCTACATCATTCAGAATTTGAGGATGTCCGACACATGTGTTGGTGCAAGATCCCAAAAAGTTAGAACGTCGTTCAAAATTATGCCTATTTGTAGGATATCCCAACGAAACAAAAGGTGGATTATTCTTTGATCCTCAAGAAAATAGAGTGATTGTATCAACAAACGTTACTTTTTTTTAGAGGAAGACCACATTAGAGATCATTAACCTCATAGTAAACTAGTATTAAGTAAAATTTCCAAAGAAACTACAGGCGAATCAACAAGAGTTGTTGATCAAGCTGGTCCTTCTTCAAGTGTTGAAAAATCACATCATTCTCAAGAGTTGAGAGTGCCTCGACGTAGTGAGAGGGTTATTCATGAACCTGACCGTTACATGGGTTTAGCAGAAATTCAACTGGTCATACTTGATGATGGGATAGAGGATCCATTGACCTATAGATAAGCAATGAATGATGTTGATAAAGAACAGTGGGTCAAAGCCATGGACCTCAAAATGAAGTCTATGTACTTCAATTCAATCTAAGAACTTGTAGATCAACCAAATGGGGTGAAACCTATTGGTTGTAACTGGATCTACAAGAGGAAAAGGGACCAAGTCAGTAAGGAATAGATCTATAAGGCTTGATTAGTAGCAAGTGGTTTTACCCAGATAGAGAGGGTGGACTATGAAGAAACCTTCTCTCCTGTTGCTATGATAAAGTCGATTAGGATATTCTTGTCCATTGCCACTTTTTTTTTTTTTTTTTTTTTTTTTTTTTTTGAAANAATGAGCAGTTTAAGGTCATTTCCGTCTATTCACATTTGAAATTGGTCAATATATTCTTCCTCCTCCGTATAAATCCATTTTTACATCCGAAAATATAATTAATTAGGACACCTTTCCAATCTATTGCCACTTTTTTTTTTTTTTTTTTTTTTTTTTATTATGAAATCTGGCAGATGGATGTCAAGATAGCTTTTCTAAATGGCTATCTTGAGGAGAGTATCTATATGGTTCAACTAGAGGGGTTTATAGAACAAGGTCATGAGCAAAAGGTTTGCACGCTTAAAAGATCCATTTATGGATTAAAACAAGCATCTTGATCTTGGAATATGAGGTTTGATACTGCGATTAAATCTTATGGTTTTGAATAGAATGTTAATGAACTTTGTGTTTATAAAAAGATCATCAACACAACTGTAGTGTTTTAGTACTGTATGTTGATGATATTCTTCTCATTGGGAATGAGAAAGGATTCTTGACTGACATAAAACAATGACTAGAAACCCAATTCCAAATGAAGGATTTGGGAGAGGCTTAGTATGTTTTTGGAGTCCAAATAGTTTGGAATTGCAAGAACAAAATGTTAGTTACGTCTCAAACATCACATATTGACAAAATGTTGTCTAGATATAAGATGCAGAATTCCAAAAGTGGTCTACTGCCATTTAGACATGGAATTCATTTGTCAAAGGAACAATGTCCTAAGACACCCAAAGAAGTTGAAGATATGAGACGTATTCTGTAAGCCTCGTACTTGTTATCGAGAGAAGGTAAGTAAGAAGAAATTACGGGGCAGGCAAGTAAAGAAAATTGGCCAAGTTGTGGGAGAGTGAAAATGGTTAAGTGTTGGCCATGTGATGAATGACCATGCGTTGAAGGTATGTTTAAGCTTGACAAGAGTTGCCGTTGATAAGCATGCGTTGAGGAGGACAACTCGGCGGGGGAAGTAGATGTGAAGGGAGAAGGGTGCATTATGCGTTAGTAGAAGTATGCGTTGAAGGCTACTATGTGCTAGAAGTTGGCATCGCTATGCGGTGAGATGACCTATGCGTTGAAGGATGTTATGCGTCAGACATAGAAAAGTGGCCGAAAGGGCCATGCAGTAATCGGCTATTCGGCATTGACAAATCAGTGGCATAGTAAGTTGAGACTAAGCGTTACCGAAGCCATGCGCGGAAGGTTGCATTGGCAAATTCCAGAAGGAGGATAATGTTAGAGCTGGTAAGTCGGTGATTTATATTGACATATAAAGGAGTGCATCAAATAATTAAGCCTTTTTGGATATATTTTCAAACTTAGATTAACTCCATTTTGCAGACGGACAACGAGGAGAGGTAGAAAAAGGTGCTTATATCGAATTCGAGTAGAAATTAGATCAGTTACCTGATGATTTTGAAGCTGGAACCAGAAGCTTGATTGTTACTGATAGATTTGGACATCAATTGGTATTTGAAGGAGAGTGAATCGAGGTTGAGTTGCTTTTCATTTCAGTGATGAGGTCGCAAAGAGGGAAGTAGGGCTTCTATTGACTAAAGGTGGATTCTTCGCTTTCCTTTAGAATGAAAGTCGCTATGAAGCCCCTACTACTGACTTTTGACTTTGTTGTTTGATTCAAAAGGCGAACAGCTTTCAATACGTTTTGTTACGTTACACTGCCATTGATTTTTCCAATATCATTGAATAGCATGGCCTGGGGCTAAGGTAGCTTAAGTGGGAGAGCCGTGTTACGGGTGACCAAGCTGGAGCTGAAATTTTGAGGTTAGTAAGTTGAGTTAATTCTTAGCAACTTCACTGAAGGGTGTTTAAGCTAACTCCGAGAAAAAATGTGTTAATGTCAAGGAAGAAGCTAGCGGAGTTAAACTGCTAAGGAAATCAAGGCAGCCGAAGTTATTTAAGAATAATTCTCAAACGAGGACGAGTCATGGTCTGAAATTTTGAGGTAAGCTAGGAAACTCTCTACTTTACAAGATTGTAGAAGAAGAGAAGTTCTGATTTTGGTTGTAATATGGTTTTTAGCAGGATAAAGGAAGAGTTTGAAGGGAAGGAAGGAAAATTGTGATATCAAGTGTTGCTAGATAGTGGTATCGCCAAGGAGCTGGAGAGTGAGCAGCGGAACAGGTGTCGCTGATAAACGCAAAGGAGCTCTGCGTCTCACAACTCTCGCTGAAGTATCGCTAGGTATCACTCCTTAAGATGATATCGCTAGTCTAGTTCACTCCGGTTTCGCTAATGCAGTACCCAGTAGTTCGCTGGTAGTCTTGCTAGTGACATAGGGTATCGCTAGTTATTGATATGCATACTTAATGATTATGAAAAAGGAGTTAAAAGGAAACCTAATATGAGAAATGTGTTTTACAGGCCAAGAAGAGCTCGGAAAAGCATACAATCCGCTCGGGGCCTGTTCGTGTAATTAAATTGAGTTTCTTAGCCATTTGCACAAGAATAGATTGAACATTTTCGTACAAGGATGCGTCGAGAATTACTCTAAGTGATCATGATTTAGCAAGTTTTCTTATAAAAATCCAAGTATAAGCATTTATAGGTTTCCTGGTGAGTCCAGGGTCGAACGCAAGGAATTGTAATAACTAGGCGTTGAGATTAGATGCTTGACTATGCGGTGAACTATACATGTAATATGTGCATTTGCTGTTTGTATGTGTCTAAAACTATACATAAACAATGAAAAGAATTTCCTATACTAACAATGAGGTGGACGCGGCGATGGTTAGTCATATGTCATTTAGTGTCAGATAGTATGCGTTGAGAATGAATGGAACCATGCGATAGAAGTAGAGTTAACGCAAGAGTCAGTTGTTACCTAAGCTTTCTAAGTACAATTACATACCTACAAACTGCGTTTGTGAATCCATCTCTCGATGTTTTGATGCCACATTAATCTTATCTCTAAGACGCATGGTAAGTTTGCATTGGCAAAAGATGAACTACACCTCTGCAACTCATCTAGTCTTAATAAATGCTAAAGATTAACTGTCCACTCTCTCAAGCTCGACAGTCATGCTTACTACTTTTGTTTGTCAGACAAAGTTTTGCAAGCAAAAGATATGCATTAATCACGATGTAATATACTCAGAATTGCTCAAGAAAAACTAACTTTTAACATCTAACTCATTTAGCATTCAAACATGGTGTAAGGTGTTTAATATGGAAATAGATGGAAGATAATAGTTAATCGAGCTCATATTAAGAAAATAAATTGTTCTCACGAATGTCATTAACAAAATATAAGTAGAAATGGAAGACGTCAAGCCGCCACTGGCAACTTCTTGCTTCATGGAGGCTTGAGATGGTTGCTATCTGATACATAGATTCCATAGGTTGAAGATTCTCACTCACTGGGAGACAACTCTGAAGGTGCTCAGAATCCTTCTCTTAAAAGAGCTCGAAATGGAGGCTGGTTATGGTGAGGGAGAAATAATGCAGAGCTTTCGCCTCTTGAACTGGTCTCTCTCTCTACTCATCTTTGGAGAAGCTTTTGGGCTATTTATAGGCGTCTAAAAGTTGATGTCATGATGACCTGACACCTTTGCATTAAATTTCAACCACACTGCATAGACTTTTCAGATTGTCAGCCTATTTGTTCTGCCATGATCTAATTGGGTGTTGTCCTTTTTCATAATGACATGATAGCTGTTTGAGCATGCGTCTATTTCTTTCTCGACGCATGGTCTCAACACATAGGCTCGATGCATGGGTTTCCACTTATTCTTGCAGCAGCTTCGTCTCTTCGTACTTGGTTGTTTGCACTTCTTTTCTTCTTAATCCTGTGTTAGGAACAGAAAAGCTCATCGTCTTTCAAGTATTTTCTTTTGTAAATAGTGCCAACGCATGGTGATACATTTTTCATCATTCAACTACCAAAATCATGCGTTTTAGCTCCAAAGTCACTCTAATTAAATCAAATAGTGACTATAATAACTTGTATTTCTACAAGTTATCACACCCCCAAAATTGAGTTAATGTTTGTCCTCGAACATTAATTTGAAGATTTATTAAATTCTACAGCCTGAGTCCAAGTAAAAGCGCACCCTCTCGACATGCCTTCTATTCCTTGACTATATCAACAATCAGATAACCATACCAAGTTTTTTTTCAATGGACGCTTTGAAAGTACTTCTAATTTTTAGATGTGGCAAGCTTATTCCTAAAAAATACCCTTACTCATTTCCAGCCAATCTGATGTCCTCAATTTAGTAATGTGCTTTGGAGTTCATTCATTCATAAAGTTTTAAAATTTTTTTTTATTTTTTATTTTTATATGGACTTGCGTTAATTCAGGCTATCTACCTTCGTTTTGACATACCAACGATGGGGTGCATGGAGGCAGCCAACATCGAGCAAATACCCTTTCACAACTCGACATTTATTGCGTTCCTTTTTGGTTGCATCGACAGTGGTACCGTTTATTTACTTTGCGCTGATCCTGGACTCTCACCTTTGATTATGGGGTGTTAAAGAGCCATTTTCAACTCAACTCTTAACAGGCTAATTTTATGCGTTGTTAGCGGAGTTGTTTGTCCAAAGAAATATATTAATAACTATATTTATTTATTTATTTTGCATTCTGAACACATGGCTCAAACCTGTCTTACCCCCAAATTGGAATGCAGCAAGGTCCTCATTGCTGAAACTTAGTTATGAGATTGCCTTAGAAAAAATTTTGTAAAAGATGTTTGAGGCAAAGTTTGCAACGCATACTAACTCTTAGAAGTAATTTACCAAGTGTAATATCCTAAGGCTTGTGAGTTAATCCTCTTATTTCAATAAGTCTACAGGTAAAGTGCATAAATTTCATCATGGAGGTTGGACGGAGAAACAAAAACAAGGCGGAGAAAGTAATAAAGCAAGGAATAATTGAAAGTACAAACAAAGGAGAACAAAGAGATTCATGAATTGAATATTGTATTGATGTAAATGTATTATGCGTTGTACTATTTACAAAAAAATTCAAAGGAATAAACGTAAGAAAAGAAAGGAAAAAAAATAAATCCAAAAGAACACCCCCAAATTTAAGTTCTCCCCGGGGCGTTGTCATTGTTATCCACAGAAGGAGGATTTGGATTGTTGAACTGAAGGGGTTGCTGAAGGGAAGGAGGAATAACTGGCGATGGGATGCATTGGACGAACACTTCATAGATATAATTCATCAAAGTGCTAAATTGTTCATCCTGACTCCAAGCTTGGCGTTGAACAAAACTCTGAAGCTCCAATTGTTGCAGCGCCATCTGAGTCACTTGCTGACCCAATTGTGAAATTTGTTGAGCCAACTCTTCTTGCCGCTGGAGACTTTCCATCTCCTTGCGCCGAATTTCATCCAGGTTTCCCATGACGGGGTGAAGAATCCCATCATCCAAGTACCGCAGCAAATCATCCAAATTTAAATCAACAAACGGCAGTGGAGCAGAGGCGTGCCGCAAGTGATATGGTTCTTCTTGATGATGCGTGCTCGTAGATGCTTCTGCCTGTGGTTGAGATGTTGGACGAGCAGAAGGTTCAGTAGTTGATGGATTTGAAAGATTGGAGAATTGAGGTTCATGGCGAGGCGGTGAGAATGGAAAGGGCGCTAACTCCTCAGGATCCAGAGTCAGGGTCGGCTCAAAGTGTGGTGGTGGTGATGGTGGAGTTGCCTCTCGAAAGGTAGATGATTGAGGCGGGGAGAGGGTTAACTCCAGGTGGGGCGAAGAAGGCGGCGACACTTCCTTCGTCTCTTCGTTTAAGTCTGCAATAGGAAGTTGAAGAGGCATTGGAAGGCCGCGTTGGGTGGTAGGGGGATGAAGTGGCTCTTTTTGGATTTGAGGGGAAGGAAAAGTGGAGGTTGGTGGTGAATAGGGCTCCTCAGTGATTGGATCGATGGGAGGAGCATAAATGGTCAAGGCTTGGCTGTAGGTGTCAAGCTGAACAGTTTCCTTGGCTTCACTAGGTTGTGAACTGGACGCCTGAATCTCAAAATTCTTTTTGACCAGTTTCCTCTTCTTGGGTTGAGGAAGTTGGGGGGGTGATGGTTCTTGTGACTTTGGCGGCCTCTTCTTTGCGTTGGTCACGTCAAGCAAATGCGGTGAGTCCTTTAATATCCTTCTCAGACTTTGCGCTGAAAGGACTCCATTCACTGCTTTGACTGGCGCATCCTCCATGAACTCTGCGTTGGCGCATAGTCTTGTCATAAGAAAGGGGAAGAATAGCTGACCCATTGGCTTGAAGAATAACCCCAAAATCTGTGGGGCAATGATGCGTCCCACGTCTAGCTGAATTCCCCGCATGATGCAATAAATGACCATAGCACGGTCCCTTGAAATTGAAGCGTCATGCGTTGTGGGGAGCAACGACCGTTTGATGAAATAAAGCCACAGGTTGGCCTCGGCAATCAAGCAGTTAGGAGCCAATGACTGAATGCCCTTTGGGGAAGTGTTCCACTCTGACCCCGGTTTGGCGATGATTGTGAGGGCGTCATTCATTTCGGCGTCTGTAGGCGTCGACATTATTCTATTACCTTCCGCCACCGCGATGTTGGGAAGTTCAAACAATGCGTTGATATCATGAGGCTCGAAGGAAATCACCTCATCTTCAACTTTGACTAAGTGTGCCTTGCGGTGAATTGTTCCTTCGTAGAATGCCTTCACGGCGGTGGGTTGGATGACTTGGCCACTTTCACAAAATTGCCTCCAACCCAATGCGTCGACTCCTTGTATGATGAAGGCGGGCAGCTCAATTGGCTCTAGGAAAAATCCCACTTCAGTATAGAGCCCACTGAATTGTTTCTTTCGGCTCTTCGCCGCCTCCTTTATTGGTTCCTCAACCAATTTTTCTTTTCCCTTCTCATTCCTACTAATGGGACTAGCAGGCGTTCTCCTTGCTCTGCCTGCGTCCAAGTCCCGGATGACAACTCCAGGTGCCTTAGCCACCTCAATCTTTCTCTTTTTCTCCGGTAGCTTCTCCTTGGTGACTGCTACCTCTTTTTCTTTCTTCTTCTCCTCCCTTATTTTTTTTATATTCTTCTTGATGCGTTCAGCTTTGGGTGGCCTCTTTGCATCACTCACTTCTAACTCTACTTCTAATTTCGTCGCAATCTCTACTATTCGACGGAGAAACTCGGCTTTTCTGGCGGCTTTTTCGACAGCTTGTTCGCCAGCCACAAGTTTCTCTTTTCTTTTCTTCTTTGCGGCGAGAAACGACTCCGTCCTTTTATTTCATCTTTTTGATGTCGTCTTTCAGTTTCTTGGACTTCTCTGCCGCTCTCGCTGCTAACCGCTCAACAGATGATTCGACGACCAATGATGCGATAGCCTCGGATGCCCCCGCATCCTTTACTTTCTCATTTTTCCTTCTGAGCGGAGGTATATCTTCCTCGACTTCTTCTTCCCTGGCCCTTATTGACCTGATTTTCTTTTCCTTGGCGGATTTCTTCTTTTCCACCGCCACGATTAATTTTTCATCCTCTGGTCGACCAACCTGTCCAACCAGTCATCGTCTTCATCATCGATGGTGTCTAGAATATCTCCGAAGACGGTAGATTCGTCATTCCTTCCCACCTTTTGGGCTTCAGACAGGTCCCCTGGAGCTTCGCGAAGATGGGGATGATGTTGCGTCCAACTCAGGACTGTTAGGGCGAACAATGGCGAAGGGTTTCGGTGTGGTGGTGGTAGTGGACAGAGTCCGACTACCATGCCTCGAGGATGAGGCCATAGTAGGGTTTTTGGAGGAAGTGGGTTGCTGGGAAGCCATGGAAATGGTATCGGTGAAAAGAGAGAAAAATGGGTGAGAATCGGAAGAGTTTTTCAAACAGACCGGAAATTGCGCCAGAAATCTGAGAATTTGGAGAGATATGGAAGCGTAACTTGGAAAAGTGGTGAAGAGGGGTTTATAAAGGGTTTAGGCTGAGCGCGTGGGTTATCGGCTCAATGTGTGACATCATAGCCGCATTAAATGGTCTGACATCCGTCGATATCAGCCGGTTGAAGCTTTGTCAGCCTTTTCGAATTCTTGATCTGAGCGATCTGACAGAATCATTTCAGATTCCCCTTTAGGCGTCGAGATTATCGTATCGCATCGTTTTAAATGTCGACGCCTTGAAATTGAGTGTTCAGTTTTCACTCAACACAAGATAATAGATAACACCAAACAAAAATTTTTCAACGCAAATAAAAATAAAATAAATCAAAATAAATTAGAAATAAACTAAAAATAAAAATAAAATCTAATCAAATAAAATGACGAAAAGAAAGGGAGAAATGAAACAATATGGTAAGAGGGTACAAAAGTTAGGATGCGTCCCTGGGATATAATTGCTTGTTGTCAACGCAGGGCGCGTCCATCTTTTCCTCATTCGATCTTTGCTAGGTCAACGGTTACTTTGTCACGTTCCAGGCCGTCTCCATAATATGGCTTCACGCGTTGACCATTAACTTTGAATGTGTTAGTGCCGTCTTTATTCATTAGCTCTACGGCACCATGAGGAAAGATTTCCTTGATCACGAAGGGACCAGACCATCTTGTTTTTAATTTTCCTGGAAATAAACGCAGTCTTGAGTTAAAAAGAAGGACCTTTTGACCTATATGCAAAGATTTCTTACTGATGCGTTGATCGTGCCAACGCTTTGTTCGCTCCTTGTATATCTTTGTTTTCTCATAGGCCTGCAGTTTCCATTCCTCTAGTTCATTCAATTGAAGCTGACGCGCTTCTCCAGCTGCTTTCAGATCCATGTTCAATCTCTTGGCAGCCCACAATGCTTTATGTTCTAGCTCCAACGATAGATGGCATGCCTTTCCAAAGACCAGCGTGTACGGTGACATACCGATTGGTGTTTTGAATGCTGTACGATATGCCCATAACGCCTCGTTTAATTTGGACACCCAGTCCTTTCGAGAGGAGTTAACTACCTTTTCCAAAATAGTTTTCAACTCTCTATTGGAAATTTCTGCCTGCCCATTTGTCTGTGGGTGGTATGCAGTTGCCACCCTATGATGTACATTGTATTTTATTAGCAAATTGGAAATGATTTTATTAATGAAATGCGTACCTTCATCGCTAATAAGGGCTCTCGGCGTTCCAAATCTCGTGAATATATTCTTCTGAAGAAAATTTGAGACTGTCGCCGCGTCATTCCTAGTGCATGAGATTGCTTCGACCCATTTTGATACATAATCCACAGCTACCAGTATATAGTTGTGGCCGTTTGATGGTGGAAATTGGCCCATAAAATCAATACCCCAAACGTCAAAGCGCTCAACTTCTAAGATAGAGGTAAATGGCATTTCGTTTCGACTTGAAATATTTCTGATGCGTTGACATCTGTCGCATCTGATCACATAGTCCCTGGAGTCTCTGAAAAGAGTTAGCCAGAAGTATCCGCTTTGTAAGACCTTGGCCACAGTTCGCTGTCCTCCAAAATGTCCTCCATAGGGGGAGTCATGACATTGAGATAGGATGCGTTGATACGAAGTCTCTGGGACGCAGAGTCTGAAGATGTGATCCGGCCCCCTTTTGTAGAGCTGGGGCTCGTCCCAGTAATAGAACTTCGCGTCATGCATCAACTTCTTCTTTTGCTGTACGTTGAAATCTTCGGGAAATTGCTTGCACACCAAAAAGTTGACAATATTTGCATACCACGGCGCGGACTCTGTGACTTTTAATACAGCTTCATCTGGAAAGCTTGCGTTGACGTCCAGCTGTTTGTGATCATGTTTCATATTCTCGAGTCTGGAAAGATGATCCGCCACGTTGTTCTCTGTACCTTTGCGATCAACTATCTCTGCGTCGAACTCTTGAAGAAGCAGAACCCATCGAATGAGCCTCGGCTTGGAATCTTTTTTAGTCATCAAATATCGAATAGCTGAGTGGTCAGTATGGATGATGACTTTCGACCCTAAAAGATATGCTTTGAATTTTTCAACAGCGAATACTACTGCCAACAACTCTTTCTTTGAAATGGTATAATTTGCTTGAGCTGTGATGAAAGTTTTGCTAGCGTAGGCTATGGGATGCAACATTCTGTCTCTGCGTTGAACCAACGTAGCGCCCATCACATAGTCGCTGGCATCACACATTAGTTCGAATGGCTGTGACCAATCTGGGGCAATTAAAATTGGTGCTGACACCAGTGCTGCTTTCAGAATCTCAAACGCCTTAAGGCATTCTTCATCAAAATTGTAGGGTCGATTCTGCTCCAGCAATGAGCTTAAAGGGCGTGCAATTTTTGAAAAGTCCTTGACGAACCTTCTATAAAAGCCTGCATGTCCCAAGCAACTGCGAAGTGTCTTTACATTTGTAGGCGGTGGGAGCTTTTCTACGGCTTCAATTTTTGCCTGATCGATTTCAAGGCCCTTCTTGGATATCTTGTGACCAAGGACAATTCCTTCATTCACCATGAAGTGATATTTTTCCCAATTGAGCACTAAGTTGGTGTCCTCGCATCTTTTTAGTACTTTCTCCAAATTGGCTAAACAGGCTTCAAACGAATCTCCAAAGACCGAAAAATCGTCCATGAATATTTCCACAGATTCTTCTAGAAATTCAGAGAAGATTGCCATCATACACCGCTGAAAGGTGCCTGGGGCATTACATAATCCAAACGGCATGCGTCGAAATGCAAATGTACCATAAGGACATGTAAATGTTGTCTTCTCTTGGTCTTTTGGAGCAATCATGATCTGGTTGTAGCCTGAATAGCCATCCAAGAAGCAGAAGAACTCATTTCCCGCAAGTCTATCTAACATTTGGTCAATGAAGGGTAGCGGGAAGTGATCCTTCTTTGTTGCCGCGTTGAGCTTCCTATAGTCCATGCAAATTCTCCACCCCTTGACAGTGCGGGTGGGGATCAATTCGTTATTCTTGTTTGGGACCACAGTCATACCTCCTTTCTTAGGAGCGCATAACACATGACTTACCCATTTGCTATCAGAGATGGGAAAGATGACGCCTGCGTCCAACCATTTAAGCACTTCTTTCTTGACAACTTCTTTCATCGCTGGGTTTAGCCGCCTTTGGGCCTCGATAGATCCGTCTTTTCCTTCTTCTAAACGAATTTTATGCATGCAGAATGTGGGGCTGATCCCCTTGATATCAGCCAACGTCCATCCGATAGCTCGGATGTGCTTTTTCAAAATGAATAACAAGGTTGATTCTTGATTATGGGACAAAGTAGCTAAAATAATAACTGGAAGAGAGTTACCTTCTCCTAAGTAGGCATACTTCAGGTGAGCTGGCAACATTTTTAACTCGATTTCTGGTGCTTCTTCTAGAGATGGTTTCGTTCATTGGTTGATCTGATTCGGAGTCAAGGGTTCAAAAGTAGAATGGACCAAAGCACAACATTGTTCAGGCTTCTGCGTGTCCAAATTTTCAATAGTTTCATCATATACTTCAAGCAACATTTCATGGAACTCATCCTCTGCGTCGAGGTTCTGGCAGGTCTCCTGTTCTCTTGGATATTCTAATGCCTTAAAAATGTTGAATATCACTTCCTGATCATTAACTCTCATAATGATCTCCCCCTTGTGGACATCAATGAGTGTACGACCCGTCGACAGAAACGGGCGTCCAAGTATGATTGGGACGTCCTTGTTTGCTTCATAATCCAGGATAATGAAGTCTGCGGGGAGAATAAACTTGTCTACCTTTACCAACACATCTTCGATCCTTCCTTCAGGATGTACAATAGATCGATCCGCCAATTGTAGGGTAATTGTTGTTGGCTGCGATGCGATCCCCAATTTGTTGAATACTGACAGGGGCATGAGATTAATGCTAGCCCCTAAATCACACAATGCTTTTCCTATGTGAATTCCTCCAATAGAACAAGGAATGGTGAAGCTCCTGGGTCTTTCATCTTTGTGGGGAAGTGTTCACAGACCATGTCACTACACTCCTGCGTTAAAGCTATGGTCTCATATTCACCATTCCTCTTTTTTTAGACAGTGTGTCCTTGAGGAATTTAGCATAAGTGGGCATTTGTTCCAACGCTTCCACCAACGGGATGTTGATGTGCAACTGTTTGAGTACATCCAGGAAGCGTTTGAACTGCCTCTCATTATTTTTCTTCCTTCTTAACCACTGAGGATAAAGAGGCGTTTGCAGCTCGGCTGACATGCTTGTTGATGCGTCTTTCCCTGATAAACTTCTTTGCATGTCAGCTTGTTTTTGTTGCGTTGCTTGGTCAGAATCAGTGGTGTGGTTGGAAAGATGAATTGTTGGTTGAGAGTTCTCTGGGTGGGGAAGTTCATTCATGGCTCTTCCACTTTGTAATGTCAGAGCTTGACACTGTTCTTTCTTGAACTGCCCGTACCACGTGGGGTTTCGGTGTTGCTCGGAAGAGAACCTTTCTGCCCCATCTTAAACTCTCCAGCAATCTAGCCAATCTGAAGCTCTAGATTCTGGATGGACGACGCCTGGGTTTGTAACAAGGCGTCATTCTTCTGCATATATTCCTTTAGAAGAGCTTCTATAGATGATGATGGACTAGGCGCTGATTGATGTGAATTTTGCCTCTGATGTCCATGGGGGAATCCAGATGATCCTCCCCTTTCGTGCGTAGACGCACCTTGCTACTCAGGCTGGCGATTACCACCCCATGAGAAATTCGGATGATTTCTCCAGCTAGGTTTATAGGTTGGAATAAGGGTTGTTGCGTATAAAGCATACAGATTGAGGGTTCTGTGGACATACCTCATACACATGCGGCTCCCCGCATCTAACGCATCCCGCAGCGTTTGCTTGATTCACTGTGTTCACTTGGCCACCGCCTCCTATATTTAACTGATTCAGGGCCATAGTTTGTAACAGGTTAGTCATGGCAGTGACTTGAGCTTGTAATGCAGCAACACTATTATGCTTAGGTGTTCCTGACGCATTTTGTTTTGCCTGCAGCCAGATCGGCTATATCCATGGTCCTCCCAATCCTCATGGTTTCTTGATATTCTATCGAGAATTTCCTTGGCCTCGGTATAAGTTATATCCAGCAGTCCTCCTGCTGTAGCAGTATTTGCAACGGTCTGAGATGCCTCGGTCAAGCCATCATAGAATATCTCCATTTGAACACAGTCAGGGAAACCATTATGCGGGCAGTTTCTCATCAATCTCTTAAATCTTGCCCAAGCATCGCTCAGGGTTTCTCTATCTTTTTGTTGAAAATTGGCGATGTCTCTTCTTCTTCGAGCATTCTCTGTTGGTGGGAAGAACTTTTTCATGAACTTCTCGATCATTTGGTTCCACGTAGTGATCTCACCTGGTTCCAAAGAGTATGCTCACTGTCTCGCCTCATCTCTGAGGGAGAATGGGAACAGCATCAACCGGATGTCATCTGCACTTATGTTTGGGATGACGAAGGTATTACAGATTTTGATGAAGCTTTTTAGGTGAGCATGAGGGTTTTCACCGGGTGATCCCCCAAACTGACCTGCTGTTTGTAGCATTTGAAGCATGACTGGCTTCATTTCAAATCTTGAACCTTGAGACTTGGGTCGCATAATTCCAGGTGAAAAATTATACAAGATGGGCGATGCGTAATCCCTGATCGGACGATTTCGATCATGTGCCAATAAGATGGGATGAGTTTGTTGATCAATCTGCAGCTGAGCTTGAAGCTGCGCTTGGGCTAACGCATGGTTCATTGCTTCTTCTTGTCTGTCGTTAGCCCCATTGTTAGCTCTCAAAGGCTGATTGGCGTTGCTTGCTTGATTTTTCATTTTTTTTCTCTGTAAAATTGTCGCCGCCTTTGGAATGTCTTACTTCTTTTCCGAATGGTTCTCTCGATTTCAGGGTCAGAAATGAACGCAGGCTGTTCTTTGTTCATAAACTGTTAGATACGTCTTCGGCTAAACGCTCTGTACGCCCAAGATTGAGATTTTCTGCATAAATCAAGAAATAATATCAAAACCTAAATTAATTCAACTCCCCGGCAACGGCGCCAAAAACTTGTTCGTGTAATTAAATTGAGTTTCTTAGCCATTTACACAAGAATAGATTTATCATTTTCGTACAAGGATGCGTCGAGAATTACTCTAAGTGATCATGATTAAGCAAGTTTTCCTATAGAAACCCAAGTATAAGCATTTATAGGTTTCCTGGTGAGTCCAGGGTCGAACGCAGGGAATTGTAATAACTAGGCATTGAGATTAGATGTTTGACTATGCGGTGAACTATACATGTAATATGTGCATTTGCTGTTTGTATGTGTCTAAAACTATACATAAAGAATGAAAAGAATTTCCTATACTAACAATGAGGTGGACGCGGCGATGGTTAGTCATATGTCATTTAGTGTCAGATAGCATGCGTTGAGAATGAATAGAACCATGCGATAGAAGTAGAGTTAACGCAAGAGTTAGTTGTTACCTAAGCTTTCTAAGTACAATTACATACCTACAAACTGCGTTTGTGAATCCATCTCTCGATGTTTTGACGCCACATTAATCTTATCTCTAAGACGCATGGTAAATTTGCGTTGGCAAAAGATGAACTACACCTCTTCAACTCATCTAGTCTTAATAAATGCTAAAGATTAACTGTCCACTCCAAGCTCGACAGTCATGCTTACTACTTTTGTTTGTCAGAAAAAGTTTTGCAAGCTAAAGATATGCATTAATCACGATGTAATATACTAAGAATTGCTCAAGAAAAACTAACTTTTAACATCTAACTCATTTAGCATTCGAACATGGTGTAAGGTTTTTAATACAAAAATAGATGGAAGATAATAGTCAATCGAACTCATACTAAGAAAATAAATCGTTCTCACGAATGTCATTAACAAAATATAAGCAAGAAGGAGGGAAGTGAAAAATAAACAAAAATGGAAGACGTTAAGTCGCCACTAACAACTTCTTGCTTTATGGAGGCTTGAGATGGTTTCTATCTGATACATAGATTCCATAGGTTGAAGATTCTCACTCACTAGGAGACGACTCTGAAGGTGCTCAAAATCCTTCTCTCAGATGAGCTCGAAATGGAGGCTGGTTATGGTGAGGGAGAAATAATGCAGAGCTTTCGCCTCTTGAACTGGTCTCTCTCTCTCTGCCCATCTTTGGAGAAGCTTTTGGGCTATTTATAGGCGTCAAAAAGTTGATGTCATGATGACCTGACACCTTTGCATTAAATTTCAGCCACGATGCATAGACTTTTCAGATTGTCAGCCTATTTGTTCTGCCATGATCTGATTGGGTGTTGTCCTTTTTCATAATGACATGACAGCTGTTTGAGCATGCGTCTGTTTCTTTCTCGACGCATGGTCTCAACGCATAGGCTCGACGCATGGGTTTTCACTTGTTCTTGCAATAGCTTCGTCTCTTCGTACTTGGTTGTTTGCACTTCTTTTCTTCTTAATCCTACATTAAGAATAGAAAAGCTCATCGTCTTTCATGTATTTTCTTTTGTAAATAGTGCCAACGCATGGTGATACATTTTTCATCATTCAACTACCAAAATCATGCGTTTTAGCTCCAAAGTTACTCTAATTAAATCAAATAGTGACTATAATAACTTGTATTTCTACAAGTTATCAGGTGTCATGCCAATAGTAGACTGATAGCTATTATTATAGGAGAACTCCATGAGGTGCAAGGGAATCTAATGCACAAGCGCGCAACATATCTTCCAATGTTTGGTTTAAACGCTTCGTTTGACCATCAGTCAGTGGGTGAAAAGCTATACTGAAATCCAATCGAGTGCCTAATGTTGACTGGAGACTCCTCCAAAAATTGGATGTGAAGCGAGGGTTTTTGTTAGACACTATTGAGATTGGCAACCCATGTAACTTCACCAACTCCTTCATATGAATCTGTGCCCACTTATTCACTAAATATATGGACTTGCCTGAAATAAAATGCCCTAATTTGTGAGTCTATCAACTATAACCCATATCATTGTATGGTCTTTCACTGTCCTTGGTAAACCCATGATAAATTCCATAAACACATTCTCACACTTCCATTCTGGTACGCTCAAGGTCTGCAACAAGCCTATTGGTTTCTGCCTTGGGGCTTTCATTTGCTGATGGGAGAATTTCTTCTTCGGGCGTCGTTTAATTCCCAAGAGAAACCATCAAAAGAAATTTATCGAACTCCTACCTATACTTCGATGGTGTAGTACAAGTAGCAAGTCCGAGTTGATCTGCAGGGACTATAGACTTTTTTTCGTTAAGTTAATTTCATAAATAAAGCGATAAACGAGGGGGGTTTGGTGTGGATTAGAAATAGGCATGAAATTGAATGCAAGAAAGTAAAATAATAGGAAAATGTAATCAAGGGTAGGAATTTTACTCTCAATAGTAAATTGGGATATTTGTGTCACTTCTATCATTGAAATACTTAATGAACTCGTAATCGATGATGCAATCACAACTGCTTACTCGATTCATCCAAATTCATCTACGCAATAGGCGGCCTAATCATTTGGAATAAACCGAGCAAGCATCCTAACTATTAATTAAAGCGTTAAGCCCTAATTAAACTACAAATCTTAAGTTCTAATTGGGTTCGATAGCGATCCATTAAAACCAAGAACATGCGTATTAAGCCCTAGGATTCAATTGTGTGATTAATTAGCGGGAAAACCCTAACCTAATTAATTGAGTTTCTTTGAATCTTGGTTAAGCATACATTCTAAAGCCTATGGTTAGCTATATACCCTAGCATGCATATATTAACCTTACTACTTATCGATTTTAGTCATGGACAAACATAAGAAAATGTGCGAGCAAAAATCGATACCTAAGACATACATTCAAGGTAAGGTGAGATTCAAAGAGACATAATCACAATATGGAATTCATTAAAACAAATTTCAGTAATTACACAAGAGTTTACTCCCAAGAACTAGAAGATTACTTACCTAATCAACTTCATTGACAATGATTGAAGAGGAAAGAGCTTCCAATCCATGATTACAACCCAAGAAACGAAGAAAACGCTATGCTAAAAGGCAAGAAATATGAAGAAAAAGAAGAATTTTTTATGAACTCCTCGGCTTCCATGAGATCCCACCTCCTAAACCCTAAAAAAATAAGAGATTGTATATAAAATTGGGAAAATCATCGCTGTGCTCTAATGGAGCATCACTACGCTCTGTGTAGAAATCAAAGCGTAAGTCTCAAGCGTTGCTGCGCTGCGCGCGCTTGCCCTTTTCATCAAAATTCGGAGCGTCGTTGCCCTTTTGCCATAATAGCATTCTGTCTTTGAGCGTAGAGCACAGTATAGTTGCGCTCTGCTTTGTGCTTGCCCTAGGGGTATTTTTGTAATTTTTGCATTCTTGAGCTCTGGGTGCCCAATTGAACTTCTGATAGCTCCAAATCAACCTCGAGCAACCCATAACACTCTGAGATGCATGGTTTGCTCAAATTCCTACAAAAATAGACATTTTATCATATAAAACATAACAAGCAAAGGGAATTAAGGCCATAAAAATAGCTCTTTTGGAGAACTTGATAGACTTGTCCGTGACCAAATAACCCAAACCTAAGCATTCAAAACCATAAATAAGACGGCTATGTGCTCAAGAATGCAAGGGAATCAAGAAAAAATGTTTAAATTTGGCCTAAAACAAAGTGAATCAAGGTTATCTAAAGCCTATCACATAATTTTCATCATCACATTACATGCAACACAATCATCATATCATTAGATAAATTACAAAGTTTGAGCTTAAGTGCTCAAGAATTTACCAGACATGCATATATATCCCGCCCCCAACCTAAAACGATACATTATCCAGAATGTATCTTTAATAAGATCAGTAAAGAAATAAAGACAATGGAATAGAAAACCTCCCTTGTAAACATTTTCGTACACGGGTCTTTGAGGTGTGGTAGAAGGGCTCACCTCTCCAAATGATGCTCTTCTTTTTCTAAGGGGTCCCTACTAAAGAAAAACAAGAAGCTAATCTATGAAAGCAATAAAATAAAGCAGTAAATTTGTCACCTGGCTCCCTCCAGAAAGGGCAAATTTTTAACGTTGATTGCTCGAAGTGACCTATCCCTTGTAAAGGTAGAAAGAAATTCTCGTATTTCTATAGTCCTTTCTTGGATGAGTCGATATAACTTGGTAATGCTTTAAAGCTTCTCATCTTCTGAAGAGAACCGGACAGGTCACATTTGGTATGTTTAAAATTTGGCAAAAAAGGTAAAAAGAAAGAATTGAAAGACTCAAATGACTCTAAAGAGTCTAAAGAAAGAAAAGACACAACATACTTTTGAGAACAAGAAGAAGAAAACTTGAAAATATATGAAATACTGGATGACAGAACAAGGCAAGGTCTTTTGACCTCTAACTCTATCACCTGGGATTCGTCGAGTGTAAGGTTGAGTTCTTCTTTTGTCTCGATAACTTGTCGCCATGGCTCGGGTCCTCATTGTCCTCCTCATCATCAAAGTACATTACCTCGTGGTGGAGCGCCTCGGTAGTCTTGAGGACATTAGGCTGCAACTCAGACTCCTTTAATCTCTTAATTGAGTCAACAATCTGAGCAAGTTGGTCACTCAGACAGTGTATCTCAGCCCTAGTCTCCATTGCAACCTAAGACTGTCCTGTTGAATATGAAAAAAATCCTCCTGAATGTGGGAACACTCCCGCTGCACAGAGAACTGACGATTAGTCAATTCCCTAACTATATCCTCTAACGACATACCTTGGTTTGCCTCTTGAGAAAACTTTGACAGCTTAGGAAGGGCGGGGCAATAGCAGTATTGTGGTTGTGCATGCAAATTACCATAGCCATAGGAGTGAGTAGTTCATTTAGAATGGGTGCAAGGCTCGAGTTTCCAATGGCTATAGTGACTCCTCAAGGCATGGCTCATTAGCATCGAGTCTCTTTATAGTTGCCTATTAGCTAACAGTGGAACAGATGAGGCACGATTACCAAGCATGCTTCTGAGATTAGAAATCTACTTGGCCTCTTCTTCTTCTCATTCGACAGCTTGCCTTGCGCACCACACATAATACATACTGTGTACTCCATTAGGCATGATAACCTGACACAAGAAAGAAAACAAATTAAAAGTAAAAAATGCCCTAACTAGGGACTTAACTCAACGAAACAAAAATGACACTATCCCCTGCAATGACGCCATTTTGATAAGCTCGTTTCTTTTTGGGGTGTCGTTTTATTCCCAAAGAGATACCCTTATCAAAAGAAATTTATATTACCAAATTCTACTCCTATTACTACGATGGCGTAGAACAGTGGCAAGTCCAGGTCGAACCATGGGGACAATTGTCTTTGTTTCATTAAGCTAATTTCCTAATTAAAGCTATAAACGAGAGGAGGGGTTTGGTGTGGATTAGAACTAGGCATGCAAAGAAAATTAAACACAACAGGTAAATGTAAACAGGGATAGGAAAATCAACTTCCCAAGAGCAATTGGATTCCTATGCAATATCTATCACCGATTTTTTTTATTAAACAATATTCGATTGCTTACACACCAACCTATTTAACTTAATTAAATTTTCCGACGCTACAGGCAGCCAACCAATCCAATTAAGGTAAATAAGCGCCTTAATTATCAATTAAAGCCTAAGCCTCAATCAAATTACAAGTCTTAAATCCTAGTTGGGTTCAATAGCGATCAATTAAGGCCAAGAACAAGTGTATTGAACTCAAGAGTTCCAGTGTGTGATTAATTAATGGGAAAGCCCTAACTTAATTAATCAATTTTTTATTGAACCTAGCTTCAACATTCATTCTAAGCTCATGGACAACCAATACACCTAGCATGCATACTAAGACCCTTGCTACTTGTCACACGCCCTCCCAGATTACCTACTTAACCTGAAAGGAGATGTGAAGACAATATACATCACTCCTCTTATGACGCATATTGCCCCATTTTGCATAACTTCCTGCACAAACATTTCCATATGTATACATTCATAGAATTCAGCCATATTAACGCATGATAATAATATAATAATCCTTCCTGTACACAGTACACTTTTATAACCTACTCTCTCATAACCCACTTATAAACAATTAACTCTACATGCCACCAGCATTAAGTTATTTACACGTACAACAACGAGAAAATAAACTGTTTTTGGAAACTTGAAGCTTAAGCAGGGCGAGTTGGAGTAGGCAATGCACTAGGAACGTCCTTACTACCTGGGAGGAAAAGAAAACATGGAAAACGTGAGCTAAAAGCCCCGTGAGTGACTAATTTTGTAAAACTATCTTTTGTTTGAAAACAGGCATGTTAAAATCATAATAACGCCATAAATGTAAACATGATTCAAATAATCATTTCTATAAAATCATAATTTCAACAACATAAACAAATCACATATGTTCATGCCAAAATGATCATATACGAAAAACAGTTCGTTCTCAAAACTTTCCCTTAGTCAGGGCGGAGCAAGACTCAACGCACCCGACGTCGAAAACAAGTAAGGCTCGATGCGGAACAAAACTCAACGAACCAGCATATAACCTCTATGTGCACATAGGACTGGCGGGTTGCCCAAGTACCTTCTCCATGTCCTTCAGTACTGGGTCCCGGGGAAACTCACATGCCTTCTCATGTCCTTCAGCATTGAGCCTCCTCTAAAACATTTTAGGAATCGATATTATATGTAAATAGTTCACATGAAAACCTTTCATGAAAATCAGGTATATCACGATAAATAACATTTCACAACATGCCATTCAACGTCTTATAGAAAACGTATAAAACGTGCCTTATGAACAATATCATCAAACATCATGTTTTTCAAGAAAACAGTTCATCTCAAAGCCATATTTCATAAGAAAAACCAAACTAAACATTTTCAATAAATTCGTTTTCAAAGAACGAAAAGTGTCACTCACAACTTGTTCTTAGGCCCTGAGTGGATTATATGCCTTTCCGAGCTCTTCTTGGCTTGTAAATACACATTCCTCACATTACGTTTTCCTTAAACTTCCTTTACATGATCATTAAACGTGCATACTTAAACTCTAATCATGATTCACCACCGAGACTCCCTTTCTTTCCTAAAATACACATAATAAGCGAGATTCTATGTCATTAGCGAGATTACCAACGAGATTTCACCTTACTAGCGAGTTTACTAACGTAATTACACAACAGGTCACGGCACTAGCGACACCAGCATAAGCGATACCAGCGAGACTACCTGATGAGGGATACTGAGCGAGAGCCAGCGAGATTTGTGAGAGAAAATCCTCCTTTACACGACCAGCGAGACCAGTGTCGCTACTCACTCTCCAATTCTCAGCGTTACCTGCTTCCAAACGACACCCGACAGCAGAGTTTCCTCCTTTCCTGTTTGTTCTCACTTCTGTCAATTCAAAGTCCAGCCAGATTTAGAACTTCTTTCCTTCTACAAACTTGTAGAGAAACATGTTTTCTAGATTACCTCAAAATTTCATGGCTTAACTCGTCCTGGTTCGTCAGATATTGCAAGTTTTCTCCTCGCTGCTCCAGATTGCACAGAAATTTCGTATCAGTAACTTCCAGCTAAACGTTTACATGTTTCTAATCCATTTCAACTCAAGTATCCTTCATAAACGTTGTTCAAAATTGAGTTAACTTACTAACCTTAAAATTTCAGCCAAAAATTCAATCTCTTCAGCTCGATATTCACCAAATATCAGACCTGGTTCGAGCTGTGCGACAGCAGATGAAACTTCTGTTTCCGCTTCAGTTCTACCATGAAATCGTCCAAAACTTTGCACGAAATTGCCCTAGAACTCTTCTTCAACCTCTCCACGATGTGCAGCTGGAAAATAGCATAGAATTGAGTTTGAAAATGAGTAGAATGAAGTCAGCAACTTTTCTGTCCAAAGGGAAGTTTATAACCGACACTACTCATCCTTATCCTTTCTTCTTCTTTTTCTTTTTCTTCTTTTTAATTCTAATTCCTTTTTTTTTTTTTTTTT